>CM053774.1:91631062-91691647 GCA_028658325.1 Potorous gilbertii | reverse complement strand
CCTATACAAAATTGTATGCTGTCATGGGGAGGGAGGGGGGTAGGGGGGGTAGGTGTGGGAGTATAAAATCTTAATTTTAAGGAAGTGAGTGTAGAACATTTATAAATAAATAAAATAAAAATTTAAAAAAAAAATTAAAAAAAAATAAAAAAAAAAAGTTAAGACTTGTCTTATTATTTGATTAAGCCAATATACTAGATGTCAAATAGTTGCAACTGAAACTTGGTATAATAGGTAAGGAGGCTCTATTGAATGATTACATAATGACTCTTACTGGCTTAAGTCAAAACAAAGATTGTATACACCCTCCTTTGTACTAAAAATACCCAGTTAGATTGTGGGTGGTATCCCCAGCATCTAATAAATCAGCCTTTTTAAAGTGTGTCCCAGAGGAGAGTAATAGAATGGGAACGAATACAGACCTAGGCTCAAATTGAGTCTCTGACTTGAGCAATGCACAGGACACATGACCTGTCTGATGCTCAGTTTCCTCACTGGAAGAAAGGGTAACTTCTTTTACAAGGTTGTCGGAATGATCAAATGTGTGTGTCAAACTTTGCAACCTTTAAAGTGCTTTGCAAATATTGGCAGCTGATTGCCGTTTCTTGTACCCTCCCTTTTGGTGATTTTCACCCACAAACTTAACATAGACATAGGAACCCACTTAATGTTGTGGTGACTCTGACAGATGTAACGTGTTTAAATACTCATTTGGTGTCAAATAGTTGAAATCAGTACCACTTATTTCATATGCCAGTTCTTGTGAAACAAAACAGAGTGTAGATTACAACCTGATTTTTCAGCTTCTCTTTCTTTGCTTTGTTTTTTGTTTTCCTAGAGCTAATTTTGTTTTGCTTCTACATGTTTTCCAGTCCAGAGAATCTATCCAGCTAAATGACCTGAAGTCAGAGGTATCACCACGGATTTCAGCAGAGGATCTGATCGACCTGTGTGAGCTGACTGGTACAGGCCATTTTAAAACACCCACCAAGAAAACAAAGTCCAGTAAACCTAAGCTGCTGGTGGTTGATATCCGAAACACCGAGGAGTATCCTTTAATCTTGAGCAAGGGCTTAAAAGAGAAGAGGTCTGCTTTCCCTAACATGGCTTCCTTTTCCGTTGAAGGAGTCCGTGACTAGGATAAGAAATGTTTTGAAAATTCCAGAAAGCCCTTTCTGACAATCAAGAGTAGAAGAGTCCACACTGGGCATGTCTGTCTGTCTGTCTCCCTCTTTCCCTCTCTCATGTTTCTAGGGTTCAGTGATTTCTAATAGTTAGCAAAGTAACCCCCCAAAAAATGTCAGAATAGAAATACTTTCAGGTACATATTCATGAAAGTATTGAAGTAGATCTTTATACATTCTGTTCACTCAAGAATATTAGGATAAGGCATATGCTTTCATTTTGTTTTTAGAGTGCTTATTGGATGTTCTGGGGGAAAAGGGCTAGGGGAAGAGGGAGACAAGGCCTTAGGAGGAGCAGGCCTGCCATGTTTTCCAGAAGATGAGTTTTGGTAGCACATGAGGCTCTAACCATGCCCAGTGCTTTTTTGGAATTAGATGGGAGCAAAGGGATTTGTGAATAAGTAATGAAGCAGTTTATCTCTTGTGATGATCCTTCAAACCTCATTTTGAGAAAATTTTGCCATTTTCATTGGAAAATACAGTGGAGTACTTCTCAAGGCCAGGCCATTTGTCCTAAAATATGTATTTGTGTAAGTTTCCCATGCTTGTCAGGAATTAGTCCTAATGTCAGGGATGGAATGGGAAGTAGCCATGAAAAAAAAATCTGAGGTCTTTCTATCCAGTGTGTCTAAACAGCCTACTTTTCAAATTCTAAGGGATGTAATAAAAATTTTTAAATGACCTCCCTACTGAGATATTCTAAAATGAAGCATGTGACTTTGAAGAATCCAAGTTGGAGGTAAGTTTCTTCTTGATCATCCTATCTCTTATGTCCTTGCAGTGCATCACCCAACTTTCAGAGGAGCAAATTCAGGCTTGATGTAAAGAGAAACTTATTACCAGTTGCGTGTTTGTCCTTCATTGCCAAAGAAGACCATGCCATCAGAGAAATAATGACATGACTTGTACTTGACTTTGTTTTGAGTGGGGGAGGGCTGTGCAGGTCACCAGCCTCACTTCTCCAGAGCCATCTGAATCCAGTGACCAGATATTATTCAGAATGACTGGAGATGACCCAGGATGAGGCAGTTGGGGTTAAGTGACTTGCCCAAGATCACACAGCTAATGAGTGTCAAGTGTCTGAGGTGAGATTTGAGGCCCTCCTGACTCCTGCACTGGTGCTGTATTTCTAGTTAGACTTGTCACAAAGTACCATGGGTGCCTGGGAATGTAGTGTATTTTCCCAATTATTGGTTGTCTTTAAGTGAAGTCTGATGGCTCAGTAGGCTTTGGGAGGTATAATTTATTTCAGGTGTGGGTCATGGTAGAGTCTTTCCACCTCTGAAACTATGGATATCTTCTATGTTTCTACCCCCGTCAATCTTCCCTAATGCTTAGAATTATAGGAAAGTGGCCAAGCCAAAAGTTTCCTTTTAGTTGTACAAAGGGAAAAGATCAACCAATAGAAAGCTGAGAAAAGATGAAAATGAGGAAGTGAGCAATGGGTTTTGATCTGTTCCTTCATGGACCTGCCATCATTTTACTCATCTACAAATAGACATTGGCAGCTATTCTGCAGTTTCCGTTTTTAGAGAGTTACATGGGTACACTGAAAGGTGACATGACTTTTCCAGGGCCACACGGCCAGTGCATGTTAGAATAGGAACTGGAATCAAGGTTGTCCTAACTCTGAAGATGGCCTGTAGTCACTATGTGACCTTACCCCAAGAACAGAAATGCAAGGGATAAAATAAAGAACTTGGGGCTGAAGAAAGGACCAGCTCACATGCAGAAGTGTATTTACTCATTTTCAGGGAGATGCTTATGGTCAAAATTTTATTTTATTTTCCCCAGCTTCCAGTAGATTTAATTAATGATCACTGCCCCAAACAGCGAAATTAAAGGAGAAGAGTTACAAAAATAATTAAGGAATGGAAGGGTCAGTTTATAAGGAAAGCAGAAGGTGTAAAACAAGTCTGCCCTATTGTGATGTTCTTTAGGGAAAGCTGTTGTGTCAGGGAAGGTGTTTGGAGAAGAGAAGCGAAAGTGTGACTTGGGGGCTCTCTTAGGCTCTGAGTTTTCTTGCAGCTCTAGCTCTATGTTTCTGCCATCCCAGCTTCAGTGGTTTGTCCAAGGTTACCCAGCTAGTGCACATATCTTGGACTGGAACGCGGGTCTCCAGACTCTTGATCTGTTCTTTCCTGCTATGCCCCTGCTGCCTCAGTAACCCTAGAAATACATAAATGGGTCACAGCTGAGGCTCAGCATTTCACTTCCTTTGTGCTCCTTGGTAGACAGACCCCAGCTCTGGGTGTAGAATCTAGAGCTGTGAGCACTGGTTGGGTTTTGTTTTTCCTTTGAGTCCCAGCAGGTCTCTCCCTTGTTCTTTTATTCTTGCATTTTTCTCTGAATTCCCAATGTCTAACACAGGGCCTAACTCCTATTAAGATCGCAATGGATGCTTTGTTGATTGATTGACTTTGAGGACTCCACCTTTTTACCTTCCGTGAAAATGTGAATGCTCTTGGGAATGATAACACATTCAGCCTTATTAATCACTAATGCTGTCATTTGGATGAGTTTATCAGAACCTTTCTCAAGAAAGTTTTCCTGACAAAAGCAGCATACTATTGGAGAGGATGCTAAACTTGGAATCAGAAAGACTTGAGTTCAAAGTCCACCTCAAACACTTCCTATCTGTGTGACCCTGGGCAAGTCACTTAATGTCTTTATGCTTCAATTTCCTCAAATATCAAATGAGGGGAGTCAGATTACAGCTCAGAGGCCCCTTCCACCTCTAAATCAGTGATCCATTTATAAAAAGGGAAAAAGAGAGAATAAAAACACTTGGAGTGGAGGAGAAGAGGCTTGAGAAGGGAAGGTGGGGCACTGATCTGCTGGGAACAGGCTCTGGAAACCCCCTTGGACTCTCCTTGAATCTTGATCTGGCATTCAGCAGGGGCATCTGCCCATCCTACTCAACTGGCCTTTCTTTATCTGCACCTGGCCCCACCCTAGACTTCCCACCCCATGTGGTCCAGGTCCTGGCCTTCCACCTTCCTCTGTCACCTCATAGTCATTTCGGACTGTTTGCCATTCCCATCAAGATCCTCCCTCCTCCTCTAGTCACCCCAAACCCTACATCCCTCTCAGTCTTTTCTGTATGTAAGATCCATCTCAGCCTCCCTTAAAGTGCTCGGATTCAATCTGGCTGGCTTACATTAGTGTTCAGATGTGAATCTTTAAAAAACCTTGTTTTTCTTTGGCTGAAAGAAGGCTTGAGTCGAATTCATTCAGGCAGGACTGTTGTGTTGCTATATCTGGGTACCAGCACCCTTAAACTTCAACCGATCCACTTCAGGGTTTTGCCTAAGACCTCTTCAGGCTCCAAGTCCTGAGATCCTCCTTCACTTTGTCTAAGCCAGAATGCTTTGGCTCCCTGCTCCTCAGCTCTGACCTCTGCTTTGCTATACATGCGCTGAGGTTTGACTGCCTTGAACTGAACTGAACTCTAGTTCCTACAGGACATGTTCTAGAAGTCTTAGTGAAGTTTTAACCTATTAAAGCTTACTAAGTCAGACTTTTGGAACACCTTGTATTTACTCAGAGGGAGCAGCCCTTCCCTGGACTTACAGACATGCAAGGAAGCAAATTAGGCTTGTCCTGTTCTGAGGTGTAGAAAGCTAGATTGTTGGTGAGTCACTGCTCTTTAATTAAGTGGGGGAGAGTCACTGTTATTTTGGATTTTAAGGTGTGCTTCTTCCCTTAAGCTGTGCATTATTTAACTGTCTTAATCTTTTTTGTCTCTTTTTACTATAATTGTTCCACAAATAGTTCAAGTCTGATAAATGTTATTTTTTGCGGGTTGGGAATCATCCTAAGTCGAGGATGACACAGAGTGAGATGTAGATTTCTTCCCACAATCCCACAGTGTTTTGACATTGGTTAACAGCCCACATAGATTGCCAGTCTGCTCTGACCCAGAGCTCATATAATCCATGTTTAGAGAAGGGATGGGGAACCTGAGACCCTATAGGTCCTCAAGTATGGCCCTATGACTGACTGTAAAACGTGGATACTACTAGTACCTACCTACCTGCCAGGGTTGTTGTGGGGATTGAATGATAAAATATTTGTAAAGCATCTAGCAGAGTGCCTGGCACATAACAGGTGCTGTATAAATACTATTATTATGGGAACTACTGTGTCTGAAGTCATGGAGATCATATTTTTCCTTTTCAGCTTTTATTTATTTTTTCATAGGTTTCCATCCTGCTACTAGATGAAAGTTGTCTATCACTCATTTCCTTGTAGTTGAGATTTCAGAAGTTCTATCATCTCAAATTAAGTTAAACTGTCAAACTATATTAAAGGGAAATGGGGCTATAGATATGGTAGTAAAATATTTTCTGGTTTCTTTGTTACTTTAAGATTGTGTTAGTGCATGGCATAGTAGGCAATTTTTTCACTGGCAGCTCACTATATGAATTAAATCATAGGAACATTCACCCAAAAAACGTTATTTTGAAATAGCCTTTAATTTGAGAATTATATTAGGTACTCCTAGGCCTTGTTCTGGCTTCGTATTAAAAGACACCTCCCACAATAGAGAATGTCATTGTTAGGAATCCGACTTTGAAGGTCTTCCTCTCCCAGACTGATATTTTTGTGATAGAAAATTAGGCCATCTTTTGTCTCAGTTCTTACCTAGCCCTTAGTCATTGAACGGGGATTGCCTCAGATAAACAGAGACCTGGGAAAGACCTTAATTCAGAAAGGCCAAGGACACCCACCGCATCAGGGCCGTTCCTCTTGACTTTCGTCTTGCACATGGGCTTCTGTCACTCCTAAGGAGAGAAGCTGATGACTTTGTGACTTTGCACAGCTCTGCCTCACTTAAATATAGTTAGCAGTCAAGCTGTCAGCCTTGTGTGGTCACTGGTCCTCCTCAAAAACAAAGGAATGACAGAAGCAGCAGCAAGTAGACAGTGGGCAGGTATTTCCAAATTAGTTAAATGTGTAAACCAGGAGCAACTGGGTGGTGCAGTGGATGAGCACCAGAGCAGGAGTCAGGAGGACCTAAGTTCAAATCTCATCTCAGACACTTGACACTCACTAGCTGTGTGACCTTGGGTAAGTCACTTAACCCCAGTTGCCTCATCCTGGGTCACCTCCAGTCATCCTAATCAGATGGCTCTAGAGGAGAAGTGAGGCTGGTGGCCTGCACAGCCCTCTCACTCAAAGCAAAGTCATGTCATTACTTCTCTGATGGCATGGTCTTCTTCAGCAATGAAGGACAAACACACACACAAATGTGTAAACCTCTCTAAAGATGGTAGCCAAAGGGAAATGGTGTTCAGCCTTTTCCAGTTCCCTCCCCCCTCTAGCTATCAGTCTCTTTGTTCCTTCAGGGAAGACCATTCTTAGAAAGAATGTAGTCATCACAATACCTACCCAGAAAGGCAAAATTAATTTCAGCAAAACAAACATGTTCATTAGCTCAATTTTATTCATTAATTATGCTTAGAGTGTAATTTGTTCCCCCCTATAAAATATCCAAATGAATGTGGATTTCAAGCATTTTTAGAAAATAAGTAATTTGTTGTAAATTATTAAATTATTTTATATCTAATATGTGATCAGTACATAGAAAGATGATCGAATTGTTTGATCTTTGTGTTTCATGTTTTCAGGCAGAATTTGGCCTGTACAATGTTATTCAGCCAAGACCAAATTGCAATTTCCATTTCTTTTCCTCAGAATTCAGAAAAGTCAAGGAAAAGAAAAGGCTTATTGAACATCAGTACTTCTTTTGTTTGTTGTTATTGAGTCATTTCAGACTCTCCATGACCCCATTTGGGGTTTACTTGGCAGAGATACTGGAGTGGTTTGTCATTTCCTTCTCTAGCTCATTTTACAGATGAGGAAACTGAGGCAAACGGGGTTATTGCACCACCTAGCTGCCCAGAGTAGTACTGGTATGTACTATTATCCTGTCTTGACTATAAATGAGATCATTTCCTAGCTTCATACTTACCCAGAATATATACAATGCAATACGATGCAATACAATAGACAGACTTCACTGTGACCTTGTCAGTATTTTTATTCTTGATCTATTTTTTGTTTAAATATCAGTTAACAATAGAAGAAAGTATAGTTAGGGTTTGAGAAGAACTTAAAGCCTCAAAATATAATCAAACTTACTGAAAAGACTGAAAAAGTTTTTTGAGGAATATCTCCATAAAAATTAGACATTTAACCAAGATTGGAAATACTTTACTTCTTTCTAATATATGTAGCTTTGAATTCTTAAAAATGATGGCTATTCTGTAGCAGATACTTCTAAGTGAGAAAGCCTGGGAAGATGTAACTTCTCAAGTTAATGGCTGCCTCATTTCAAAATTATCTTCCCTCAATATACCTTCTTTGGGGGGGAGGGGAGGAGAGGGAGTTATCTCATATTTTCCACAAACTCAATTACCATTTCTCTACAAATAACTCTCAAATCTACATAATCATACTCAGTCTAATTCTGCTTCTGGAATCCAGTCCCTCATCCATAATTACCTATTAAACACCTCCAGTTTGGATAAGCATCCCAAACTCAATTTGTCCAAAACAAGACTTATCTTTCCCCTAACCCCACCTTTCCTGCAGACTTCCCTATTTCTGTTGAAAACAACATCATCCTCCTAGTTACTCAGCTTTGTAATTTCCCCAATCAGTTACCATGTCTGTATATCTACATATGTAGGAGCAGCTAGATGGCACAGTGGATGGAGTGCTAGGCCTGGAGTCAGGAAGACTGTTCTTCCTGAGTTCAAATCTGGCCTCAGATACTTACTAGCTGTGTGATGCTGGGCAGGTACTTAACCCCCTTTGCCTCAGTTCCTCATCTGTAAAATGAGCTTGAGAAGGAAAAGACAGTGTCTCTGCCAAACAACCCCAAATGGGTTCATAAAGAGTCAGATATGACTGAAAATGACTCAACAGCAGCTCATATGTACATAATTATGATTAAATTAATAATATAACTAATTAATAATAAATGTGTGTTGAATTGATAGTTTTCTGCTCTCTTTGAGGAAAGTATTATCTCTGCTAGGAGACAGGAAACTGCTACATTTGGTAACCACTTTGGGCCTCCATAGTGGTAGCAATTGGAGGGGGTTGGTTGAGAATAGAATCTCATATTAAGGACAAGGCAGCCTATCCAGAGGTACTCTAATATCACTGCTAAAATTATATTTAAATCTGAGTTTTTATAGAGCCAATTGAAGTACTTCAAATTGCCTGTAAATCGTGAAATGATCTGAGCCCTCAAAGCTATCGCACTTTCTGCCTGGAGCCAATTAACTGGTGAGATGATGGTTGGGGCTGACTTTTATTCACCGAATTGGCCAAATCAGCCAGTGTTTTGACTTTACCTAGACAGAGCCAGTCCAAACGCAGTGTCTCGTTTTTTCACCTTTCTCCTTTTCAGCATGATCTGGGGGCAGAATTGAAAGGTTTGTCTCTTCATCTACAGACTCAGTTATTTATAAAGATTTTAATCCATTTAAGACCCTTTGTTTTAAGACTTCCTCAATATTCTCTAAATACTTCTATTCTGATACATTCTAAGTAAAATTCTCTAAAATTCTTGTATTTTTTAAAAAGCATATTCTCCCATTAATCTTCATAGACTAACTCTTAGTCCTTGCCAAAGTAAATCTACATAATTATAATTAAACTTTGTGATTTGTAGGACTTTTCCAAGTTATTTGATAAGAAGTGGCTGTATGTTTGATTCTAGTGTGGTCTTGAAATAATTCCACTTCCCTTATGCCAAAATTTCTGTTTTCTTTAGAGTAGAAGAAAAGAAGCTCTCTGCACTCATCATCACTCTCCCCAAAGTAAATTAACTTTGAATTGTGCTTCTACTCAGGTCCCAAATGTTTCATATTCTTCCTGTATCATTTTCATTGTTTTGCTTTTCTTTTACTGATCATTTAAATAGGAAAACTTTGTCTAACTTTGCCACATTTAGGTAAGTAAGTCAGTCATTTAACTTTCTTATAAATGGGATGTTTTAAAAACAAGTTCATAAATTGCTGGCTCTGGAAGAGACAGAGCCAGCACCAAAACTCACATTTTGTGATGCCAGATCCAACACCCTATTATACTATAATGCTTCCCTACTTTCCTGTCATCGTTTTAATCTGCCTCTATAAAAATAATTGAAATTATTGTAAATTGCCACCTAGATTCAAAGTCATCTTAAATCACCTTTGATCTCCCCTTTTCTAATAGCCATCACAGTGCACAAGTCATATGAATTGGAGCCAGAGGTGACCTAGAGCCATCTTGAACCAACTCACAAGAGCCAACTGTTAAATTTCAGTTAAATTTATGCCTTTGAAATCACTACAAAAGAAGATTTGATATATTGCTTTGTAGAGTGTCTTGACTTAAAGTGATGAAGAAAAACATCAGTAATGCATATTAATCTTTAAAATGTATACCTTTTTCTTTGGAGAACCAGTTGTTAAACATTTATTCAGCATACCACCAATTTTGTACCTATCACAAAATTATGTGGAATGAAACTAAAAAATCTTAGAGTTCATGTAGTTCATCTCTCATTCTGAGATAGATGAACTTTTCTACAATATCCTTGACAAGAATACTTTATATAACATTCCCAGTTTCTCCTCTGCTTGAAATTCTCAGTTATGAAAGCACTCACTTCACCATGACACAATCCACTTCCCCATGACACAGTCCATTGTACTCTTTACCACTCTAATTATTAGGAATTTCTTTAAAATATTCATTCCTTCTAAGGGAAGAGCCACATAAAAATAACAATATTTTCCATATGGCAGCCTTTAAAATACCTGAGGACAGCTGTCACATCTTCCCCAGTGTTTCCTCTTCTCCAAGATAAATGCCCCCCTTGGCTTTGACCTTCATCAGTTACCAAGTATAAGTGATTCTGCCTTCACAAACTCTTATTTTCACCTACTTGTCTGGTTATCCTTCTCTAAATGAACTCCAATCTTGTCAATATCTCTTCTAAAATATGGCACCCAAAACTAGATCCAATACAACAGATATAGTCCAACCAAGGTTGGGACTTACCCCTTGTTTGGGGCATAATGTTTCTATTAACATAGGCAAAGACAACATTAGATTTTCAGCTGCCATGTCAAAGTATTGATTCTTGTACACTTCCCAGTCCATTGAAAACCCTAAGACCTCTTCATATGAACTATTTTCTAATTACCTCTCTCTCTCTCTCACTACATGCAGTTGATTTTTTTTAAACCAAAGTGTAGAATTTTACATTTTTTTAGTAAATTTTATGTTACTGAATGCAGTCAGTCTTTTTAAAATCTGATCCTGTCATCAGTATATTAATTATCCCTCCTGGTTTCTTGTCATACACAAACCTGATAAGCATACTGTCTGGAAACGTGTCGAGTTCAGTTGAACAAGGTAGCTTTAGTAGGCTGCTTCTACGTTAAATGGAAAGTCCTTGCTCTCCCTAAAAGCTTTCCAGCAGTCTCAGTGGCAGATTTTTGATTTAAGTAAAAATTAAGTTTATTTTTTAAAATTAATTTTAAATTTAAAATCAGAAAAGAAAAATTAAATGAAAATTGCATCTGTACATAAGAACCTCAAGGATAGTAAGTTCCTCGTCAATAGAGGTCTTCACATAGAAGCCCCTTCCAGTGACTGCTACCATTCTCTTTTCTCTCCTTTCTTTACCTCTTGGGGTTTGGTTTTGGGCCCCAACATTCAAATTAATTGCTAAATCCAATGACCTTTTCTCAGTCTTCATCTTTTTTGATCTCCCTGATGAAACTCTTGACTCCCACCGTCTCCTGAATACTCCTTAGGTTTTCACAACACTATACTATTCTGGTAGCTCTCCTTTGTCCATATCCTGCTCCTTTTCCCTCTTCCTCCCTCCACACCTCTATGTTTGGATGTATGGCAGAATCCTATCCTGGGCATTCATCTGTGAAAAGGTGATTTAGACTTTAAGGAGTTGTGTAGTTCAGTATTTCTAAATATTTAGCAGTTGGAATTTTGTGGAACTAATGTTTACTGTGGTCTGACTGATATAAATGTTGATCAGGTCTCTAAACAGAAACCTTTTGGAAGAGACTCATTATCATTTGGTTGAAGTCAGACCTAATGTTCTCCATCCCTTAGATCTAAACAGGATCTTTCTTTCTTTGGTCTGTAACCATCAGAAATGATCCAGAGGACCCAAGCTTCTAAAATCATTAGAAGTGAATAAGACCAGATTTCCTGCATGTCCGTTTCTAAAAACTTCACAATATACGTTGCTTGTGCTGAATTGTTTTGTGTGTTGTCTTCTCACTTAGATTCTGAGTTCCTTGAAGGCAGGCACATTTTTGGGTCTTTGTTTGTATCTCCCCTACCTAGCACAGTCTTGATGCATAGTAAATGCTACCTGACTGCCTGATTTGGGGTTAAAGAGGTGTCAAATTGAATTTGAAATTGAAACCTTACCTAGTATTAACCCAAAGAGTCTGGAAATCAAGGTGTCCATCAAGTGCCTAGAGCTACTTTGAAGTTCACTTTTAATATCTTTATGGATGATCTCTGAAGGAGTTTTCTGAATGCCTCAGGGATGTGTCCTTGGCCCTCTGCTATCTAGTATTTTAAGGCAGTGACTTGGATAAAAGCATAGATGACATGCTTATCAAATTTGCAGATGATTCAAATCTAGAAGGAATGGCTGGCAAGTATATTGAAAAGAGGCAAGGAAAGGGAAAGAGAATAAGTATTTACATAGCGCCTATA
This sequence comes from Potorous gilbertii, assembly GCA_028658325.1. NCBI lineage: Eukaryota > Metazoa > Chordata > Mammalia > Diprotodontia > Potoroidae > Potorous > Potorous gilbertii. Next base: position 91,679,699 of record CM053774.1, on the reverse strand, counting down.
TGTGCTAAGTACTTTTTACAAATATTATCTCATTTTGTCCTCACAAAAACTGCAAGGTATTGCAGTTACTATCCCCATTTTACAGTTGAGGATACCGAGTCAAACAGAAGTTAAGTGACTTGCCCGGGGTCACACAGCTGGTAAGTATCTGAGGGCAGATCTGCCTGACTCTAGGCCCAGCACTCTATCAGTTTGCACCACCAAAAAGATTATGACAGGTTAAAACATGGGGCCAGACCCAATAAGATGAAATTCAATAGGGATACATGTTGGATTCTGTCAGTTTCACCAGAACAAGATGGCAACCAATGACTGGACTCCAGTTAGTCTAAAAAAGGCCTGGGGGTTTAGTGGACTGTAGGAAAGGTCAGTATGAGCCAGTAAGGTAATTTGGCATCACAGACAGAGACAGAGACAGATAAATGGACAGAGAGAGGGAGAAGTGAAGTGAATAAAGGTAATGGAATCTTAGGGCCGCATTAAAAGTCATAGTTTTAGAAGGATGAGGTTAGAATTCCTTCCTCCATTGTATTCTGTCCCAGTCAAACCATATCTGGAGTATTATATTCAGTTCTGAGTCCAACTGGAAGTGAGTGAACAATGGTAAAACACCCCCAAAATCCTACTGTGATCACTTGGAGGATTATTGAAAGCAGGGAGGAGATGATTGGTGGCAGGGAGAGCTTTGATGGTGCTTTAAAGTATTTTCAAATACTTGTCAAAAGTAAAACAGTTATATGATTGTACAATGAGTTAGACAGTACATGCACAGATGTCCTTGAGTGAGTAGAGTGTTTCACCATTTGGTACAATGCTGCGCTTTGGTAGCTTTGGTAATTAATGATCCCAACCTGATTAAGACTCCCCATGCAAATTATGCAATTCACTCTTTCTCCTGCCAGTAGGTATAAGTCCTGATATTTTTTTTAATTTGAGGATAAAAGATTTTTAAGCATGATGTATTCTCTTCCAGTCATTCAAAGCTAAAGTGGCCATTACCCCTTTTCCCCCTGCCCCAAAACCAGGCTGAAAACTGCTGTGACATTTGGTAGCAATTGCTCTAAACCTTGTTATCTGAATGCATTCACATGACAGTAAAATCGTCAACCTGGGTATTTTGGGGCCATATAACTCTCCCCATGGCCCATGAGCATCAGTCAATATCTCTTTGGTGGCAAAGGGGTTTGCAGATTAAATGGGTGAGCCCCTGTAGAGCAGGGACTGTCTTGTATTTTTTTTATCCTCCATGCTTAACACAGTTTCTGCACATGTATCTGGGACAGCTGGACAGAGCCATGGATAGAGTGCTGGGCCTAGAGTCAGAGAGACTCATCTTCCTGAGTTCAAATCTGGTCTCACACTAACTATGTGACTCTAGGAAAGTTGCTTAACCCAGTGTGCCTCAGTTTCCTCATCTGTAAAGTGATCTGGAGAAGGAAATGTTAAACCGCTCCAATATCTTTGCCGCAAAAACCCAAAATGGGGTCATAAAGAGCAACATAGGTCACAGAGGGCAACTAGATGACACAGTGGTTAGAGTATGGGGGTTGGAGTCAGGAAGGCCCATCTTTGTGAGTTCATATCTGGCTTCAGGCGCACATACTAGCTTTGTGACCCTGGGCACGTCACTTAACAAATGTTTACTGACTAACTGATTGGCTGGTCCCTATGCCACTGCTTTTAGCACTGGAATCTTACTAAAGCAGTCAAGTATCTAGTGGGGAACTGCTTCACTCAAGGATATCTGTGAATGTGTTAATGTCTGACTTATCATATGACCCATAACTGCTTTTTTTTTAAAAATAAGCAATAGTGTGGGCCACATTGTTGAACCCTCAATTCAGAGAATTAAGGTACCTGTCTAAACTAAAAAGAAAGCAAAAAAGTGACAGTCCTAATCCAAAAATAGGTATAGTGGTGTGTTCATCTCTGAACTTAACTTGACATGCAGGACATGTGCTTACTTGGCTTTTTCATTAAAGTCCACTGGAATGAAATCCAAAGTCCCTAGGGCAAAGAAAAAGTGCTTATCTCAGAATATAATTAAGCATCCTGGTCTCTTTTCCAGACTCATGGCAGTATTGAGCACAGTTAGCTTGGGTCAGAGGATTTTGAAGGACTTTGTATTTCCATAAACTGGGAGTACTCCTTTACTACCCTGCCCTATACATGCAAAAATTGCAACATTTTATGATGGGCTTATTTTTTCAGAGGTTTGGTTTTTTAATATGTGTAATGGGAAGATTTACGAAGTTAATAAAAGAAATAACTTCAACAATTTTAAAAATTAGGGGAATGGGAGTAAAGAATGTCCCCTTCATGTGACACATTTTTCCCTTCCTTTGCCCATAAGACTTTGGATTGGAGATGGTGAATCTCTAGTAATAAACAGGGAAAATCATTTTTTTCAGTTATTCAGTTTATGCTTTATCTAACTTGATTAAATAAAAAATTATGGCTGTGGTAAAGGCACAAAGGTGCAACTAGGCCACCCCCTTTCTCCCAGCCCTGTTTGGCAATACTGCAGTTAAGGATGAAAGATTCCAAGATACCCCTTCATAAGGTTTCATGCTTACCCAAACTTATTTAGATTGGAAGTTTCTTAAGAAAAGTAGGTCTTCTTGGATGATTTCCAGTCCTTTTTGGGGGGATACAATGGGAATAATGGAAGATACCATTTTTTTTCTTCTTACATTTTTTTCTGGCTTTTGTGTGTGTGTTTCCTCCCATAACTACACTTGGGAAGGTTCAGAGGAAGATATTAAATTAACTGAATGTGTTTTAAAAGGTTTGGCCTTATTTTGAGTTTTGTTATGGGCCACTGTCCCCAATCAGATAAATTCTGGCTTCATTTTTCATATTGGAAACGTATTTATACCTCAAACCAAAGAACGAAATCCTAAAAGAACTCAAGTAAGATTGCAAATTCAGACTGTTTGTGACTGAACTAAGGACACCTTTGCCCAAAGAGAAGGTAAATAGCTATGAAAATGCACATACTCACTTTTGAATTCACAAGAGCAGAGCCTTAACTTTTCTGAGACCCATCCAGGGTCCAGATGTACAGTGGCTTCCCCATGTACTAGTTGAGGCTAGAATAAAAAGTGTGAATCTGAGCATTATAAATCAAAACACTCTTTCAATTTGCTTTTTTTTAATTGTCTTTGCTACTAGAGTTGGAATTACTAAATTTTCAATCTCCCAGGAACTGTCCATATATGTGTAGTAGGCAGGAATAAACTTTAATAAATCATTTCATTTTATTTCAAGATATCACACATTTTGAGATCCTTCATATATTTAATCCAAGTTGCTTTTTAAAAAAGAATTCCTGTGACCTAACCTTCAATGAGCCTTGAATGTAACTGATTTATATAGCATTGCTTTACTATTAAAACTAAGGAAAAATAAAATGTTATTAGTTGTGAAGTGCTGTTTAATAAATGCAGAAGCTGTCAATCTGATTTAGGACTGACAAAAAAAGGTAAATTCTCTAGGCTCATTCAGGTTGTCAGGTTATTAATTTGTGATGTGGGATACTGATTTTAAGGTACTTATTTACCCAAAGTGAAAGTACTGTCAAAGCAATTATTGCTGATGGCTGTTGTTCATGGAAAGTTACTATTTTTTGCATGTTGAGTGTATTCAAACCTTTAAACTCCCTGTGCTGATGAAATCCAAGAAGGGGGATGTATCAGTCATCATTAATTCTTAGCATCTTCCAAATCAGATTGACTAAGCAATGACCACCAGGATGTTGGAGTCACTCCTATCTCCCTTTGATATTTCCTGGAGTTTTGTGATGCTTTGCCTCATGAAAATAGCCAATATTTTTCTTCCCTCCCCCTTAAAAAAATATAAATAGGAAATGATCTGTCATCATCAGCTATTGCAGGGGAAAGTACTCACAGATTTAGGACACATACGCGGCACGCACACACACAGTGGAAATGAAAAAAGAACACTATCCCCAAATGGAAAGAGTAGCAGTAAATGTTAAAAAATTAAACATGGCCGAGAATACAGTGGGAGGCAACATCATGTCAAGAAAAATCGTTGACAATTTTCTCCATCTCTATTTGGACAAGTGACTAAATGAGATGTTCCTAAGGACTCACCCTTGCTTTGGCCTTATTCTTTGTAAAATTTGCCTAAGTGTTCTGGCTCTTTTAAATATATATGAATAAGTATCCTAATAACTTTATTCAGATTGGTTGAGGGGAGAGAAGCAGAGATACTAAGATTTTTTTGAATGGGTTTATTGTTAAGCCTTTGATATGGCTTGAGAGGGAAAAAAACATGTGAGCTTTCAGTGAGATTGGCGCTAAACAAACAAAAGAGCTTTTGTGATCACTCATGTGAAGAGGGGTCTGGCTTGAAAAGAGGAAAGGCTTCCATGGATACACAAGCATCTCTTCAGGTTTTCAACAAGGATAGGTATTTAAAGGAAAGAAGAAAAAGTCATGAGAATTACATTTGGTATCTATAAAGATGTTGTGGAAAACAATCCCAGAGGGTTTCCAGCTTTCTTCCTTTTGTACTTTTTAGGTTTCAGGGGTCAGTGAGAAATACTGTGGTGGCATGGATGGTACAGGAGCACAGGTGCTAGAATACCTTGATCATATCTCTGAAAGAACAGCAGTGTTGCCCCCCTTCCAAAGAGAAGATGACTAAAAAGAGGAGTCAGCTGAGTCTGACAGAGAAAGATTGAGGCATCTCCATCTGAACAGACAGTGGTGCCCTCTAAGAGCCCTGACTCATAAGCACCATTTAGTACTTGCTTTTCCACAGCAGATGTTTACATACTACTTTAGGAAGTCCCTAAACATTGTTCCCTAAGGAATTTCATGTGAACTGAGTCAGTTATTTCCTTCCAAATACGTCAAGTCCACAACCATTTATGTGCCAGGCACTGGGGCTAAATTCTGCCGTATACGAAAGAGGGCAGAAGCAATCCTTTCCCTCAAGAAACTCGTTCTCACAAGGAAAACAGCATGTAAGATAAATAGGTATGTACAAATGAGGGGGAAAGTAATCTAGAAGAGAAAGTAGTAGCATCTAGGGGTACCAGGAAAGGCCTTCAGCAGAAGGTGGGATATGAGTGAGATTTGAAGGAAGCCAGAGAAGCTAGAAAACAGAGATGTGATAGGAAAGATCGGCTGAGAAGGTGCAGAAACAAGAAATATCATGTTAGAAGAATAGCATAGGGTTATAGAGTGTAAGAAAGTGTAAGAAGACTGGGAAGGTAGGACTAGGCCAGGTTTCCAAGAGCTTGAATGTCAAACAGATGATTCTGTAATTGTGCGTTTGTCCTTCGTTGCTGAAGAAGACCATGCCATCAGAGAAATGATGATATGACTTGCACTTGATTTTGTTTTGAGTGAGGGAGGGCTGTGCAGGTCACCAGCCTCACTTCTCCTCCAGAGCCATCTGAATCCAGTCACTAGAGATGACCTAGAATGAGGCAATTGGGGTTAAATGACTTGCCCAAGGATACACAGTTAGTGAGTGTCAAGTGTCTGAGGTGAGATTTGAACTCAGGTCCTCCTGACTCCTGCACTGGTGCCCTATCCACTGCACCACCTAACTGCCCCCATTCTGTAACTGATTGAGCAGAGGAATGATGTGGTCAGACACGTGCTTTAGAAAACCACTTTATGATGAGCAGAGCACTCTCAGAAAAACATAGAAAGGCTCATTTGAATGGATGCAGAGTGAACAGACCCAGGAGAACACTGTACATAGTAACAGCACTGTTGTAAGATGATCAACTGTGAATGAGTTATTCTCAGTGATACAATGATCCAAGACAACTGTGAAGGACTTAGGATGAAAAATGCTGTGTTCAGAGGAAGAACTGGTAGAGTCTGAATACAGAGTGAAGCCTACCTTTTTTTTTTTTACTTTATTTTTCTTGGGATTTTTTTTTTGTCTCTTTTCTTTTACAACTTGAATAATATGGAAACATTTTGCATAACTACACATTTATCACCTATGTCAAATGGGGAGGACAGGAAAGGAGGGAGGTAATTTGAAACTCAAAATTTTAAAAACAAGTATTAAAAATGTTTTTTTACAAGTAATTGGTGAAAAATAAAATACTTGGTTATAAAAAAAAGACAACAAAAAAGAAAAATCACTTTAGCAATTATGTGGAAGATGGATTTGGAGTGTAGAGAGACCTGAGCCTGAGAGACCATACTTTCATATAAGGTCAAATGACAATGGATATAAAGTACTTTGTAAACCTTAAACACTATATAAAAGGCAGCTAATATTATTTACTGTAATTATGGTCTCTCTGGATAGCTTTCCCCATCAAGGAAGATTTCAAACCATTCATACATTTTCATTGGATGAAACAGCAATAGTAATGCCCTGTATATCTCCACAGACCGGACCCCCACCCCCAGTCTTTCTCTCACTGCTCAGTAAGCCCACCTCCTTTCCCAGTCATACCTTTCTTAGATGATTTCCCTCATAGAAATAAGTTTCCATCTCCTGTAGTCTGCTTTGCCCCTCTCCATGGCTATTTAGGTCACACCCACTCCTTCTTTGCTTCTTCCAAGACTGGTGTCTCAAGGTCTGATTGCGGGACCTCCCTGGGAGAGTGTTTGTGTTAAAAGGATGTCATGTAGCCCTCTCTCTTCTTTCTAATAAACTCCTGACCCAGCTCATTATTTACTTGTGGTGATTGTGTCATAAATATGTACTGATGTAGGGATAGGAGAAGGGACTCCTGCTTATGATGAGGATCAGCATCTTCTCTTCCACCTATGACTTCAGAAAACTACCTAGCACACTGAAAGGCTGATTTAACGGAGGTCACACGGCTAGTATCAGAGGTAGGAACTGAATTTGGGTCTGCTCTCCATTATACCACAAGGCCTCTCACATGTATTCATGTTCAGCGCATAGCATGTTAAGCCTAGAGTCAGAAAGATCTGGATTCAAATCCAGCTTTGCGTACTAGCTGTGGAACCCTGGACAGGTTGCTTTACCTTTCTTTGCCTTAGTTCCTTCTACTGTATAACGGGGTTAATAATAGTGCCTACCTCCCAGCGTTGTTGTGAGAATCAAATGAGAAAATATTTGTAAAGTGCTCACTAGCGCAATGTCATAGAGAAGACACTATATAGGAATTCTCCTATACTGGTGCTAACCTAATATGCCATAAATGTTATGATTGTGTGTTTATTCTAATACTTTTAAAATAAGGGTTTTCTGCCTCTCTGTTGTCTGAACTCACACCACTGAGTTTTCCTTGACCTTCCCTATTCTCAGTTTTAATCGAGGCCACATTTCAGGCAGTATCAGCATTCCCTTCAACTCTGCTTTCACCATTGAAGGGGAGCTCTCCCAGGTCCCTTCCACCACCATGCTCCAGAATTTCAAAGGGAAAGTTATTGTCATCGTGGGAAACGTGGCAAAACATACAGCCGAGGTAAGTTGATCCCTGGACGACAATCTATACCTGTGAATTTTCTTCTCCACCCATTATAGGCTTTCAGTAGGTATGTTTACCAAGATTCACAAGAAGGTAAAGGTTGAAGATTGGTTTTACTTATACTTTTTCTGCTGGGAGGGGAAAAAAAGGAAAACAGTATTCTTTTATTCAATGTTCAGCCTCAAGACAAACAGTGGGTTTCTTTACTACCTTTCTGAATTTGCAAGGCCAGGGTCTGGTATTATTGAGAGAAGACTGAGTAGAAGTGTTACCTCAGTCATCATAAAAGAACTTGGACCTTAATGTAAGGAATAGATGTGAGGCTTAGGGAAGACTGAGTCCCACAACAGGCCCCTTGTCACCTTTTCATGAAGTGGCTGTAGTAATGGCAGATGGAAGGTGAAAATTCTTGGGAGCCTGGGTTGCTCTTTATCCCAGACTCAGAGCTTTCTCATGGGGAGGCTAGAGTAAAATTAACTGTTCAAGAATAAGGGCTTCATGAAATGAGATGGGCTTTAATTCATGTCATCATCCAAGTTGCACAGTCAGTGATGCAGACATTGTTGGTGGGGGTAATTCATATCTGGAATTCTCCTGGTCAGAGGCCATTTCAAACAAACACATCTTCTTCCTAGAGGCACGGACTGTTGGAAGCTTTGTCTCACATCTTCCAGTTGGCACCAAATGCCCATTGGCCCCCACGATTAATCTCATTTGGTCATGTTACAGAAATGCTGATGTAGGTATTCTGAGGATTATAACCTAAATGAATTTTAGCAGGGAGGGCCTAAAAGTTCATCCACCCATCATCTGGAGAGGACAACATAAACCCATTTGATTCATGGGTAGTCAGTGTCTCATAGGGAGTAAATATCTAGCTTAATGTTGTATTTCATATAAATTAGGGGAAGTGGAAGCAATAGGTTGGTTTTTAGAGTCAATAGAGTTGTACAAGGGATAGAAATGGTCTTACAGTGAGGAAGATCTGGCCTCAGACACTTACTAATTATGTGACCCTAGAAAAGTCACTTAGCCCAGTTGCCTCAGTTTCCTTCCCTGTAAAATGAGCAAAAAAGAAAATGACAGATATTCCAGTATCTTTGCCAAAAAAAAAAAACCCAAAAGGGGTCACAAAGGACCAGACACAACTGAAAGATGACTAAACAACCACAAAAATTCATAGGGCATCCCCCTGTCATGCATAGTAGAGAAGAGCAGGCACTATGGGCCGTATTGCCTTCAGATGTACTAGATGTTTATGATATTCTCCAGATGTAAACAGATTCTACAATCAGAGGAAAAGTACATCTGTGTGAGCCAGTGTCTTATCTCTATCATTAATCACATATTAAATGACTACATGCCAGGTACTACTCTATAATCTTCCAAGGTACCATATGTTAATATGGATGTAACTATAATGGAGTTATAGAAAGGTACCTGAAGTTGGAGACAAAACACCTGAGTTCGAGTCCCGCTTGCTAGACTATGAACAAATCATTTCGTCTGTCAGAACCTACATTTACGGAACAGTAAAATGGAGATAACAGACTATAACACATAATGGTTCAGTGGCTAGGACTCTGGATTTTCAGGAAGGTTCAAATCACACCTCGTACAACTCATTATGTGACCCTGAGTGATTAATTAATTTCTCTGTGTTTCACCTTCCTTATTTGTAAAAGGGGAGAAGAAGTAGACTGAGTGGTCTCTGAGGCTCCTTCCAGACATAGATCTGTGCTCTCATGATCCTGTCTGCTCCAGGAGTTGTTGTCATGGTAAAAGTTCTTTGTAAATCTTGATGTGCACTACAAATTCAGTTTAGAACAAGCGTGGCATCAGGGAGTCTTAACTTGGAGTCAGGAAACCTGGGTTTGTATCCCATCTCTGTCTCGATCCCTGTGATACTGGATAAGTCACATAGCTTCCCAGACTCAGTTTTCTCTTCTGTAAGATATGGGTGCTTTGTCTATGAAGTCTACTTCACTGGATCCTATAAGATGTCTATAAAATGTTTTGTAAAGCCTGGAATCCTGGAACTTCCCAGCTAACTTATGGCCTTAAAAGCACTATACCAGTGTTGGGTATTATAACTGGCCATTATGTCATAATAATCATGTTATCTGTTATTTTCATTGTTACAGTTATAATTAATATTCAAAATTCAGTTTGAGGAACATTTTAAAATGTTATTTTCCGGAACTGGAGAAAACCCTAAAATATTTGCTTATTTGCATCTACACACTGTTTTTCCACACTGGAATTTTCTCCTCTAAGAGCAAGTGTAGGGAAGATTTGCCTGGCTTAACTCAAATCAGTTCAACTGAATGAGTATTTATTGAGCATCTCCTATTGAGTGCCACTGCTAAGAATGAGTGTGTGCTTACTAAATGCTATTGGGTGGCACAGTATGGGGCAATGGAAGGAATACTGCCTCTGGAGTCCAGTACCTGGGCTCAGATACCTCCTCTTACACGTAATACTTGGGTGATTTTAGCTAAGTCAGTTAAACTCTGTGGGCCTCAGTTTCCTCATCTGTAAAATAAAGAGATTGGACTCCACGACCTTCCATGTTAGCAAGCATTTATTAAGCCCCTAGTATTTTCCAGGCATTGTGCTCAGCACTAGCATACAAACAAAGAAAAAGCAAATACAAAGGAAAGTAAAACAAAAACAATATCTGCTCTCAACTCAGAGTTTTAATGTGGAGAGACAACATGCAAACAACTATATGCAAACAGGGTACACACTAGATCCATGGGCGATAGTTATGGGGGACAGGGGGTACTGGGAAAGAGTTATTACAGAAAGGGGTATTTTAGCTGAGGTTTGGAGGAAGCCATGCACAGGAGAGAGTTAGTAAAAATGTTCAGAGCCAAGAGATTGTGGTGTTGGGTTCAAGAAACGTCACAGAGGCCAGTGTCAGCAGATCAAAAAATACGTGATGGGGAGTAAGGTATAAAGAATGCTCAGAAAGGCTGGAAGGAGCCAAAAGAAAAAAAACAACCAGACAGGTGACTTTATATTTGATCCTTCGGGTAATAGGGAACCACTGGAGTTTATTGAAAGGGGAAGGACAGAGGGGCACCACACTGGTGTGAATAAAAGATTCCAGATTTGAACTCATCCTTCCAGGTCTCCACCCCCAGTTTATTTAAGTGTGCCAGAAATATTCATGAGATGGTATCTAAGGACCTTTTGAAAAGTTGTAGCCTGAACTTCCTCTACAGGTGTATGTTCTTGACTAGGACTGGTTATTTTGGGTGCCTTGATTTGAAAGAAGATACCAATTCTTCTGAACTGGTCAGTCCTTGGCAACTTGAAGACTCCTAGCTTCAAAACCTAGTCAAATGCTGTGAACAGATGCTACTGAAGGTACCAACACCAGGCGCAGTCAAAAGACTGTGATATTCTGCCAAGTCCAAATCTGGGGCTTAGGAGTTTTTTGTTAGCGAGACAGGAGGCACTGATTTGAATTTTTGTGATTTTACCTCCTTAGAAAATTACTGATTTGAAAAGAAACAAGTTTAAGTCTAATGGGGCTTAGCCATTGAAAATTCCCAAGTGGCAAAATGGCTCATGGAAACTCGAGGAAAGAATAAATGAGCCATTTGTTTAGTGCACACCTGCAGGAAATTGTAGTCACCTATTTGCTATGAGAATTATGTAGGAGGCTCTGTCTTTTGTAATATAGATAGGAAGAAATTGTTCTTAAGTGACCAAATGTGTTGGAAGTTGGAACTTACAAAGACCAGAAGGAATAATCAGCCCACAAGCATTTGTAGAAAGCACTTGCTGTGTGCCAGGCACTCTGCTGATTGCTGGGGATACCCAGAAAAGGCAGCTCTGGCCATGACCACTTACTAAAATGAGGGGCTGTAATTGGAAAGAATTTGACACCATGCTAATTATGCCTCTGCTGACTACTTTTGCATAATTTAAATTGATTTCCTGCAAGGCAGTGGACCATCTCCATTCAAGTCTGGTCTCTGCCATATATACTGTCTGTATGACCCAAAGCAGATCATTTAATTTCAGGAAGAGAGAGAATGAGAGGAAGGAAGGAAGGGATGGAGGGAGGGAGAGGGGGAGGGAGGGAGACAGACATACAAGCATTTATTAAGCACCTGCTATATGCCAGTCACTGTGCTAAGCATCCTACAAATATCCTATTTGAGAGCACCCAGCTGCCTGTAATCAGCAGGTGCCAGTGTGCTTTGGTAGAGTGAGTTACTTATTCAGAGCTCCCTGCACCAATAAAATCAAAAGTTCGGTTTAAAAAAATAATAAAGCAGTTTAAATCACTGAGCTAATTTAGGAAGAATATGGCCTTTCCTCTGCATCTGCCACTCCATTTTCAGCTCCAGTTCATCAGGCCTGGGTACAGCCATCTAGTTCCCCTCCAGTGACACACTGAGGGAACCCTTCGAGTCTCTGATCCCTCCTGGGGACAAAGCCCAGTGAAGGGATGAGCCAGGGTGGCAAAGACCCTCATGTAATGTGGAACTGACATAGAGAGACTGCCCAGGGTCAGGATTAAGTTGTACTAAATCCTACTCCATCAGTAAACCCCTTAATTTCCTTCACCCTAAAGGTTGAAGAAAGCAGTGAGCTAATGTTTAATAAAGCATGTCTGAATATGCCATGAGCTAAATTATATTAGCATAAAGGAAATTTGAGTTCAGAGCTGAATATCCTTAAGTATGCACAGTTTATTCTTGAACCCATGGAAATATTAGTTATGGTTCTCAGGGTGAACTAAATTTTGCTTTACTCTCTGTTGCTGCTAGAGAGGTAGTGAAATTAAATTGACAGGCCATATAGATGTTAGATGCAGAAAGAGTGAGAAATGCAGAGTAAAAAGGAGTATGAAAATCACTGTGCCATGAAATAGCAGAATCTCCTGCTTGTTTTAATACGTAGGTAGTCATCTGCCTCAAACTCACATGGGAAACTGCTTCTCAGATTGCTAGACTGGAGTCAGATTTCCTGGGCAGAGAGGAAACCATTCCAAAAGGAAAAGCCAGGCGCTCCTTGAAAAGCTGCAGTTTGAGGAAGCAAGCTTAGAAAGGCTGGGAGAGAATGGATAGGTCTGTGAAATCAATGGAGAAGGTTTGGGGCAGAGATCTCCATGTGATTCATCTGCTTAGAATGTATTGACTTCAGTAGGTCATCAGATTTACTTAATATAAGTACCCCTTTGGTCTCTTTCCCTTGTATTAACTAGACCTCAAAGAGTTCAAAAGAAAGCTAGCCCAGCTTCTGACCATCTTGTCCAGGCTTGGTCATTTCAAAAGGGTGTTCACCATTTTCCTGGATTTTATTCTTCAAGACATGGCTCTTAATTTTAGTTAAATAGCTGATTAAAAAAAAATGTCAGTCTATTTTATTTTCAGACACAGTCACCCGCTGTGCTGCCCTTGGCCCACTCTCAACACCATTACAAGCTCTCAACTTTCTCAGATCTACAAAAAGCTTCACAGTGACTCTTCTAATGCCATCTTTATCATTTCCCAGAAGTAAATTAGAACTGTAAGCATGAATGATGACTTAGCATAGAAACATGCATAGTGGGCTATCTAGAATAATTAGCCCCTCAGTTCTTTTTTTTACTGTGGGAAAAAAGTATGTCACTGGGTACAACTCTGGGAATAGTGATGAACCTCAGCCTGGAGGAACTCACCAATAAACTGTGGGTCAGAACAAAATGAATCCTCCCCCCAGCATTTTCATAACAACGATGAGGTCTCAGTAGCATATTATAAACTCCACACCATTATGTGGGCCTCTGGGGCTTATAAAAACTCCAAAAGTTGTTTTTTTACCTAGATAATTTTGGGGTCACTGGATCATGAAGTTTTAATCCTCACCAGGATATATCATTCCAAATGTTATCTCAAAAAAACATGGAAGGAATCTTTGCTTTCACACAGTCTTGTCAGCCTTTTGGGACAGTTTCTAGTTTAGCTTATCCTTAAAAATGTCATATCCTTGGCACAAAATCAATGCCTTTCTTTTCTCATTAAAGAGCTGTCTTGCCTAGGTGGGTGTGATGACCTGTTGTAGTAAGAAGCTTTCAGTGCTGTTGCTATCTGTCCTTGTCTTAAGAACCCACTTGTGATCACACCCAGGGAAAATTCTTTTGTCTGCAGTTGGATCCAGAGTTGAGTTGTGAAGAGGTAGATGATTATGGGGACATACTTGGGAAATCAGTCAAATTTGAAATTTGGTACCTTTTTGGGGGGAGGGGAGGGGTATGTTAAATACAGGGAAATTAAAAATGAATAAGGTTTATTATTGAAGTTCACTTTAATAAGAAAAGTTCCACTGTGAGAGGCATATAGTGCAAAGGCTAAGAGCAGGTCTCAGTGCCAGAATGAGCTGAATTCGAGTTCTACCTCTGAGGCAGACTGATTGTGAGTGGGCAAGTCGAAAACTCTCCGTTTCGCAGGTAGCACCCTACCTAACGCTGTCAGCTATAGGGACATATAGGGTCAGCTGACCAATTAAATCATAGACCCAGTTCCCAAAAAGGGCTATTGCTGCATTTCTTTTTTCTATTGAATGTAGAATATAATATAGATGCATTTTTTTTAATTTGAAGTTTATTTCCCTCCTGTCTTCCTTGGTTCCTGATCCCAGTGATCGATCACTCATGCATTGCTTTGCCTTGATGCATTTTACTTGCTTCAGTGCATTTCATTTGCCTCAGGAAAAAACCAGGTTTCTCTCTCTTTCCTCTCCCTACAACCTAATGTCCTTCTTTTCTTCCTTTCCTCTTCCTTTCTTGCCTCAGGCTTTTTCTGTCTTTGTTCTCTGAGCCTTATTTTCATTAACCTGATGGGCACAATTTTGTGATCCAGGGAGAAAAATAAAGAAATGAGCCTCTTCCTGTACTTTGGAAATTTCAGAATGATTGGGTGTATTTGTTGTTCCTACCTCTCTGGCTCCAGATAGTATCTGTCCACCTCTTCAGATTAATAGGACACTTTCAATCTACTTTGTATGAGATCTTTTTACCTGTCAGAAAGTTTCTTGGTAGTTTTTCCTTTAAGTACTTAGCTAAAGAATGAAACATGTTTCACCTTTATCAGTAAAGTATGCAAGGAATTCCTCTTCATCTTGATAGACTTTAAGCATTTGCTGTGGTTAAACTTTTAACTTTCTAACTTTTTCCCTTCTTTTCAACCAATGATAATATTCCCTGGTTTGACCTCAGACCATTTCAGTATTAATGGAACTTGGACTCAGTTTATCTCATCAGAGAATTATGGGTAAGAATTCAGATTCTTCCAATCTGGTTCAAGATCTGACCAGTGAAAGAAAATCACTTACTATGGGAAAACAGTTAAGTATCCATGCACACTTCTCAAGTCCTTAGCATTTTAGAAGTGTTACAAAATTAAAACAAGTTACTGGCCAAGTTTTACAGTATGGGTGTCCTACAACTCCTAATCTGGGTTTTAACATCAGGTTTCTGTGTTTGTATTGGATATATAATGTTGTGGTGACAAAACAACCTAAAAATCCTTCTTTAAAAAAAAAAAAATCTCCAAATTTTCAGCAAAGCCGCTGAGTCACTTTTTTCAAACTTTATGGTCTCTGGCCCTATTTCCATGACACAAAACAGAATGAAAGTTATCCTGTCTCAGTATGTGTTATTCTACACACCCACCCTGCCCTCCACAGCCCACCATTTAATTACTCCTTACCGCAGGAATGTCTGTAGATGAATGAGAAACTAACCATCCTTGCCCTCTGTCAACCTGAAGAGAGTTGGAACTTGGCTTTGATCCATCACCGTTCTAACTGGGTTTTGTTACATCTTTAGTGTATACATTCTTTGCAGAGCGTCGTTCACGTGATGTAACACAACCAACATTCACAGGCATAGTTGGAGTTTACTGCCCCAAGTGGGCAAGTATAAACAAAGATTGATAAATTGTCTTTGGTTTTCAGTTCCTAGGTTCCTCAGACCAACTGGAAGTATACCATATGAGTTTCGTTATGGCTCCTGATACATGATGGTACCTAGTCGGTGGAGGTCTGACCCACAATATGCACTCTGAAGAGGCTTATCTTCTGATGTAGTGCTGTGCAAAATGTTTTTTTATTAGAATAAGAAACATTTGCTGGATAACTTTTTCTATCACATTGTAAAATGAAATCTGTAGTTAAGCCTTCATCACCACATTTAGAATTTCTTTGTGCTTGTTAGTGTAAAAGGTTTCCGTACTTGTTGCTGGGAGAGCTAGTTTGAAAGTGCCAGCCAGGATAATAAATGATAATAGCTAACAATTATTAAACACCTACTATATGCCAAGCACTGTGCTAAGTGCTTTACAGTTGTTATCTCATTTGATTCCCACAACAACCCTGGGAAGTGGGTGCTACTATGATCCCCATTTTACAAATGAACCTGTAGAAAGAAACCACTGTCTTTATTTTCAGCTTAAGTCAATATGACTTTTTTAGCACACTGTGACAAACACAAAAAGGCAAAAGATAATCTCTGCTCTCAAGGAACTCATTGTCTTCTTGACACTGTGGGAGAGACAACATGCAAACTATGCACAAGCAAAATATATGCCAGATAAATAGTGACAAAGGGAAAGTGCTCATGTTGAGGACCGGTGTAGAAGGAGGTGATTTTTAGGTGGGACATGAATTGAGCCAGGAGGTTAGGATGAGGAAGGAGAGAACTCCAGACATTGGAAGGGCAGTCAGTGAAAAGGAATGGAGTGTCCTAGGTGAGGAAGACTTTGGGAGGCCAGTGTCCCTTGAGGTATCTCTTCTCTAGGACATTAGGAAAGTTCAAAAAAAATGTATTTTAATCAAACTAAAGTTCAGTGCCAACAGATATGTGAGATGGTTTTACCAACTAGAAAGGTTTTTTAATATGGCTTGGTATTGAACTGTCTGTCATCAGAGAAACAGCTTAGCTAACCTTGGAAAGGCCCTTTATTAAGATATCAGAGAATTATAGATGTGAAGCTGGAAAGGATCTCAGCAGCCATCCAGTCCAGTCCTGCCCTCTTTTACAGATGGGAAACCAGAAGCCAATAAGCATTTACTATCAGAGGTGAGATTTGAACCCACTGCCTCTGACTCCAGAGCCAGTGATCTAACCATTGTACCATACTACTTCTAGTTGGCCACATGCCTGGAGGATTATTTTGACCACAGCAACTCATTAAATTAAGTAAGCCATGGAGAGATTGTGATCTGCATCTCTAAAAAAGTACACTTACCAGTGTAACCATAGATCCCTGAGGTATTGAAGGAAGGGTGAAGACATCTCATACCACAACCTAACCTCAAACCATTTAGGGCAAGCCTGCTTTCAATATTAGGAGCTATAAAATTTTACTATGATTTGCTGAATTCTGAACTTCATAATTGATTCAAAACTAGAGGACTGACTGGGCTTAAGCAATAAATTCTGACCTCTTCACTACTAAATGACCCAGGATGAGTAAGTGACTTGCCCAAGGTCAAACAGGTAATATTTGGCCAAGGTAGGATACGAACACAAGTCCTTGGACTCTAGATCCATTGCTCTTTCCAGATCACAGCTTCTCTGTGCTTTTCTAATCCAATAGAACTCTTGTCCTTGTCCTTCTAATAAAGCCTCTGAGAGAGTTTATCCAGCATTTTAGGGATCTTCCTCCAAACCACCTGATGGCACCTGGGTAACACAGAGATTGCCCACAATTTATCCTGCCTTCTTGATATATGTCTGGCCCACTTCCTTTTCCAGTCACACATCATCTCTTTTTATGCAATTAGTGAACAGTTTTTTTATTTTTGTTTTTACTGATAATGTGTTGTAGTTTACCCCATCTCCCTTCACTGGCCTTTGGGTAATCACATCTTGAGTCCATCAGAGACTGTGGGTAGTTGATGATTCATAGCCATATGGCATTAATCTAGGCAAGAGGTGATGGGAATCTAAACTAAAGTTGTGGCTTTGTGAATAAACAGAACATGCCTAGTCTGAGTGATTTTATGAGGATAGAAATACCAGGATTTATTGATTGGATATGTATAGTGAGGGAGATTGAGACAGCTAGAGGCTCAATTGATAGAGTATTTTGTCAGGAAGACCTGAGTTCAAGTACAGTCTCAGGGACTTACTAGCTATGTGACCTTGGATAAATCACTTAACCTCCTTGCCTAGGAGGCAGCTAGGTCGCTCAGTGGAAAGAGTGCTGGACATGGAGTCAAGAAGACCTGAATTCATATTTGGCTTCAGACACTTACTAGCTGTGTGAGCCTGGGAAAGTCACTTAAACTAATGTAACTTGTAACTTTAATCCCCTGGAGAAGGAGATGATGAAGCACTTTGCCAAGAAAACTTCATGGACAATATGGTCCATGGGATCACAGAGAGTCAGACATGACTGAACAAGTGAGGAGGATTGAGGAATTGATGATTGTGCCAAGGTTATGACCTCAGGAGAGTGGAAGATTGGTGAGAACTTTGACAGAAATAGGGCCATTGAAAAGGAGAGTTGGGAAGGAAAAAAGATCATGAGACCATGTTGAATTTGAGATGTTTCTAGTCCATTCAATATGAAATGTCCACTAGACTATTGGTAATTTAGGACTGAACTTCAGAGGAGAGACTCATTAGGATGTGAGCTCCTTGGGACTGAGACTGTGCTTCTGCCTTTCTTTGTATCCCCGGTGTTTGGCACAGTCACTGGCATATGGTAAGTTCTTAAGAAATGTAGGAGGTAAACATAGACAACTTTTTCTAGGAGTTTGTCTGGAAAAGGGAAGAGAGTTGTAAGACAGTAGTTTGAGGGAATGGTAGACTCTAGTGAAGGATTTTTAAGGTTGGATAGGTTTGAAGTTAGGAGAAAAAGAACTGATAGGGAAAGATTGAAAATGGAGCAGAGGATGATTGAGTTCACTGTTTGCTAGAGGAGACAGGAAAGAATGAGATCATGGGTAAGTGTCGGGAGGTTAACATTGGCAAAGAGAAGGGGCAACTCGGGGGAAATGGAAGAAATAATAGAGACATTTAGGGTTTTTAAGAAGAGAGGTCTCACGACGAATGTTCTCAGGTTTCTCAATAAAGTAAGAAGCTAGGTCCTTAGCTAAGACAGAAAAAGGGGAGGAGTGGGGAGCTTGAGGAGAGAAGATCTCCTCTATCTACAGGGATCCCATCCTCCACTTCACCTCCATATTATACAACCTCTCCCATGGCAAGCACCCAAGGCTGTGCTAGAGCAGACTGTCAGGCTCGCAGAGCCAATTGTTAAATATTCAGTGTGAGCGTTTAAACCTCAGAAGTTGTCAGTGATACAAATTTTTTGCTTTATTGATTGTCTAGAATTAAGAAATTGTTAATTATGCTGATTAAACTTAAAGTATGTGAGCGTATTTTCCCCATAGCCCAGTTGTTAAACATTGGCTGCATCCTCCTCTATTGCCCTGTAAGTAATAGTAATAAATATTAGCTAAACTTTGTGTAGCGCTTACTGTGTGCCAGGCACTGTGCTAAAAAGCACTTTACAGTTGTCTCATTTGATCCTGACAACCCTGGGAGATAGGTGCTATCATTACCTCCATTTTACCAAAGAGGAAACTGAGGCAAATAGAAGTTAAGAAATTTGCCCAGGATCACACAGTATCTGAGATCAGGGAGACCTCAGGGAGACGAGTCTTCCTGACTCCAGCTTCAGCATCCTGTCCACTGTGCCATCTATTTGCCCCTACAACCTTTTAGTTCCTCACATTTCTTCCTCCTAGCCATATTTTCCTACATATTTTTCACCATCCTTCCTTAAACCCCATCTTACATTAGTCAAGAAGTATAAAAGTATATGTTGACTTAATTTGGAGAGTCTCATTAAGTTATTCATAGGATTTCTCTATTCTTTCACCTTCTGCAAGAGATATGTAAGGTGTGTGAGCAGCAGATTCATTCATGGTGCGATTTTTTATTTAAGTCTCAATGCAGGAGTCCAAAACACTTACGGGTTTTTTTGAATATAGCATTTCTTGCAAAAGAGTGCCCCCTCACCTTGCCTGCCACATTACCCTTCCTCTCTAAGTCCTCCAATATGTAGAATCTTCCTTGATGGAAACTTCAGCCTTTCTAGGTAATTGACACCTACCTGCCTACGGCAACAAAGGAGGGAAACTAATCTGACATACCTGAGTGAGACCTTGCTCATTCCTATAAAAAAACACCCTAAGCAGCCTTATTATATGGAAAAACCTAGGTATGCCTCTACTGAACCAGGAGGAAAAGTGGGAGCCTGCCATCAGCTTGGGTTGAGTCCAGGTGCCATCCCTTTCTTTCTTCCTCCCACCCTGGTCTTAAGATGATCTCACCCAAGACCCTGACTCCCCCGCTGGCTCAGCCCATTTCTTGTCCTTCCATTGATCCAATCCTTGTTATCGTGGGTGGAGGGGTGGGGGGAGACTGTTATTCCATAGATTTTCATTATCTTTCCCCGTGCCTAAAATGCTTTCCCTCATCACCATATCCTCCTGGCTTCCTGAAGTCTGAAATCTTACCTGCTACCGAAAGCTTTCCTGCTCCCCCTCAGTGTTGTGCCTTCCCTCAGATATTCCTTCCAGTTTCTCCTTTATATTCTTGTTTGTATATGATTCTTTGCATGTTGTCTCCCCCAACAGGATGTGAAGCCCTAGAAGTCACAAATGGTTCTCCCCTTTCTCTGTGTTGATAAAAACCCACTAGGGTTTGTGCTTTGCTGCTACAGGAGACCCAGAGTCACTTACTACCATGACACAGGGACACAGATCTGCTGTAGAGAGTCCTAGAAGAGAGATGGATTGAAAGATTCTTTTTTAAAAGACCAGTACAGCTGACATTTTTTTTTCAAGAAACTTTGTTCAAAATTCATTACCTCAAACTATAGATTACATTTACTTTGTAGCAACAGGAAAAATTCATCACAGTCCAATAGTAAACAGAGGAGATTATGTGAAGGAGTGAGGCAGCCGATGGGAGGGGGAAGTCTGAAGTTTGGAAAGAGAGAAAAACCAGAATGTTGGAATAAGCAAAATTTTCAAAAAAATCTTTTCAGAAGGCATTTGTGTGAGGCTGGAATATTAAATTATCAAGGAAAATATTGACTCTCTCCTCCTCCATACTTTTCTTTGAAATTTTCACTTCCTTTCAAAATGCTGTAAATACTCATCTCTCTTTTACTTTAATACCATGTTATTTAGGCACAATTAATGGTGAGAGGTAAAGAGACAAGAAAGTAAATCCTTGAAATTTTCGTGAAGACTTTAAATTATCTCTTTGAAAAGTACATGTACAATTGAAATACCTTCTACCTTGTTG
Organism: Potorous gilbertii; assembly: GCA_028658325.1. Classification (NCBI taxonomy): domain Eukaryota; kingdom Metazoa; phylum Chordata; class Mammalia; order Diprotodontia; family Potoroidae; genus Potorous; species Potorous gilbertii. Next base: position 91,658,922 of record CM053774.1, on the reverse strand, counting down.
GATAATATTAGGGTAGCACAATTTATGCCAAGTCCTCCTGTTGGGGGAATGGTCCTAGACCCTAAAACTGGGACCTGGAGCACTCTGCAGCTTTCCCAAATCACTTTTGCTCCTTTCTCTCTGATAAAATGGAATCACTTGCCCTTGCGAGCGTACATAACTTCTAACATGTGAAATGATCATCTCAGCACTTGTTCACAGTAATGATAGCCAGCACCTATAAGGCTTCAAAGCACTTCAAAAATATTAGCTCATTTGGTCCTCACAAAAACCGTAGAAGGCAGGGGCTAGCTAGTACTGTCCCCATTTTACAGATGAGGAAAACAAGGCAGGCAGAGGTTGGTAACTGACTTGCCCAGAGTCATACAGCTAATAAAGTGTCTGAGACAAGATTTAAACTCACATTTTCCATATTCAAATCTAATCCTCTATCAGCTAGACAGCCTAGCTCAACTATTGATATCATATTTCTTACCACCACCAATTTACCAGAGCCTTGAGCAAAAAGTAGGTGCTCAAAGGGACTGAAGGAAGTGAAACAAAGCTGCAACTGAAGGCAATTAGGCATGTCCCTCTCCCTTGACCCTGAAAGTACTTCTGCCCCTCCTGTGGGAGTGAGCCCACATAGACAAGCAGTAAATTAAAACATGAAAACACATGCCCTGACAGCATTAGACAACTGCAGTGTCATTCCTTTCATTTTCTACTCCCTATATTCACTAACACATATACTAAGAACTAATTTAAGACTCTCCCCTCAGGTTTGAGATGGGTAAGTTCCTATCTTAGAAATGAACTTATTTTTGACCCCACTTAAACTTGCTCCAACCGCCTTCCCCTCTCCACAGCCCAAACCACAGGAACCCTAAGCTATTGGTCACACTAGAAATCCCTCCAAGATTTGTTCCAGACCCAGTAGAACTAACTAGAGAATAGTTTCTCTCCCTCCTGGTGCACAGGGTCTCATATATACACATCAAACATAAAGATTAAATGCCCTGGGTTGACAAAGTTAGATGCCACAAGAATAAATAGAGATCAGCCAACTTTCCCTCTGTGACTAATTATTTCAACATGGTACGTCCAGAAGTAGCCATTCTTGAGGACTCTTCTTCCATTTTCCCCCCTTTATTTTGGCATTAGACGATTTTCAAGGTGTCGCGAAGTAAGCTAAGTCACTGGATTCTTTCCTCTGCCTCTTACCCTTTACGAGGACTGGGGGTGAAAATTTAAGATCTTTATTGTCTACTCGCTATTCTTCATTGCCTTTTTCTTCTTGATGGTCATGCACAATAAAATTAAGGAATTTGCAAGGCAGTTCAAGCAGGATTGAAGGTGATATGGAAACGAAATAATTTGGCCCCAGATTGGGAAGGGGCCACGTGCCTCTGCCTCCCCTTGTGAGGGAGTTATACATAATATTCTATTTCTTCCTTCCCCAACTAAGTGCTTTCAGGTCTTCTTAATTTAAATTTATTTTCAAGTCATGTGGATTAACATTCAGTGTTGCTTAAACCCTGCTGACCTTTCTAACCTATCTGGATAAATCCTTCTAATTTTTCTTTCCATTAGATCGTCAACTCCTTGAAGGCAGTAACCATTTTGTTTTTCACTTTCTCTGTATCTCCAGAGCTTGGCACAATGCCCGATGCATAGCACTTGCTTTATAAATGTTTATTGACTTGATAATTAATAGAACACATTAAAGGAGCAAGAATAGTCCATTAACCCCATAGGACAATGTGCAGTTCATTTACCTAAGATCATTTTGCAGACTCCCAGATGAGAAAATGCCCTCTTTCAGTATAGGTCAACACCTTTTCCTGCAACTTGTCTTAGAGAATGTCCCAGAGTAGTTTAGAAGTTCAGTGACTTGCCTAGGGTCACATAGCTAGTGTGTATCAGAGGCAGGACTTGAATCCAAAGTGTCCTAGCTCCAAGGCCTCTATGTCATGCTGTTTGTACAGGAAGACAATGGATAACTGGCAGATCATGCCAGTGCTTTCCCTCTTTTTAGGTCTTCCTATAGCTTTTTTTACTTATGTGTGTTTACAATATTGTCATGATGATCAGCTGTGAAAGATGTAGCTCTTCTGATCAAGACAATTGGTATCCAAGGACCTGTGGTGAAAAACGTTATCTGCCTCCAGAGAGAGAACTAAAGAAGTTGATGCAGAATTTTGTCTTTTTTTGTTTTTTGTAAAGGAAATGTTTTCAATAATTCCACATGTATTATGGACATCATTGCTTGCCTTCTCTGTGGGTGGGGAAGGAAATAGTGGGGGAGACAATTTGGTACTCAGTATTTTTGATGAATAACAAATAATAAAATTTATTTTTAAAAAAAGAAATCAAAGGAAAGTAGATAATAGAACATCAGGGGTGGCTATAAGATCATAGATGTAGAGTTGGAAGGGACATTAGAGACCATCACATCCAACCTCCCTTCCCCACCCACATTTTTCAGATAGGAAAACTGAGGCACAGAAAAGTTGGCTTGCCCAGGGCCACAGAGCTAGTGTCTGAGTCAAGATTTGAACCGACGGCCTCCCCAAAACAAGGCCAGTATCCTATCCAGTAGGCCACATGACTTCTCTTTGGTAAGTCCAAAAGATAGAAGAGGCATCTCAATGAATCAGAACTCAATCCTGTGACCTTAGTTGACTGAGATCGTGGGAAGAATTCAGGTTGTTTACTTTCCTTTCTTCCCAACCCTCAAAGGAGAATGACCATGTTGCTGTCTTATAGACTCAAAGCAAGAGCAGAGAAGATTATGGAAGTTTAATATGGGGGGGAAACAGCATAATTTCTTTTTTGCTGCCATTAGTGGCTGCTTGGGACTTGTGAGTAGGAAAAGAAATTCTGGAATTTAATTAATAGTCTTTCTCCTCATCCCCACAAGTTTCAGGAAATTAGGACTTGCTGTTGGGTACAATCATATTTGCATTTGGTTCCCTGCCAGCAGGCAACAAGAAATAAATTGAGATGGTAGAAATGGAGAAGAGGCACTGTGACAAAATCATTCAGAGAAGAGGAAAGTAGATAGGTATCAATGTGTCCCAGCTGATGGACCGAGTTGTAGACTTATGGACAAAGAGAATGAGGACCAGGGTTGGGCCTGTGACTTCATTGGTTTAGGGAACTCCCTGAAGAGACAACTCTCTCTTTTAGTGCAGATTGGCACCTTTTTTATGCAAGTTGTCATTTTAAAGTGTTCTCTAAAGTCCTTGAGAAGCCACATATCAAAGTCAAGACTTGAAGTCAGGTCCTCTAGCTCCAAGGTCACGTATCTATACACTCGATCCAGGTGCTTGGACAGAAGGATGAAGGACAAATGGTCCCTCATGTAGTTAGACCAAAGCCAACAACAGCCTTCTTCCTTTTCTGCCTCAGTACTCTGGTTAATTTTCAAACCTCCCAGATAGTTTACATCTCATTCTTCTCTTTCTTTTGACCCCTCAGTTAATAGTGAAAGTGTTCTAGTATTTCTGTTTAGCCACTACTTTCTGCCACCTCTGCATCCTAGTCATTGTGCCCCCACCCCCACCTTTTAAGAAAACTACCCTAAGAAATCCCCCCCTCCCAGCCCCACAGCCAAGTTTAAAGAGAGATTAGTTAAATATGTGGTAAACGCCTTCCTTAGTCATATTCTGACTTCTGAAGTATTAAAAAAAAAAAGCCCTGAGAAAGCCAAGATTGATTATCCCCAAGTCTTATTTCAGGAATGTGGTGCTTATCTCTGAGTTCTGGCTTAAGCAGTAATAATGTCATCATGTATAGAATATGCTGAAGCACGAAACACAGGGTGTGTGTATATGTGTGTGTGTGTGTGTCTGATATGCTTAGATGGCAGCAAAACAGTGTTTCATGTACAGGGTTGGAGCATGTACAGGGTTGGAGCATGTACAGGGTTGGAGCTGGATGAACACTGGTGCATTGGATCCCCTAAGGACAGAACTTGGCACAAAACCCGAGGAAAGAAACAGTGATGCTGGCAGCCTGACCCTCACTCCTCTGACTCACTTCGTTTCCCCTGGTTTAAAATGCAGAGAGAGGACTGCTCTTCTCACTGTTGTTAATCTAATCGACATAAAGAAAGAGTACAATGTGAACAACTGTTTTACTCTCAAAGAAAAAAGTCAGAGGAAGAGTAGAGTCACCGGAACAAGTAACCAGATTCATAGCTTAATTGTAGGGATCCCCAGGAGGTCCCAGCGCCATTAAGACATGTCCTTGTACTTACTGATCTGTGTCTGAGACCCCGCCATTCAGATTTCATCTCGTTAGCTTAAGGTTTTGCCACTTGCTAAAAATGCAGAAATAATCTGGGGGAGAATAGCACTTTAAGCTTCTACTATTATGTGAAGGAAAGGTTGGAAATCAGAGATAACAGTAAATTATAATAATTAATAATTGCCACTTACATAGCTCTTACTATTGCTAGATTCTGTGCCAAATATTGATAAGAATAGCTAACATTCATATATATATACTTGTGTGCTAAGCACTGTACTAAATGCTTTTTGCCAATATTGTTTGATAGTAGTAAAGTAACATTTATAAAGCACTTACTATGTGCTAGACACTGTGCTGAGTGCTTTTTACAAATATGTTCTCATTTATTAATAGTCATGATAGCTAACATTTATGTAGTGTTTCCACAGTGCTACCTGCTTTACAGTTATCTCATTTCTTTGATTCTCACAATAATACTACAACATAGGCGTTACTATCCTACAAATACAAAAATACAAATTCTACAGATCAGGTCTTGGTTTCTTGTTTTGTTGATTATCTAAACTTAAGAAAGTGGTAGAATAAAAGTTAATGCAGATTAAATTTAAAAGTGTGTCGTGTATTTCGGAGAACCGATGGTTAAGCATGTCCCTTTATTTTACAAATAAGGACACTGAGGCCTACACAGTTTAAGCTGTGTGCCCACAATCACATAGCTAAGGAGGCTACGGACCCAACAACAAACTCTTCCTTTAGAAATTGACCCGTGATTAACCCTGAAGATCAACATTTGTCTCCTAGTGACCCAGAAGAATATTTGTTAAAAGCTCTTGAATGTCTAGCTCGCATGTGAGTAACTGAGAGAGTTTTTGGAAATTCAATTCAGGTCAGTGATGAAAGTGTCTTCACTGGGACTTCTGTGAAGTAAGTTTATGACTGTAGCCCAGTTCTTGGTACCGTACAGCTGCTCCTCACAGTCATGGTGACGGTAACAGTAATGCTAACACCATCAGTGCCTTCCGCTCGTGATGCATTTCTGCATACATTATCACTGGCATATGCTGTTAAATGTGTAACAGCCTGCTCTCCAGAAATGTGCTTTTAAATTTAATCTGCATTACTAACATTTTCTCCATCACCTTCTTAGGTCTAGATAACTGACAAAGCAATAAATCAAACTATGATTTGTAACGTTTACTGATTTCCAGTGTATAAGTACTCACACTTAAATTTTAACTCAGCCCTCTCAAGTCACTTGGAGCTAGCTCCAGCTCACCCCTGAATGTCACTTAGTGTTTAAAACAGCCCTTGAGGCAGTTTTTTTATCCCTGTTTACAGATGAGGAAACTGAGGAACTGTACTGATGATGAAGTACATCAGAGCTATCATCCTTTCTTGCAGTTTCAAGTAAAACTGAAGATTTTTCAAAATAAACTTATGGTACCCTGGACTGTTGAGATGGAAAAGTTTACTTTGCCACACTGTGAGAGAAACAAGATTTCATGTTGGAAACCAAACTTTATGTCTCAATATTTCATTGTACGGTGATATTGGTCCTAGAGGATTTTTGTCTTTCAAACAAACCCTCCATCTAAGAAATAAAGAGTGACACTCATGGGTTGATTGTACATGCTGCTAAATATGTTCCTTCTCTCTAGTTTGCAGCTCATCTTGTAAAGATCAGATATCCAAGGGTCTGTATCCTAGATGGAGGTATTAATAAGATTAAACCGACGGGCCTGCTCACCGTCCCATCACCACAAATATGAGGAATTACAGATGTCAGCAGAGTCTCCATGTCAAGATCTCTGAAGGTCATCACTCAGAAACAATATTGGTGATCCAGATGATATTATTGCCCTGAGATTCTGTCATGTAGAACTTTTTTTTTAATTGTATGATCCAAATGTTCATCTGTCAACAGACTGGACTGTACAGGTATCTCAGAAGGAATTTTATTAGCTGTGAAATCTGATCATGAATTTTTATGGTGTTAACACCGAATGCTAGAGGAATTCAGCTGATAACAGCTAAACTCAGCACTGTCCAGGAAGTCTAGCCTGACATTGATCTTACCTCTCCTTGATAAATGGTCTTAAAGGCATTATTTTGTAAATACAAGTGTTAAGTGGCAGGCTGACAACATACTGCTCCTGTTTTTATGATAATTTGGAAACTGTTCCCAGTTCATTCTTTGTAAATAAAAATCTGCATTTTTTTTTATCATAAATTATGATTTTGTGATCTGTGTTTTTCCTCAACTAAAACATTCTGAGCTGCTGCAGAAACTGGTAAGTTTTTGTCTCGGTGCCAGTCAATAAATCAATCTATAAGCATTTGTTAAGCATCTACCAAGTGCCAGTCACTGTACTAGTGGACAAGTTTAAATGACTTGCCCAGGGTCACACAGCTAGCTAGTAAGTATCTGAGACCAGATTTGAACTCAGTAAGGTAAGTCTTCCTGACTGTAGTTCCAGGACTCTATCCATCTAGCAGTCATCATATTCAAAATAAATACAAGGAAATTTGGGGGTGGAAAGACAATGTGGCAGCACTCTCCTGCCCCTTGAAAATTTGTACTTGATAACAGTTCTAAAATCTAAATAGAAATTTGGCCATCCATTTTATCTACTTTATAACTGAAAAGTGTTTATTCACCATTGTCTTTAGTGTCTGGCTGTCCTTTGCAGAATATTTGGACGGTGGTACTTAAGTTTTAGTACTTTTCAAACCAAAAATTCTTTTCAAAATTAAATGAGATAAAGGGAAAAATCACACAGTGATTCCACTCCCCCTTACCTACACACACATACACATGGAGAGAGCAAAATATTCAGTTGCTGCTCAGTGCAAAACGTCTCAAGAGCTTATTAGAATTTAAAAAAATAATTCACCATGCTTTCCTTGAATAGTCTTTTCAGGGCATCCTGCATACTAATTGGAGACAGTGTATCAGCTCATCCTGCCCCTTGGCAGTTACAATTCACTACCCCACTGGCAATTCAGAATTGTGAGCATTGCTAGGCAAGCTGGGATGGTGGTTATCTTTGTCTGAAATAGATGTCTCTGGAAGAGATTAGAGAGGAATAGAAAGAAGAGTGGTGATGTACTGACTATTGAAATTAGCAATATTGAAGAGTATAAGTAAAAGAAGTGGATTCTGACACCCACTGGACCAGCTTTGAACAAGATGAAGTCCCTCATCTTTAAATACCTGTATTTAAGGCAATCAGTTTTGCAGAGCTATAAATTTATCCATATTTCAGAAAATGGAAATGGAAAAAAATTTACATCTGATTAACAGCATTATTCATATTCTGGTCAACAAATCAGTACACAGAGCACAGCATTGATGTCCTATTTACATGCGGGAGAAAAAAAGGACATGGCAAATCATAGACCTCAGTCAACCCTTGTTGAATTAAAACAAAAATGTTGATGCTTCTTCAGACCTGAGCTATCCCTACAGAATCCTACAACATCAGTACCATGGTGGCCCTCAGCCGAAAAACAAAGACAAATGTAGCTATGGTCTGTGGGTTTGGTTTTGTTTTTTTAATTACCTGCAAAGATCATCTCCATTTGGGAGCGAGTTGTTTCTAGTTACAAAATGCTATGTTTTTATCCTTCATTCTACCTAAAAATTGTAACATTATAAGCCCTTAAAACAAAGGTTCTTAACCAGGGTCCATGAACTTGGGGAGGGGGGATTGGAAAATTGCATCTTTATTTGAATATAATTAGTTTCCTTTGTAATCCTTTGTGTTTTGTTTTATACGTTTAAAAACATTATTCTGGAAGGGAATCCTTAGGCTTAACTAGATGTAGCCAAACGGTTCCAAGATAAAAAAGGAGGATGAACCCCTCCCTAAAAAGACGGTTCTTTCAGAGTCAATGAATGCTTATCTAAATTATCTGGTTCAACCTTGCTCATCTGGTGTGCTCATAAAAAAGAAACCTCACTAATATTTGATTGTAAAGTGATGTCAGAAGTCAATAAAAAAATAAGGCAGTAAAAGAGTTGAGTTCTTTAATTGGTATATATTGTGGCATTTGGTCCACAAGCTGTAAAAGTTTGGGTGATAAGTATCTAGCCTTAAAACAGGCTTCCCAACATGTTTACACCTGACTGTTTGGAAGTGCTGACAAAGTTTGTGGAAAATACAGTTGGTGCCAGTTCATTGTTCTCCCTGCACTCCTCTACCAACAGTTATTTTAAAAAACAAAGTAAATGAAATTACTGATTACAGTCTTGGTTAAAGATTAGAGTTGAACTAGACAAGATCTTTGATAGGACAAAGCGGCAAAGGATTCAAGAGAAAAGGACAATGTAGAGTTGAGTTGGTTCACCAAGAGCTTAAGATGAAGAAGAGAAGAGATTGTAGCCAGGATGGGGGTGATAACCTAGAAAATAATGCTTCTGGAGGGGTTGGAGAAGAGATTTTGGAGTCATCAGCCGGAATGAGAGTTGGACTAACCCCATATTATGATCAGATAGAGGAATTTCTGAGTTCATTAACCTAAGCATAGAATATTTGTGAGTGATGTCAAGATCAAGATTATGACCGTATCTGCCTGTAAGATAGATAGATAGACATGGAGAGAGAGAGAGAGTTGAAGTCCTCTCACAAGAGAACAGTATTTGGGGAGAAGAGAAAGACTGCGATCTAGAAACTGAACTCATTGAGGAGAAAGTGTCCTGCAATTCTCCTGACGACTACTAGAAACTTGGTTGGATGATAAATAGGTACTGAGTGAACCTCAAAGAAGTAGAGATCACCGAGTGATGATGGTAGGAAAAAAGCCTATAATCCAATCCCTTCACCATGACCAGCAAGTCTTGGGATGAATAAAGCTACATCCAGTGATAGAAAGGTTAGCCAGAGAAGCCATGCTGTCAATAGGGAGACAGGTACTTAGTGAGAGCAAGAACATGGTGGGAAAGAGAAAGGAAAAAGCTTAAGATGAAATCTAGTTTGTTACCTAAGGTAACATAGCATTAGTCTTTTTGGCAGATTGCTCATTTTCTGGTCTTTCCTCCACCCTAGAGCGCCACATTTTCTCCTTTTTAGGTCAGGGAGTACCTCAAGTTGAAGCAGAAATCTTTCCTTCTCCATGAATCCTCTGAACTGCTACTCAAAGGGTCTCCATCTCCAAAGCAGTTGTTAACTCTCTTCATTAGGGCATGGAGGAACAGGCGATGTATTAGAATCCACTTTAGCACAGAGCTCCCAAAGGATAGTAGTAAAATCAGTCCTATGAATTCTTAACTCATCAATTAACAGCAGTTTGCTAAGGACCTGATAGGGTACAAGCCCAAGCCAAGACCTTACTGTATGCCAGATTCTGTAGTAGAGCCTGGGGATACAAAGACAAAAAAGACCTACCCCGCCCCTCCCCAGGATTTGACATTCTATGCTCTCCGAGCATCTTCTCTCTGCAGTTTAATGTCTGTATGTCAGGGAAATAACTTGGTTTGATTCGATGGCTTCTGGACATTATACTGGAATTTGACTCTGCTCCCTTGTCCAATTCACAACTATTTATTTTAAAAAGTCTTCCTCCCCTTCCACCTTAAAAAAAGAAAAAGTGGACAAGTACTTCCTGTCCACCTCCTGACACCACTTCCTTCACTCGGATGCATTTTCTGTGCACATGTAGCCTTCCTTACCTTCCCCTCTCCCCAGGACCCCTCGTGTGTTGACTTCCCCCATTGGAATATAAACTCCTTGAGGACAGGGACTGTTTTGTTTGCTTGTATTTATATCTCTGGTGATTAGCACGGTGCCTGGCAACTGGAAAAGCTTAAGGGATGTTTCTTCTCTCTATCTAGTTTCTAAAGTACAGAGCCGAAGCACATTGGGTAAACTGGGCAATATGGGCCCCATTCATTGCCCTTACTCATACCACATTTGGGAGTTTGCAGTACTATAGCTATTTAAAATATCAAACATTGAAACAGACTGGAGAAAAACACCACATGGAAAAAACCAATACCCATATTTATTTATGACTTGTCCTAGTACTTTTACTATTGGATGGCTCATGCTAGGTGTTCAGCATGTGACGAGGTGTCACATGGGAACCATACTTAGATCCTGGCAATCTCAGGGCTCTATAGATAGCATGGGATATTCATAGTCCCCACTGCTATGGAAGTATGAGTACCTTCCAGCCTAGGACTCTAATGTCTCCTCTTGGGTTGCTAAACATTTTTTAATGACCATTGTTGGCCTGTCAGAAGTGAGTTATTGATGTTCTGAGTTATTTTCACCATTTCCATAATCCTGATCTGTTCTGAAGTGGTGAGAGAATGAACATGTGTTTGATAAGGACCAAAGTGTCTTATGTGTACACACACATAAACATATATATTACATACATATACATATGTATATATGTACATATACACTATAAATATGTATATGCATGTATATGTCTATATTTACCTGTCTATATTTATCAAAAACTCTGGTGTAATGTATATAGTCTATGTATTGCTGTTCATGCTTTGTATAGAAGAACTTGACTAAATAGGATTTATAGGATATTCAGAAAAGACCAACACTTCTGGTGGGAGGGATTGCCATGACCTATTCAGGGCTGCTCATCCACCTTTGGCATCCACTTGTCACTCCACTCTCACCTGTGGCTCCAAGAAGCTGTAGTATGGGCAATAGGCAGACCCCAGTGAAAGCTTTTCAGCAGATGAGCTAAGCCAGGTTGAGGGTAAACCAATGGACCTCAAACCAATTGGTGAGTTAGGGCAGGTGTGTGAAGACTTTCCCCTAGCAGAATGGGCAAATGAGAATTTGTTCCAATAGCCATAAAGTAATTGAAGCAGGTACTGTGGAGTACTTAGAGTTTGGTCAGATATCTTAGATGCCAAGGCATCTTAAGATTAAGATGGGTTTAAAAAAAAAAAAGATGGTCCCGATATGTCTGTGCAGGGAGTTGCCACACTTGGGATATATACATGCTTATATATAACACATACGGAGATATACATACATACACAGCATCCTAGGCCATCACCAGTCATCCTGACTGGCATCCACTGGACTTCAGTGATTCTGGATAAGAGAGTGAAACTAATGGCTTGCTGCAACTTTTCCTCACTTTAAGTTCAATTCATGTGAAAGTCACCATACTATTTTAACATATGATTATTTTACTATTTAACAATATAGTCTATACACATATAGATATAGTCTATATACATATAGATATACACATATATGTGTAAATATCACATACATATATAATGTATATATACATGTGTGTAAATACCATATACATAGATGATATATACACCTAATACCTAATGTGTATATGTGTGTGTATAATGAATGGGTTTAAAGAACTTGCTAACGTTTGCATTCATCTTTAAATTCACTATGCATTTAGTTCTTCAGGTCTGATTCTGCTTAATTGCTTTGTCCTGCTGGAAGATAAGGCTGCTAAGATTGCTCCTGTCTGCAGATGTGATATATAGCTACAAAGGCTTGATCTGCCATCCTTTCCCGTGACCACAAATTACTCTAAAGCCTGTGCTAACCTACATGGTTGGGGAATAGGCTATTCACTAATTAAATTTCCTAACTACTTTTGGGTTTACAGAAAATCCTTTGTTTCTGCCTTCATTGTTAGGAATCTTTCTAAACTCATTCTGCCATAATAAGTTCCATAGACCCAACAGTGTGCCTGAGTCTTGTCAGGGAACTAGCTGTAGAGTCAGAAAAAGCTGGTTCATGTCCCCTCTCTCACCTATACTATACATATATATATATATATATATATATATATATATATATATATATATATATATATATATGACCCTGAGTAAGTCATTTAATTTCATAATGTACCAAGTTATTCTTTAAAGTGGAAGATTCTGGCATCTAGAGTCTGCAGATAGATTTGAGGGGGTGGGGAAGGGGAAGGTCTGTGAACTTGAGTGGAAAAAATATTTCCCCACTAAACCCTGCATTAGCATTGAGAAGAGGTCCATAGCCTTCACCAGATTGCCAAAGGAGCCCATGACACAAAAAGGATTAAGAAATATTAGTAGACAGAAAGTGCCCTTTACTTAGGAGATCACAAATCCAACCCCCTCTCCCCCCAAAAATAATAACAGGTGTGATATGTCTGTGTAGGGATTGACCACACTTGGGATATAGGCATACTTATACATACAGAGATATACATGCATATATAAACATCCATAAATTACATGTGCCATGTAATCAGATTATTTTTAATAGAGAATATCATCTGCTATAATCACTATTTTCAAAATTACTTCTCTTGGTGTCAATCTCTGCCCTTGCATTCAAAAAGATAGATCATCTCTGATGGAGAGAAGTGTGTTCTCTCTTCCTTCAAAGCCTTTATTATACAGAAACCAAGTTTGTTCCCACCTTGTCCAACTAGTAGACTCCAAACGCTGGAGTCCCCCACACAGTTATGGGTAGGAGGACCTTGTTCCTGAGTCTGTGGGGTGAGAAAAAAAGGAAGAAAAGAAGAGCTAGTCTCTAATTTAGAAAAAATTACTTTTCATGCTCTGTGATAAAAAGTATTCCAGCAATTCATAGCCTGTCTTCCATAGCACATACTTGTCTTTCCTAAAATTATCTTTGAGATCATTAATAATCCTATGCACCACATGCCTGAGTCACTAGATACTATATATGGGATCATTAAGGATAATAAAGGCATGTGTGGAATATGACAGCTGGAATGAGGCAGAAAAACACAGTGCATAGTTTGCTACAGTCATTTAGGAAGGAAGGAAAAAAGGAAAAGCTAAATTTTTTTAAATTAGGAGTGAGATTAATCCAATGTTGTTGAGTTGTGTCAGTCATGTCCAACTCTTCATGACTCCTTTCAGGGTTTCTTGGCAAAGACGCGAAAGAGGTTTGCCATTTCCTTCTCCAGCTTATTTTTCAGCTAAGGAAACTGAGGCAAACAGGGTTAAGTGACTTGCCCAGGCTCACATAGCTAGTTTTGAGGTCACATTTGAACTCAGGCCTTCCTGACTCCAGGCTCAGCACTCTATGCATTGCATCACTTACCTGCCTCAACAGTAATATCCAACTTAATAGTCTCTTAATTCAACCTGATATGACAGCAGACATAATTCTCATGTTGTAAGGGTCTCAACCTGACCCCAAGATATTGTCTACTTCTCTTCTCCAGCTCAACTACATTCTAAAGCAAACCTTTTGAAGGTTCATTTGAAAATGTAAGCTAACATTTGAAATCTAGCTACAATATGGCTAACAAATGAAAAAACCTTAGACTCTTTCGATCGAGGTCGTTTAGGGTTATGTTCTTCACTCATCTAACAAGGGGCCAAAAGGACATTCCTAGAAAATTTAGATTCAGAACTAAGTGGGGTCATTGGATAGTGACTGAAAAATATTTCAATGTTTCTAACCTTAATTTTCTCCAATTCGAAAGATGAGGTAGAGTGTAGGATTAGAATCTCCCCTTTTCCATTTCCTTGTACAGCTCTGAGAATGTTAGAAGTCTGTAGCTTCCTAAGATGATCCCTCTACAAAAAGAGAGACAGACGTTTCTCTTATAGAAAGAGAATGTCAAGTCAGTTTCACACTGAATTAACCAAAATGTAGAGAAACAGCACCAGAGGCGAGCTATAAATCAGTACCATTCAGATTGAGAAGTGGCAGAGCTCCATGCAGGTTGAGGGCCAGTCTTAAGAGTCAAAAGACTTGAATTCAAGTACTGCCTTTTACATACACTATCTGTGTGACCATAGGTAAGTGACCTAAGATCTCAGTGTCCTGGGAATCTCCCTGGAACTCTTAAGTAACAAAGACAAATTGCTATCTACACTGGTCCATGTACTTTCCACAGTGGAGTTTGCTTAGACCAAAGAAAACATCCCACATCTCATCTCCCCAGAATTGTTTGGGTTGCATGCAGGAGTTATATCAGGTTTCAGAAACAAATAAACCTAAATAGATGTGTCACTTGAAATATCAAGCAAAGGACTGAGAAAATGGAAAACCTCTGCCATGGCTCTTTGTACCCATCCTAATGTACTTGTGGTATACTTAAGATACATAAATTTAAACTTTAAACCCTTTCCCAAAATTCATTTAACTCTTAATCTCTGATTTCTAAAAACATGATTATATTTATACTATTGATTTTTCAAACCCAAGGATGGGACTTTACAGTTATCCCCATGAGTAAAGATAGTAAAGTCCCAATGAACCCAAATGAGCTGATTACCTCATCCCATCCCAGACTGCACCTCCCTAACTCCTCCCCACCTCTAAGATATTTGCTATCAGTTTATCACTAACATCAATAAAGATGCTATAGGCTATAGTAATTTTTGTCTTGTGTGTGTCAGTTACTCTCCAGGCATTACACAATAATCAAGGTATTTATTACTTGAAGGAGCTGCAGGTGTCCAAGGGAGCCACCTCCTAAAAATCCCTAGGTCACTTCAATGGAATGTGCTCCCTGTGGAAGGTTCAGGCTCATCAAGGGGTTCTAACCTGAAACTATAATCACTGTTAATTGTGCCTCCATCTCCATGCAGATCTGAGTACTTACTATACTCTCTCCGATTTCAAGGGTATTGACTGACCACCTCTTCTTGCTAATTCCCATCCTGTGACCTTAAAAAAAAGTTACTAAAGGAATAAGTAATGAAGCTTATTTCTCTAGATAAACATAGATAAAACTAATTAAAAGAGACATCATATTTGCCTTCAAGTATATGAAGGACTGGTATGCAGAAGAGGGACTGATTTGTTCTACTTGTTCCCTCTACCTCCAAGGATGGAACTACGAACAATGAATAAAAGAGAGAGACAGAATTCAGTTCCACTAACGACAACAAGGCTCCTTTACAATTAGATCTATCCAAAAGGCTGCCTCTGAAGTCAGTTTGCATTAGCTCAGACCAGGAATTCTTACTTTCTTTTTTTAGACTCCTAAAAAACTCCTTCGGCAATGCCTTCTCAGAATAACGTTTTTAAATGCAAATGTGAAAATGCATACAGCTATTATGGTAATATAGTAATGAAATTTTTTTTAAGTTTACAAATCTCAGGTCAAGAATCTCTGTCACCAGATGGTCCCTAAGATCCCTTCCAATTCTGAGATCCGTAGTTGTAATTTAAAACAATTCATCTCCACTTTATTTCAGTAGAACTACCTAGATTTCATTTTAGGTTTCACACTCTGCTGACATCCACTTGTATCCCCATTGCCTAGTATAGTACCAGACACGTAGTAGATCCTTAATCAATGCTTCTCAATTAATTGACTGATTGATTGCCATGTAAATAGATTGATTGTATGTAAATAGCATGTTCGGTCCTATTTAAATGCCATCCCAGAAGAGGACAACAGCTTAGGGAGAGGCTGAGGAGCTATGTTAAGTGCCTTATGAATAATTATGTGACATTCTGTAATGAATTAAAAATGAGCCTTTTTGATTAAGTGAAGCAATAATAAAGTACATTATTGTCAGCAAAATTAATTCTGTTAAATCAAAGAGAATAAGTTTATGGGGAAATTAATTGTTGCTATTATTTAGCCTTTTTAATTAGCCTGGCCTGCCCGGTGCATTAGCTGAGACTTGAAGAAAGCTGTTAGGGACTGTAAAGCATGATTGAATTTTTATGGGAATATATTACTTGGGTGTGTGCGTCATTATATATTATTCAAAATTAAGTGACTTGACGTTTCAGGTCTGGACAAAATATGGAGATGCCTAGCTGGCATCAGTTTGTTCCACAAAAATAAACAAATAGAATTAGAGCAAATGCAGCAAAAGTCCTGATGGCTCCAGAAATTCCATTGACATTGCTTAGTTATTGTGCCCCAAGATCTCATTCCGTACTTTTCAGATGGCTGTGCATGGACGGTGGTGTCCTATCAAAAAGAAGTGAGAACTTCAGCTGTCCATGCCTCCCTACTTACATGTGAAGCTTTGTTTACCCATCTCAGAAGCTTGGAATGAGGAAGAAGAATTCTGGGCAAGAGTTTCTGGTTGGATGGAGTTTGTTTGTGGGGGGAGGAGGAACAGGGGAGCAGAACTTTCCCAAGGATCTTTCATTTCACAGCTCTAAGCACCCTTAAACCCACCAGAATAACATTAAATCCTGTTTCTTCAACACAGACTGCTCTCCTAAACTGTGTTTACAATTCTGAGCAGGACTGACAAATGACAGGATGGAACCTTTAGATAGCTGGAGTAGCCAAGGATTGGTGTATTCGCTGCCATTCTGAGAGTAAGAAAGGCATGGGGAGCCTGCAGCCTGGAGGCCACATGGGGTCCTCTGGGTCCTCAAGTGGGGCCCTTTGACAAGGCCGCAGGTTCCCCACCTCAGCTCTATGCCATGGCATCCCTCCTAACAACAAATGGCATCTTAGCAACCAAACTGACAGAGTATATAGACATTCCACACCCACAATCCACTATTTCACAATGGAAGTCATCTGGAACCAGTTTGATCACTTGCATTATGTGAATTCTGTTGTCTTTTTGTATTTTCATTTGCTTCATTGCAATCACTGTATATTTTTCTGCTGCTCATGCTCTCTATGCATCAGTTCATTCTTCTTTTTCCTCTAAGTTCTGTATTTTCTCCATTCCTTACAGCTTAATAATATTCTGTTACAAATAGCCAATCATTCCCCTTTTGATGGGCACTTACTACTAGCCTGGTGTTGAAAGCAAGCTCACATATACCAAAATATTTGCAGGTGCAGCCATGAATATTTTTGTATATATCTACTTGTCTTTCACTGACCTCCTTGGAGTACATGTCCAGCAATGGGATTGCTGGGTCAAAGGTTTGAAAACAGTTTGAATGACTGTCCTTGCATATTCCCAAACTGATTGGAGTCTTCATTTTTTAAACTAACAAATTAAATGCTGGCCTGAATCCCCAGACAAAAGAATAACATGTAAAAAAATGTCCTTCGTTAATTACAGTAAAAACTTTATTTTTTACTAAAGTAAAAACATGTATTAGATGACTAGTACTTGCAATAGTTATTGGTTTGGTTCAATAATACTATTTTACTGTTTGAACAGATGAAAATGCATTCTTACTTGATTTGTTTTAAAAAATTCCATCCAATTTAATGGCAGGCTACTCTTTGACACTCCACTCTCCCCCAAACCTTGTTCTACCAACAGCCTAGCACACCCTGTCTCTCCAATGCAGTTGCCTCTAGATAACATCAGGTTGTTTCAACTCTGCCAGTAAACATCTCTACCTAGATGGCAGAGATTTTCTTCCTTTCAAATGTACTTTTCCTTCAGTTTTATCTCCTACTCACCCCCCTCCCAGCTCACAGTAGTTCCCTCCTGGACTTCAAAGCAGCTTTGTGGTTTGCCTTGCAGAAAATCAATGCTTAGGAGATGAAAAGGAGCTGTTGTTTATCTCTGCCTGCTGAAGGTCATTCTGCACAGGAGAGCTCCTGCCTGATCCCCAAACATTTTCCTTAAACAAGGGAGCGGAAGATTGATGAAACCCTGGAGGACAAATAATCCACAAAGAGAATGGTGCATTTTTAAGGTCACCTCAAAAACATAGCTACGTTTGGAAGAAGAATCAATGGAGTTTCAAATGCAAAGTTGCAGGTGGTGCAAATGCCTAAAATTCACCCGTTTCCTAAGCTGTTACTAACTCATTTGGGGATCATAAATCTAGAGCTGGAAAGAACCTTAAGGGTCATCTTGTCCAACTGTTTCATTTTATGGATATAACTGAGGCCCTGGGAGTCACATAGGCTCCCAAAGTCACATAGGCAGGAAAAAGTAGAGACAGAATTTGAACTCAGATCTCCCGGATGAAGGGTGATCAGAACCATTTCCCAGCTTGGGGATGAGCAGAAGTGCCTCCCAAACCCTTCCTAGGTGGCAAGAGAAGTTTCAGTACTTCACACAGTACCTGGCACCTGTTATTGGTTTTTCAGTCATTTTCAGTCATGTCTGACTCTTTGTGACCCCATTTGGAGTTTTCTTGGCAAAGATACTGGAGTAGTTTGCCATTTCCTTCTCCAGCTCATTTTACAGATGAGCAAACCGAGGCACACAGGGCTGGGTGACTTGCCCAGGGTCACACAGCTAATAAGTGTTTGAGGTCAAATTTGAACTTGGGAAGAGGAGCCTTCCTCACTCCTATCCTGGCATAGCTGCCCCATCTGAACAATAATAACGAATCTCTGATTCAGCCTGATTTGATAGCAGACACAACTCTCATGTTGCACATAGTAGGTGCTTACTAAATACTGTTGACTTGGTGACTTGATTCACTGTAACTCCAAAATTACCAAACCTTCCCAGGACCTTCTCTCCCTGCTGAATTGATAGAGGAGAAATGGAGGAGGTCAGCTGCTCCAGATCCTTGGTTGCTGGATGGCTGATTCACAAATCTCAGAATCCTGAGGCCAGAAGCAACCAAGGAATGAAGGAAGTGCTGATCTTCGGGAGACTGGGTCAAACACAGTAGGAGAGACAAAGGAAGGACGTTTCCCATTCACCCTCAGACCTGTGAGCAGCTCAGGGTGCGTGCCCTACAGTAAGTGCAGGAGTTATTGAATAGGGGCCAGGGCTCTCCTTGATAACTCAGTAGCAATAATCCCAGTGTCCAATTTTGTTCCTCCTTCCCATTAGTGCACAAAACCTTGTCTTTGCCTGCCAGATAAAGGTTCTTATTATTACAAGGCATTCACCCTGTAGAAGCTCAGCAAGGCTCCTAATTTCTTTGTGGTTTAGTTTTCCCATCAGATGGTAATTAACTAGTCAGGGCTTTGTGGGCAGACCTCTGCAGCAGGCAGGATGTAAGGCTAGCAGCAATCAAATGAATCTTTCTTAAAGGAGATCCCATGAAATCTGGACAACCGAAGTTTGGCAGTGACCCGCGCTAATAAGGACCAAACTATGTCTGTGTGATAGGCCCCCTACATCATGACTTCCAAAACTGCCTTTACTATGTTAGGGCTATAAGCATTTATTAAATAACTGCTATTGAATTCAACAAACATTTATTAAGGGTATCCTATGCCTAAAATAAAAATTAAAAAATAAAAATTTTAAAAAAGGAAGAAAGGAAGAAGAGAATTCTTTTTTTAAAAAAGATTGTTAATTTTTACATATAATTGGGAAATATTTAATGAAAAAATAAAAATAATTTAAAAAATTTTTAAAAAAGAGTATCCTACATCCTCAAGAGCTTATGGTCTCCAAACAGATACACAGATAAGTAAATATAGCATTTTATATATATAATATATATATTTAATTTTACTTTTTTAACATCCATTTTAAAATTTTCTTTTCAAATTCTCTCCTTCCTTCCAGCTCCTCCTACATACATTGAGAAGTCAGACAATGTGAAACCCATTATACATGTGAAATCATGCAAAAAATTAAATATAGCATTTTTGAAATTATGCTATATTTTCTTTTTACATTATCTTCATTTCCAAATCCCCAGAGACACATCTCTTGGAACAAAAAAAAAAATTAAAAACAAAGAAGGGAGGGGAACAGTTCAGCAAAACTAATCCATGCAATAACTAAGAATGAGAGTATATGCCGTATTCCAAACACATACCCCCAAACCTTGCAGAGAAGCGAAGAACCTTTTCTCCCCTCTTTTTTGAGGCCCTGGTTGACCATTAAAGCATTCCGTTTTGTCCTTTCCATCCACATGTGGAGTCAGGTACCAAATGATAACATTCCATAATCCATGAGCCTTAAATATAGTTTAAGAAGGAGAGCTTGAAGTGGAGAAGTGGGGAGTGGGGCAGAGAAGAAGAATCAGGAAAGGTTTTCACTGGAGAAAACTAGAGATAATATAAGGCAAGGTGAGGAGGGTGCAACATTGAGGTGAGAGGGGAGAGGAAGAAGAATTGCCCAGTCCTCAGTGGCCAGAAGAATCATATGTACTTTTTTTTTTTTTTGCAATTTCTTTAAAACAGAGAAAATTAAAGAAAATAGGTTCCAGCAGCCTGTTGTTTCTATAGACCCTACTTAGTGAGTCTAAAGGAGTAGCCTAACTAAGATTCCTTTATAGCTTCTGGCCACTCCTAACATGTCCATTTGGCCTGTGAGAAGACAGCTTTTGCCCCGATAAGAATTCCTCTCCCTAGATCACAGCAAGACACAGATAAGACAGTGCAGACCATGATTGAACTCTCCTTTCCCAAGTGCCTCAGGGCTGAGGAAGGAAGGGAGATCCTATGTTTTTTGCTTCAATTTTAGCACATGATTCTGGTGCTCTTGACAATAGAAATATCCTGATGAATCTTTCTTTGGCAGAGAGATCATTGCTAATTGGTAATACGTAGGTTATTTAAATCATCTTGAGGATATATGTAAAGGCAGACTTTGATTTGCTCCTTTGGGAAAGACTCTATTTTCTCACTAAGAAGTAGCTGAACTGACTAAAATATCAGTAATTACTTTGAACCTTTAACAAGTCATTTATTGGGCTTAAAAAAAAGTCGTTGATTGAAGTTGCTATTGGAGGTTAGAAGTTAATGTGTCCAGAGCCTATAATTCCTGTGAGGGTGGATTGTTTGGGCTCAGAAATTCAGAGCTGTGGTAGGGATGAAGTCAGATCAAGCGTCCTAAGCACCATACTAAGTTTGGCACCAACATGGTGTGCCCAGGTGAGCAGGTGTGCTACCAGTCTGCCCAAGAAGGGATGAACCTTCACAGGTTAGAAATGAAGGAGGCCAAAGCTCTTACGTGGGCATACCTGGCTCAAAAAAAAGTGAATATATTTTTTTAGGCTGTTATTTCAGATCCATGATTTCCAGGGAATAGAAACTCCTTGATTAAAACTAAGCACTCATATGTGTACCTATGAAATGTAAGTTTCAAGAGAGAGGTGGATTCATTTTTGTCTTTTTATCTCCATTGCTTCAGATGGGCACACAGTAGGAGCTTAACAGATGTTTGTTGGTTGATCTGTACCCTATGATCTTAGAGAGTTACCTTGGGTATTGACTTGCTTACAACTAGTACAGTGGATTTAATGCTTTTCAACTCCTCTGCCCTGGCTAAGGAACGCCTCACATGGTCTTCTATAGCTGGCTACTTCTAGCAAAGATGTCTATTCTGTAAGACATCTTCTCATCAGCCACTTTGCTTCTGTGTCTGTACCTTTCATGTGCCCCTTTCCACTTCTTAGTCTAAAACCAAATCAGTGTTGCTACTGATATGTGAAGGGAGGTATCATTCTACTCCCCATCCCATTAACTTCCCAAATCAAAATACCCCTCCCTGACCATCCTTCTCTTATATGTGTTGCCTCCTCCTAT
This sequence comes from Potorous gilbertii, assembly GCA_028658325.1. Taxonomy (NCBI): domain Eukaryota; kingdom Metazoa; phylum Chordata; class Mammalia; order Diprotodontia; family Potoroidae; genus Potorous; species Potorous gilbertii. The sequence continues at coordinate 91,637,355 of CM053774.1, read as the reverse complement.
TAGAATATAGGCATTGTGGAGGCAGGGATTCTCTTACTCTTATATTTACATCCCAGTCATCAGCATATAGTACTATTTAATTATTTTTATAATTCATGCATATATTTTAGGTAGAACTTGAAGCCAAGTCTTCTTGACTTCAAGGGTAGCCATCCATCCTCTGCACCAGGCTGCCTCTCTAAAGCAAAAGAATTTCTTGTCTTCAGTTTCCTTCCTTGAAAAAAGAAACTGATCAATTCTTGGACATGTAAGGGTTTGTTTCTTCAGGAAAATTGTTTTTGTTAAATCATTTTAGTTGTGTCTGACTCTTCATGACCCCCATTTGGGGTTTTCTTGGCAAAGATAGTAGTCATTTGCTATCTCCTTGTTTAGCTCATTTTATAGTTGAGTAAACTAAAGAAAACAGGGTTAAGTGACTTACCCAAGGCCATACAACTATTAAGTGTGTAAGGAAGATGAGTCTTGGTGACTTCAGGACTGATACTCTAACCACTACACCACCTAGCTTCCCTGAAAATACTTACAATTCACTCATACTACAAGGTAACATGTACCAAAAGCAATGCAATTGTCATAAAGAGCATTGGCCAGAAGTCAGAAGACTTGGGTGTTGATATTTGATCGTTGGCCACCTACCACAGTAATAAACTACTTAAACTCTGTGTCTCATTTTTCTTATCAGTAAAATGAGATTAGAGTAAATGATCATAGATTTAGAGCTGGGAGATACCACAGAGATCATCTAATACAACACATCATTTTGGAGATGAGGAAACAGGTGAAGTGACTTTCCCAAGGTCATACAGTCCATTGTAGGATTCAAATCTAGGCCCTCTGGTTTCAAATCCAGCATTCTTCCCACTGCCTCATACTTCTTTTCATAGACCCTTTGCAGCTCTGACATTCTCTGGCTTTCTGAAGTCTGTGAATGATAAAGAACTCATCTCCCCACCAAAGTTAACCACTTTCAGCCTCCCAGCAGCTCTTTTCATTACCCCCCCAGGTTCAGTGATTTATGCCCTGACTGTGCACTTCCAATAAGCTTTGGTTAGAGCCAATTTACTTCTTTACCTCTTCTATTCTCCAATTAGCCAGCCCGGTTAAAGTTGTCCCATCCTACCTGGCTCTCCTCCAGCTCTCAGGTAAACCAGTCCCCACCCCAGCCCCAAGCCACCCCAGTATAAACCCTCTAGTTATAATACAGCCTTTTAAGAGCAAAATGCTAGCTGTCTGCAGTTAGATCAAGGATGCTTAACGTGTGTGTGTGTGTGTGTGTGTGTGTGTGTGTGTGTGTGTGAATGTGTGTGTATGTGTGTGTGTGTCCTAAACCCCTTTGCAATCTGATGAAGCCTGTGGATCTCGTCTCAGAATCCTATTTTTAAAGACATAAAATAAAATAGATAGAATTGCAAAGGAAACCAATGAAACTGAAATATTATTACCAAAATATACATATTTTTAAAAACAAGTTCATGAACTTCAGGTTAAGCACCCAAAGAACCCATGACCGGGATGATAAGCAAGGAACAAAAGTCTAATTTTTCTATATTTCCCACAGCACCTAATAGAGCCCCTAGCAGATATTCAGTAAGTACTTTTTGACTTGGAGCTAAAAGGAAAAACTCTGAAAACAGCTTTTCCAGGCTTTCTTCCTTGCAGCCCCCACTTACCCCTTTAATTGCTAAAAGCAATTTGAGTATATCAAAAAACCTTCTCCAAATGTGTGTCTGTGTTTCTGTGTATGTGTGAGAAATAGACAGACAGACAGAGACAGGAAGAAAGCAAGACAGGGAGGGAGAGGGAGAGGGAAGGGGAGAAAGACAGAGAAAGAGAGACAGACACAGAGAGAGACAGAGAAACTGAGAGAGACAGAGACAGAGAAACAGAGAGAGACAGAAACAGAGAGAGAGAAACAGAGAGAGACAGAGACACAGAGAGAGATGGAGAGAGAGAGAGACGGCGGGAGGTGGGGGGCAGCAAACTCACTGGACAGGTGCAATGGATATTCCATCCTAGTCAGGCCTATAGATCTTCTCAGCCGCTTTTGATCTTACTGGAGGCATCCAGCAGCATAGATATTTTGGAAACCCACAGTCCCTTGGTGCAATATGTGTATCCTTACTCCACCCCCAACGCATGAAGGGTAACTTCCATTAGCAATGATTCTTAGCCTTTTCATATCATGGACCACCCCCCTTTCAGTCTGATGAAGTCTATAGACTCTTTCTTGACAAAATGTTTTTAAATGCATACAATAAAACATATAGGATTACAAAAGAAATCAAATGTAGTGAAATACAATTATCAAAGTATTTTTTTATGTATACAAACAAGTTCACAGATTCTAGGTAAAAAATCCTCTTCTTTAGGAAATGTTTGCATGCACCTGTGCAAGATCATTAGTACATAAATGATGTTTAAATGAAAAATTTCCTTGATTTATAGATTCTGTCTTGAAAATTTGGTTATAAGCTAGTTCCTTTGCTTTTAAAACATATTTTTTTCATAGAACGCTGTTATAAACAATGGTTAGGATCTTAGACCAATCCTTTACTAAATTCAGACATAAGCTGTTTCTAGGTGCACTATGGCTTTGCTTGTAGGCCTGAAATTAATTCTGGGTTGGAGATTGTGACTTCTGGAACACATATTACACATGTAAACACTCCTTTGAAGGGAGAAGGATGTCTCCTCACCCAGTCATAGCAATTATTAAGTGGTAAGCTGGCATCTCTGATTCTGGCTCCCCAGGTTTCAGGAAGGTCTCCCTGTCTCCCACATTCCCCTCAGGATGGTGCCAGTCAAGTCGTCTTCTGCACAAAGTACTCAAGAGTCAAGTATGTTTAAGATTCAGGGAATAGATGTTTTAGAAAGTAAAAGCAAAAGATATGAAGATTTGCCTATTTTCAGCTTGGTTCCATATTTCAAAAATCTTTAGTATAGAAACTGGATCTTTGGGAATTTGATTTTTCAAGTGACCCCTTATTCCCTCTCTTCCATCCAAAGAAGCTCTATGCTTACAGCTCCATACCAGAGTATGTGCTATGGAGAAGGCTTGCCATGTTTAATTGCAATGTCCACTGTCTAACTGGTGTGAGCACTCCCTTCTCCAGGAAAGATCACAACCAATCTAAACCTTCTTTTCCTGCATGATTTCATAAATCCTTCCTAGGGGACCTTCCCAAAGTACTGCAGACCTCCCCTCAATTCTCCTAATACTTTGTGGATACCAATGCAGTATTCAGGTTTGAATATGTGATTCTTCCATTCTCAATACATGAACTCCAACACTGAAGTCAAAAAACCTTAGACCTCCCATATCTTGGATCTTTTGTCCTTATTGAATCAATCAATTGCTCATTCCACAAATATGTGCTAAGAAAGGAAGGAAATGGAAAGACTTACATGAACTGATGCAGAAGGAAAAGAGCAGAACCAGGAGACCATTGTATACAGTAACAGCATTATTGTACAATGGTCAACTGTGATAGACTTAGCTCTTGTCATCAGTGCAAGTACTCATGATGAAAAGTGCTATCCATTTCCAGAGGGAGAACTGATGGAGTCTGAATACAGATTGTAGCATTCTGTTTTACACTTTATTTTTTTTGTGCTATTTTTTCTGTCTTCCTTTACCAGGTGACTAATAGGGAAATATGTTTTACATGAATGCTCATGCAACTTATATCTAATTGCTTACCATTGGCAGGGTGGCTGGGGGAGGGAGAGAATTTGAAACCCAAATTTTAAAAAATGAATGTTACAAATTGTCTTTACATGTAGTTGGGAAAAAATAATATTTTTTTTAAAGGGAAGGAAAGAAAGAGCATTTATTAAGTGTTTACTATGTACCAGACATTGTTCTAAGTACTTTACAATTTTATCCTCACAATCCTGAAAGGTAGATGCTGTTGTCCTCATTTAAAGTTAAGGAAATTAGGACAAGTAGAAGCTAAGTGACTTGCCCAGGGTCATACAACTAGTGAATGTCTGAGACTGGATTTGAACTCAGGCCTTTCTGACTCCAGGTCTGGCATCTAATCTATCTAGTGCACCATTTAGGGGCTTCACTAAGTACCTACTATATGCTAGGCACAGAAACATCTTCTACCACTGGTTGTACCCAAGTGATTTTTGGCAATGATCTGCAGTCTAACCATACCTACCTTGCTGGAAGAGGTATCTTAGTCTCTGTTAGGCTACTAATCTATGATAGCTTCAGGACATATATTCTTAAGGCTGACAAAAATCTCGGGAGCACTTGGCACAAAAATGAATATAGGCTGGGAATGGTAGAGATCCTCATGAACTGCCAATGGATTGTTGCTACATGTGGGTAAAGAGTACCAGACACTTGACTGATCCTGGCAGGCTGCCTTTCCATTGGGTCACATTCAAAGCTAACACATAAAGTTCAATCCTAGTATGATAAAAGAGCCATTCATAGATTTCTAGGAGGACTTCATCGTTCTGCTAGCTCTTCAGGTACAGAATGTTAGCAGGTGGGAGGTTGCCCTGACTTCACACAGAAGGGAAATCACATTTCTGACCAACTCTTTGTATGGTGAGATCAGTCCTCACTTTTCCTACATCATCATTTCAGAAATGCTAGTTGCGATTCCTCTCTTTTTTCATATGTGTTCACTGTTTGGTGACATAGACTGAAAGAGGAAATCATGAAAATAGTTAATTGTACATCTTTTTTGATGAATGAAAGACCGATGAAGTCTCACCATAAAACACACTACTCAATTATCTAATGTGACTGGAGTATACTATAATTTTTCCCTTGCCTTTCTTCCCAGAGTCAGATTAATCTGCAGACTGATTTTTTCAAGTTATACAAAATATAGGATCAATGGGAACTTATTATTTTTTAATATAAATTTATTTATTTAACTTTTTACATTCATATCACAAAATCCTGGGTTCCAAATTCTCTCCCCATTTGTCCACTCCTCCCACCCCAATACACGAAGCATTCTAATTTCCCCTATCACCAATCTGCCCACTCTTCTAACAACCCTCCCTTCTCTTGTCCCCACCCTCTCTTTTGTCCTGTAGGGCCAGATAACTCTCTATTCCCCATTACCTGCATTTCTTATCTCCTAGTAGCAAGAACAATACTTGACAGTTGTTCCCAAAACTTTGAGTTCCAACTTCTCCCCATCCTTCCCTTCCCACCCATTCCCCCTGGGAAGGCAGGCAATTCAACACAGGCCATATCTGTGTAATTTTGCAAATGACTTCCATAATAGGCATGTTGTGCAAGACCAACTATATTTCCCTCCATCCTATCCTGTCCCCCACTGTTTCTATTCTCTCTTTTGATCCTGTCCCTCCCCAAGAATGTTGACTTCCAATTGCTCCCTCCTCCCATTGCCCTCCCTTCCATCATCCCCCCCACCCTGCTTATCTCCTTCTCCCCCACTTTGCTGCACTGCAAGATAGGTTTTCATACCAAAATGAGTGTGTATTTTATTCCTTCCTCTAGTCGAATGTGATGAGAGTAAACTTCATGGTTTTTTTTCTCAGCTCTCCTCTTTTTCCCTCCACTAAAAAGTCTCCTGCTTGCCTCTTCTATGAGAAATAATTTACCCCATTCCATTTCACCCTCTCTCCTCCCACTACATTTCTCTCTCACCATTTACCTTGATTTCTTTTAAGATATGATCCTATCCTATTCAATTCACTCTGTGCTCTCTGTCTCTGTGTGTAAGTGCATGCGTGTATGTGTGTGTGCGCGCGCATGGGTGCACATGTGTGTATGCTTGTGTGTGTGTATGTATGTGTGTGTATGTATGTATGTGTGTAATCTCACCAACTACCCAGATACTGAAAAGTTTCAAGAGTTACAAATATTGTCTTTACATGTAGGAATATAAACAGTTCAACTTTGGTAAGTCCCTTATGACTTCTCTTTGCTGTTTACTTTTTCATGCTTCTCATTCTTGTGTTTGAAAGTCAAATTTTCTTTTCAGCTCTGGTCTTTTCATCAAGAATGCTTGAAAGTCCTCTATTTCATTGAAACACCATTTTTTCCCCTGAAGTATTATACTCAGTTTTGCTGGGTAGGTGATTCTTGGTTTTAGTCCTAGTTCCTTTGCCTTCTGGAATATCCTATTCCACGCCCTCGATTCCTTAATGTAGAAGCTGCTAGATCTTGTGTTATCCTGATTGTATTTCCACAATACTGGAACTGTTTCTTTCTAGCTGCTTGCAATGTTTTCTCCTTGACCTGGGAACTCTAGAATTTGGCCACAATGTTCCTAGGAGTTTCTCTTTTTGGATCT
>CM053774.1:91579986-91630562 GCA_028658325.1 Potorous gilbertii | reverse complement strand
GCCTATTTTTCAAGGTGTTATTTTCTTCAGCATTTTTTTGGGTCTCCTTTATCAAGGTATTGACCTATTTTTCATACTTTTCTTGCATCTCTCTCATTTCTCTTCCCAGTTTTTCCTCCACCTGTCTAACTTGATTTTCAAAATTCTTTTTGAGCTCTTCCATGGCCTGAGCCCATTGGATATCTATTTTGGAGGTTTGGGATACAGAGGCCTTGACGTCTGTGTCTTTACTTGATGGTAAGCATTGTTCTTCCTCATGAGAAAGGAAAGGAGGAAACATCTGGTCACCAAGAAAGTAACCTTCTATGGTCTTATTTTTTTTCCCTTTTCTGGGCATTTTTCCAGCCAGTTACTTGACTTCTGAGATCCTCTCCACCCCTGCCTAGGTCTGCCCAGCTAGTCCTTGGGGTCTGAGATTCAAATGCTGCTCCCCAGCCTCAGGGCTTTCAGTAGCGGGAGGGGCTGCTATTTAATGTGAGCTTAAGTTCTGGTGCTCAAGTGGGGTCAGGGCCACTTCCCAGGCTCAGTTCCCTCAGGGGATTTATACAGAGACGTTCAGTAATGGACTCGAGCTCCTGCCTGCTCTGGGAACCTCTGGCCACCTGCTGCCTCTGCTGCTGCCTCCTGAGGGGGCCTGAGTTATGGAGATACCCTGCTCCCCTCTCGGCCAGCCCAGAAGTCTCTCTCACTGACCTGTGCGCCTGTGGGTGGATGGATCTTCATGGCCGGGAACTTATTATTTTAAAACATTTGTATAGAAAATAGCTCATGGCCCTCTTTGTTAAACTGCTCCATCTTGAATGCTATTATCTTGAAAGAGTTAAATTACTCAACATAAGCAATTCATTCCTTCTTTCTTGTTGGGGGAAAAGGAAGGAGATCAATGCACATCTTTACCTTTTCTGCAGTTTGTAATTCCTAGAAAGTTACTTCGGGGGGCACTGAAAGGTTAAATATCTTGCCTATAACCACACAACTAGCATGTACTCCAGGCAGAATTTGAACCCAGATCTACTTAATCTACTACGCTACACTCCTTCCCTACTCCTATTTCTCTGATGTGTATTTTACACACTACTCCCTGCATTCCCTTCCAACCCCATCTCCAACTGTTCATCAGAATGAGAAAGAAAACATTTTTTTGATGATGACAAAAGTATTATGTCAGCAACTCCATGGATAAATTTTCTTCTTGTTACCCTTCTCTCATTCAATGACCTTATACAAGGTCATTGTAATAAGATTGGATGCTGTCCCCTACCCTTACCAATTCTGTATTATATTCAGCAACTTAGTGTGTAAGAAAGACAATGAATTAAGCTTATACAGTATAGATCAGACACCTAGAAAGCAGCCCAGGAAACAGAATTCCTGTTGAATGTATGAGATATCCTGAAATTGGTTCCATGGTGGGGAGCCTGCAGCCTCGAGTCCACATGTGGCCCTCTTGGTCCTCAAGTGAGGTCCTTTGACTGAATTCAAACTCCTCAGGAAAAAAAAAACCCTTAATAAAAGAATTTGTTCTGTAAAACTTGGACTCAGTCAAAAGGCCAAGGACCTGGAAGGTTACATGTGACTTTGAGGCTACAGGTTCCCCTCCCCTGTTAGATACTCCTTTCTAGTCCCATAGTTAAGTGCATAGACTGAAATCTTGATCAAAGAATCCCCAACTACAGAATTACCTTCTCTTCTACCTTCACATAGACTAATCATTTACCATCTAGAGCCCCTGACCCAGAAGCACCATCTTCCAATGCTTCCCTTCACAGCAATTTGATGGAAGGGTCTTAGTTCTCAGCACAAATGACCCAAGCACAGACCACAGAGAATTTGAGAACATCTGTGGACCTGCAAACTTGCCAGGCAAACTCCCTGATTAACTGAAAGTTGACAAAACATCAAATGATTCCTTGAGACATGTTATCCCTATTTCACCAATGGGCCAAACTGAGTCCAAGGACATTTCAGCGATTTGCTTTGAGTGACTGAGAGTTTGCAGATTTCCTCCTGGATAAAGCCAACAGTGGCTGCCCTTTGAGATCCCATATTTCACTAGTTCCCCTGTGTGGCAGTGTAGAGTTGATGAGCCCTATCAGTGTTCTTTTATGTAGAGACAGATTGCTTTAGTTCTGCCACCGAAATAAATCCCTGAGCTGGGTTCAGTCATGTACTGTCGAGGCCAAAGGGCAGAGTTCAGAGACAAAGACTTCTTTGGTGTTCTCCTGAAAAGGGGAGGCTTTTGGCATGAGGCACCCCTCTCCCATCAGTCAGGATATTGCCCCATCTCCCCTATTTCCCCTTCCGGCCACCTCTTGTGTTGTAAGATAAAAAGAGTAAATAATATCATCCATTTCACTTTGAACAAGCTTTCTTCTTCTCCCATATTGATGTCAGTGACATTTGAGACTAAGGTACTGAGATAAACACCTTTACCTTTTATAGAGTTACTAAGAAGTAGTGATAAAAGGATAAGTTGGCTCATTGTTGACAAGGTTTAATGCTCCCTTCCACTGCTGTGGTCTTGGAAATTTAGCCACGGCACCTGGATACATGTCCTCCTTGGCAAACAACTTGCTTTCCTGGCAAGGCAGAAAGAGTCTTGAATTTTAAGAAACAACATTCTGATTGACTTGCATGGTTGCCAAGGGGGCTTCTAAGTACACTAACCTGACAGAGATATACCCTAAAGTGTCAATTACAGAAATGCCAATTAGTGGACTGGATTCCTTTCTCGTATTTATGTCAATTTTTTAAATTTTTCTCACTCATTCTACGAGGAATGTCTTCTTCATTCTCCATCCCCTTCTCCACCTCTTGAAATCCTACCTCAAGTCTCCCCTTTTCCCTAAGCCTTCCTGATTCTCGAACCAGATGTGCTTCCCAAGCACTTTGTACCACCGCTGTGGCCCTCCTCACATTCTGGTAGCAGATAGAGCACTGGGCTTGGAGTCAGGAAAACCTGAGTTCAAATTTCACTTAATTTACTTACTAGCTGTGTGATTTTTTTAATCCCTCTGCTAGATTAAAAGTTCCTGAGGATAGAAACCATGTCTTAATTATTTCTGTAATCCTACCTGTAAGTATTTCAGAAATTTTTACAATTTTATTTTCAATTTTCAAGGATTTATTTTCTCTCTACTCATCGGGAAAAAAAAGGAAAACTGAAAATTATGTAACAAAAATGCATAGTCAAGCAAAACATATTCTCATATTGGCCATGTCTAAAAAATCTCATTCTGAACCTTGTTTCCATTACTTCCCTGTCAACAGGTGGACTGCTTACTTCATCATGCACATAAAGCTCATCTGGGAATCTCCTCTCAATCCCATCTGGAATTGTGGTTTGTCCTTGCATTGATCAGAATGATTAAGTCTTTCAGAATTGGTTGTCATTGTGTAAATGTTTCTCCTGGTTCTGCTCAGTTTATTTTGCATCAGTTCACATTTTTCTTCCCATTTTATCTGAAACTATTCCCTTAGTTATTTTTTGCAGAATTCCTTTACATTGATGTATTAAAATGTGTTCAGCCATTCACCAATTGATATGGAACCCCTTTGGTTTCTTTTTCTTTGGAAATGGTTTCCACTATAAAAAGAACTGCTATAAATATTTTTGTTCCTATTGGGTCCTTTTCTTCTTTTTTTGATAAGACTAAAAAATGATATTTCCGGGTCCAAGAAAGAATTTAGGGATATGGTTTTATATTGCCTTCCAAGATGGCTAGACCAGTTCACAACTCACCAGCAGTGTGTTAATATACTTATTTCCTGTAGCCCCTCCAAAAACTATCATTTTCCCTTTTTGTCTTTGCCAAACTGATGAGTGTTAGGTGGAACCTCAGAGTTGCTTGAATTTCATTTTTCTAATTACTTAATTCAACAAATATTCATAGAATCAGAAGACGAGAGCTAGAAGGGACCACCCCATTCATTTCACAGAGGAGGGAACTGAGGCCCAAGGAAGTTGGATGATTTCCCTAGGGTCACACAGGTGGTAGTGATCAGAGATGGGATTTTTACCACTTCAGGTCCTCCCACTTCAGAGCCAGGGCTCTTTTTCATTAGTCTGATTTGTCTTGAATTCATTTTTCTAGGGGATCTGTTTGAAGCTTCTATAAATTCCTTCTGGTATCAGGCTAATGATAGAAATAGTCTTAGAGTGGTGAGCCTTGAAAACTTTCCATTTCTAATTTGGGGACCCAATCTGGACCTTTCTTTTGGACAGAAAACTTGACCTGGGGAACACATCTGGAACAGAAATTTAGGAAAAATATTTACCTACCATTTTGACCGAACAAATCCCTCAAACTTTCCAGGACTCGGTGACAAATAGGGATTATAATATTTGTGACTAATTTTATAAATAATTACCTGTAATAAATCCCCAACTGTGTTTAAATTGTATTTCCTGAAAGAGATAAGTAGTCTTTGCTATTCGTCCTATTTCCACAACTTCCCCACTATAGATATGACTTCTCAGGAACTGTTTGGAGAAGAGAAGAAGCCCTTCAATATTGCATTCTCACAGTTATGGTGAGGTGTTAACAGAGAGGTGTTAACTCTCAGGCTGTAGCTTCCTCTACAGAGTTGTGAACTTAGCCAACCATTCTGCAGAGCAATTTGGAACTATGCCCAAAGGGCAACCAAACTGTACATACCCTTTGATCCAGCAATACCGCTTCTAGATTTATATACCAAAGAGATCATTAAAAAGGAAAAATGACCCACAAGTACAAAAATATTTCTAGCAACTCCTTTTGTGGTGACAAAGAGTTGGAAATTGAGGGGATGCCCATCAGTTGGAGAATGGTTGAATGAACAAGGTGTGCTGTATGAATGTAATGGAATACTATTGTACTATAAGAAATGATGAGCAGGCAGATTTCAGAAAAACCTGGAAAGAATTACATGAACTGATGCAAAGTGAAGTGAGTGGAACCAAGAGAACACTGAACGCAATAACAACATTGTACAGTGATCAGCTATGATTGTCTTATCTTTTCTCAGCAATGCAGTGATCCAAGACAGTTCAAAAGAACTCATGAGAAAAAATACTATCCATATCCAGAGAAAGAAATGATGGAGTTTGAGTGTAGATTGAAGCATACTATTTTCACATTTTTTGTGTTTTTTTCTTTCAGTCTGTTCCTTCTCTCACAACACGGCTAATATTGAAAAATGTTTTACATGATTGCACATATATAACCTATATCAAATTGCTTATCTTAAAGAGGAAGGAGTGAAAGAGGGAGGGAAGAAAATTTGGAACTCAATTTTTTTACATGTATGTTAAAATTGTCTTTATATAAAATTGGAAAAATATAAAATAGTATTTAAAAAGAATAAAAGTCTGTACCTCCTTCCTGATCCCCCATTCCTTTGAAATGGATTGGAGAAGCAAGAACATTATTGTTCAAGGAGCACATTGTTTTCCTCCTCCTCCTTTTCCTCCTTTTTTCTTTTCTCCTTCTCCTATACCTCCCTTTCCTCTTCCTTCTCCTTTTCTTTTCTGTCTCTTCCTACCCATTCTCCTCCTCCTTCCTTCTTCTTCATCTCTTTTGATCTCCTTTTTTCTTCTCCAACCTCTTCATCAATTTTTGCTGTCTGTGCTCTCTTCCTGGAATGCAGAATACCTTGCTCTCACCTACACAACTCCTACCCATCTTTCAGAGAGCCGAACTCTGATCAAGAAGATCTGGGTTCAAGTCCCCACTGGTTGTGTGATCCTGGGTAAGACATTTCACTCCTTACTGGCAACTCTTTAATATAATTAGTTGCAAAACAAGTGCCAATCTGCATTTCTTCTCCGTGTGTTTCTTAAACTAATGAAATCACAGGTCTGGTGGCCAACAAAAAAAAACAATGAAACTGCACATTTTGGCACTTAATTCAGCTCTACTGTTTTGTTTTCTAATGATAATATTTGTAAGGCCTATTCTATCAAAAAAAAATTATGTTTCTCTACAATAGGGACTGGGGGCAGTAGCTGGCACAGTCTAGGCCTGGAATCAATTCATCTTCCTGAGTTTAAATCTGGCCTCAGGTGCTTACTAGCTCTGTAACTCTGGGTAAGTCACTTAACCCTGCTTCCCTCAGTTTCCTGTAAAATGAGCTGGAGAAGAAAATGGCAAACTACTACAGTGCTTTTGTCAAGAAGTGGAATCACAAAACGTTGAACACACAACTGAAAAACAACACAACAGTACACTAGGGACTTGTATACACTGCCTGTGGGTCTTCCATTAGTGTCCAGCATAATACTGGGCAAAAAGGTGATGCTTGAAAGCACCTAAATCTATTGTATTGTAAGCTCCTTGAGGACCAAGACTACCTTTTGCCTCCTTTTGTATGTATCCCCAGTGTTTACCATGGTTTTTGGCATGCCTTAGGTGTTTAATAAATGTTAATGATTGATTGACATGTTGAGTGGAGTGGAAATTGGCACTAATTACATTTCTTCCAAATTCCTAATCCTAAGGATTTCTTCTTTTCCCATTTATTACGTCTTGTGTCCCATTCCATCTTAGGCCCTCTCCTAGGATTCACTGATACTTGGTCACTCAAACTTCTCTGTAACTGAAAAAGAATGGAAAATAGAAAGGGAAATTTGGGTGTGTGGCTTCCTTACCTGCTACTGAGGATATAGTGTGGATACTGTAACCCCGATATACATCTGTTGTTAAAACTCACACTGAATTCAAAATACTTTCAGATTTAAGAGCTTATTTAAATATAATTATTTAAGCTAATTTAATTTAAAATGTAAAAGCTTAATTTAATACTGGTACCCTTCCTCTATCACCCTGAGGTGTGAAGATTTTTCACTCCAAAGATCAGTCATAAAATTTTTATAATATATACTCAACTGTTTCTCTTTCATCTGCTGTACTCTATTTGGTTTTCTTTTGGACCAGATCTGTGATTTCATTGGTATTTGCTACTCCCTGTGAGGAAAGTTCCTCCATCAATACAAGTTGACTCCTGCTCTTTCATTTGCATTCTTAAAAAGTTGCCTGGGGCACAGTGGTTGTGACTTGCCCAGAGTTGTACAGCCAGTCTTGTCAAAGCTTAGATTTGAATTCAGGTCTTGCTGTCTCTGGGAGAAATCTGTCCTTTATTCCATATCAAATAGCCTCTCTTGTGGGCTGCTTCATTTTCTTCTAATAGAAAAAAAGGTGAAACCAGACCACTCCGACCTTCAACATGAGCCACCACCAATTCCCAAGAAGTGTTTTGCTGATAGGAATTGGAAGCTTAGCTCTTCATCAAGAACTAATTTCATGGGAAAAAAATAGTCTTTCCCCCAGGACCATGGTCAGTTAGGACTAAATAAGGTTTCAAAGAGTGGGGGATTTTAACCAGTATAACTGAATAAAAAAACCCCCAACATGTCCTAACTCATGTCAAAAATGGAAATGAGAGCATCTTCTATTAGTGCCCTACTTTCCTTCTTGTTCTCATGAATTAGGATAGTGTTTCTAGGTGTGGATGTGTGTGTCTGTGTTTAGACACCTGGCAATGCTCACTGTTGGCACATGATTTTTCCATCATTGTCCTGTGATGAGACAGATACAAATTCAATTACTTCCTTTTGGTCTCAAGCCCAAGTTAATTTGGGGGAGTTTTTTGTTTGTCTGTTTTAGTGTTGCAGAGATAGACAGATTGTGTGAATGGCAGGTGTGGTCATGGTGATGTTGCTGTATAATTGTCAGTTGATACCTGACCCATCTTCACTTCATTTTTCTGGTGCTAGAATTTAGAGACTCCGGCAGTGGAGTTTAGGCCTTAATGAGGAAGGGCTGAGTTCCTTCCCCTGGCTTGTCTGACAAGATGTTTATCATTTTATCCCTGCTATCTGCCATAAGTGTTCCTGTTACTCTAAGGGCTCCTTGTAATTATACAATTGGCTTCCTATTTAGATTATTTATCAACTGGAATGCTGGGTGACTAGGTTTGGTGTCAGACTTTGGCAGTAGTTTTAATGGAGGCTGTGAAACTTCCTCTGGTTCTTTACATATGAGATTGAAAGTTCTGTGTAAGCCTTCATTGATTCATTCTCTCAATTACTCTGAAAGAGCTTTAAAGCTCTAGTGCGTTTGTGACTCTTGGGCTGAGAAAATACTGACCTCTTAAAAATTCTATATAAACATATTAGAATGGAAACAACTGTATATATCTACCAAGCTTGGAGCCATAGAGCATGACTTCTTATGCTATTGTCCATGAACTTGTTTGCTTTAAAAAAATTTGGATAACTGTATTTTGCTATAGTTGGTTTTCTTTGTAATCCTATGTACTTTATGTTATGCATTAAAAATATGATTCTGATAAGGGACTCATAGCTTTTGTAGACATAGGAAGAAGAAGGAGGAGGAGGAGGAGAAGGAGAAGGAGGAGAAGGACAATAAGAAAGAGGAAGAGGAGGACAAGAAGAATTCCTGATTTGTGTCTTATAGACTAGTATCTATGACACAAGAAGGAGAAAAATGGCAGTAAAGATGTCCAGTAATCAATGAAAAGAGCTAGCTATAAAACCCATAGTTTCAGATACCTGGGCACAAGGGCACAAAGTGTGGGTAACAAGCAAGGTTAACTTCTCAAGAAAACAAATTTGACTTCCTAGCTACTAAAGAGCTAGATGGGACTGGTAAGTGGCCTTGGAAAAGAAAACATTTGAAAAGAATAGGATAGATAGTCAAGAGGTCCTAGCATTGTATGTGTGTGCATAGGTAGGTGAGCATATAATTTAACTATAGTTATCTTTTTAAAACAAATGTTGATGTTGTTTGCTTATTTCCCAATAAAGAGCCTTCTTTAATGAACCCTCTCTTGTAAGGAAAGTAGAAACAAGCATTTCCTAAGTCCATGCTGCGTGTGCCGAGCGCCGTGGTACATGCTATGTGTGCCCAGCGCCATGCTAAGCTTTACAAGCATTTCTTTTGATTCTATTATTGTCCCTATTTCATAGTTGAGGAAACTGAGGCAGACAGAGGTTATATGACTTGCCCAGGTCGTACAGCTAGTCAGTGTCTGAAACCAGATTTCCTGCTTTCCTAGAGTTCACTCTAAACACAGGGTGACATATTTACCTCAACAAAGCCATGAGGTTAAATAAAAACAGCTCACAGGGTGACCATAGGAAAGCATATGCAAGATTCCACTCCCACCCATCTGCCAAGAGAGAAGGATGCTTCATCATCTGTTCTCTGCAAGCAAGACAGATGGTGACAATCACTCAGCCGACATTAGTCATGCAGCTACTTGGGTTCAATTCGCTCATGTTCTTTCATTATTATATATAATATTATGTATATTACATATTATATTGTATATGTTCTTATAATCATTGTATATGCCGTTCTCCTGGTTCATTATTTCATAGAAGTCCTTCTTTGTGTTTCTGAATTCTTCATATAACACTGACTTTCTGTGTCTTAGGTATTAATTACCATTCTTAGGTCTACAGAAATATACCAAGGTTACCACATTAATTTATCCAACAAAGGTTTTGGGAGTTAAATGCAGAATCAGAATTGCCCACCACTCTATTTGAATCAGTTCTTTCCTTAGAGACTACAGTATTTTCCTTGGTTACCAAGGGTTGTTCAGTGTATAAATGCCTGGTCTACTCCCTAACATCACACAGATGCAGTATGAAAAAGTTTTAGTTAACCCTTCCTTCACTAGCTGCCTCCCAATGTAATCCAAGGGATTTGACTATCTCTCCAAGCCACCACCCCAAATGGATTCTGTTTGCTCAGAACACTTCTCAGTACATTCATATTCAGACTTAGCATGTTGTGATCTCAGTTTATTATATATGGAATGAAGTAGAAAAAAATACTAGGCTTATATAGGGCAGTTAGTGATGCAATGAATAGATTGCCAGACCTTAAGTCAGGAAGACTAATCTTCCTGAGTTCAAATTTGGCCTCAGACACTTACGAGCTGTGTGACTCTGTCACTTAACCCTGTTTAGCTCAGTTTCCTCATCTGTAAAATGAGCTGGAGAAAGAAATGGTAAACCACTCCAATATCTTTACTAAGAAAACCCCAAATAGGGTCTCTAAACTTGGACATGACCGAAATGACTGAACAAAAACTTATAAGGAGATATGTGCCTCCAAATATCTCCTAATTCTCTTCATGATTCCCTCACGGATCTTCAGGTATAGAAGAGAGGAACCTCAAATGAAGACATTCATAGCTTCTAGAGATGACAGGTTGGAAAGGGCTTCTAGCCTCCATTTCAGAATCACCAGCCAAGCAGCTGAAAGTTTTAGCAATTCTAGATCTCTTTCTCTTTGAAACATCAAGTCATTGTCTTTGCTTCATGATGGGAAGGTCTTTTAAGGCTGTGTGGGTCACCTTGCTTGATAGAGTCACAACTTGTGGTTCTGTATCATGCTCCCATCTTCAAGGAAGTTCAAATCAAAGGAACAAGAGATGGAAGACCAAAAGTAAAAAGAGAGCACCACAATGTGCAGAGAACATCTCTTTATCCCATTGAGTGACCTTTACCCCTGATGCAGATAAGGTGTTCACTATAACCCCAGATGAGAAGGCAGAGGTAATCACACACATGTTAGGATCATCAGAAGCAGATCTCTTCCAATCTCTCCTTGAGTCATCAATAGATGATTCAATAGGTCCAGAAGAAAACAATTAAAGCAGAGGTACCAGTCAATATTCGTAGTTTTCATTTTTTACTCCACAATAATATCCTATCACATTCATAGACTAGTTTGTCTAACCATTCTTTAACCCATGACCACCCATTTTGTCTCTAAATATTTGAGTAACCCTTTATATTAAAAGATAATTTCTATGAGAATATCCAGGAAACAGAGTGGATAAGCATGGTGGAGAACAAAACACCAGCAAAAGCAGAAACACCAGCAATATTGTCATGGAGTATACTACAGACTGGGGCAGCTAGCTGGGGCAGTAAATAGAGTGCCAGGCCTGGAGTCAGGAAGATTCATCTTCCTTGGTTCAAATCTGGCCTGAGACACTAGCTTTGTGATCCTGAACACGTTACTTAACCCTGTTTGCCTCCTCAACTGTCCAGCCTCCCCAATTTATAGTTTCTCAACTGTAAAATGAGCTAGAAATGAAAATGGAAAGCCACTCCAGTATCTTTGTCAAGAAAACCCCAAATGGGGCCACAAAGCATCAGACACAAATGAATGATGACATCCTATAGACCAGTTAGACAGAAAGAAGAAAAAGATGGGGTAGGTAGTTTAGGAATAAGTCATTGGCCTGGTGCAAATGTAGCAGTGATGAGGGTTTTCAATTATCTGGACATCCATTGGAACTCTCTACTCAAAGCAGCATACAGGCTTGACTTGCTCTAACGATAATTTTATTTTTCAAGAGCTTTAGGAATTAATTAGAGGAAATGCTATCTCATACTTTATTCTGATTAATGGGGAGAAACATGCAGCTGAAGTAGAAATGATGAGAACCTTGGGGGGAAAGTGACAACTTTGTCTTAGAATTTGTGATAAAGAAAAAGAAGAAAATCAGACATAATATAGATATGGGAAGAGAATGTTTGTAATTATATTGACTTTTTATAACACACATAATCAAATATATCTCTTCTCCCTCATGTATCTAAGTTCTATCCCTTATGTCAAAGAGTGGAAAAATAGAACCAATTCAGCAAAACTAAGACATCAGTTGAGTGTTAAAATATATGTAATGTCCCACATGCATGCTCCCCAATCTCGACAAAGGAGCATTTTTCTCCTCTCTTTTCTTTTGTGGGGGGAGAAATTTTAGTCTTTATAGTTATATAGCATTCAGTTTTGCTTTTGTCCTCATAATTTGTTCTTTTCATTTACATTGTTATGCTCATTTGTGTATACTGTTTTCCTGGTTCTGCTTGTCTTACTACAAATAAGTCTAATAATCTAGCACCCCTTCCTCTTGATTCAAGGGACCTGAGGTGTAGTATTCTTTCCTTTTCCACTAAAGGATCCTTCTGCTCTGGACCCACCATTTGCAAGTGGTAACCAGTCTCAGTCCTGGTGAAACTGCAAACTAATGAGAGACTCCTTTTAGACTCCTTTACTTGAATCCTTTTGTTTGTTACATTTCCACTTAAAAATCCCAGGGAAAAATAACTTGAATCTTATATTTGTTTCTTATGTAGGATTTCTTCTAAGTGGCCAGAAGAAAGTACAATATGCAATATGTATTAGTTATGGTAGAGTTACAATTCCTTCATGCAAAGAAATACTTAATATGAAACGCTCCCATATTGACAAGATTTAATCAGTAACTTGTGTTTATTGTTTATCTGTATCTCTCTCTCTCTCTCTCTCTCTCTCTCTCTCTCTCTCTCTCTCTCTCTCTCTCTCTCTCTCTCATCTATCATTATATTCCCCAGAGAAACAAACAAAACCACATGAAGCAGTTAGTGAAATTGCTGAATAGGTATTTTACATTTCACCTTGGCTCTGCATTGTCAAATTTCCTTGTCTTTTGGCAATGTAGTACAGGGGATATGAGCTCCTTCCCTTATTGGTGGTATCCTCTCCAATGTAGAAATGCCCCCTGATGTTAGTCACCTTTGCCCAAGAAACCAAGGATCTCTGACCTCTTAAACTCACAATATTGCCTTTAAGAAGACACATTCATCTCAGGCTTGCTATTCAGTTACTTATACTCAGGAAAGAAAAATCACCAAAGAAGCAGCCCCAAACCAAGGTGCAAGCTCACGTAGGCAGTGTATGTATTGTACTTGCTATGTGCTTAGGGTTTACTATTTCTGCTGGGCAAGGGAAAGAGTAGGACAGGAGCACTATTTGCTCAAAAGGAGTAGCCTGCAGTCATTGTCTTTCTAACTGTCCCCTGAGACACTGACTCTTCCTGTTGGGTGACCAATAAGAATATTGCTTTGTCACCTTCCAAATGACCAGGTCTTTCAGTATTTGTATTATGTATGGCCAACAAGGAACCATCAGGGGCTTCACTATCCCTAAAATGCCTGCATGCTGATAGAGCATGTTGTCACTTAGAAACAGGCAAGACAGTTTTGTTTGTGCCTCATGTATGCCCTGTCGGGTTGTGATTTCTTTGGTACAAGGAGCTTTTTTTGAAGGACTTCCTCTGCCAATCCCAGATTGGCATCTTCTCTATAACTTAGTCTTAGAGATTTACCTGAAACACTGAGCAGATGTGTGACTTGCCCAAGGTCACACAGCCAGCGCATATCAGAAGAAGGACGTGAAGGCATGATGGTTTTCTATCCACTATGCTGAGTTGCCTCTCTAGCCATCTCAAATTTCTATGAATTTTTCATATATATATATAGATATATATCTATATATATATAATTTCTTATGGAAGAATAATTAATATTCTCATATTCCTGTATCACAAATTGTTTAGCCATTCCCCAATAGATGAGAATCTTTGTTGTTTTCATTTTCTATGCTACTATAAAAAGATAGTTGTTTATTATCCCAAGATGAATGGAATCTTCCATTTGCTACAAAAAGTGTTGCAAGGAATGTCTGGGCTTGTATGAACGCTTTCTTTCTGTCTTATTACTTCCTGGGTTATGTATCTACCGGCAGGATCTCTGGATCAAAGTATATATCACAGATTAGAAAGCAAAACATGGTCAATGAATTTAGCAAACACTGACTTTGTCGGTTAATGTTTCTAGCCTCCTTCAGAGAGATCCCTCTCTATGCACAACCCCTTCTTCCCCCAACACAGACACACACACACACGCACACACACAGACACACACACACACACACACACATTTGCTTTTTAATTTAGATCAGAACATTCTGGTTCCTTTGGTCGTAAGAATTAGGTTATCCAAAAACACACACACACTCACACTCACACACACACACACACACACACACACACACACACACACACACACCACCCCCAGCTCTCTGCAGAGCTGCTCATTGCAATTATCTTACACATCCCAAAGAAATTTTCTGTGGTCACTGAAAAACCAGGAGCTTCCAAAGACTTTGAATTTAGCAAGACATTAGACGCCTAACTGGCGATCTTTGGGGAATGTTTTCTCACTGGAAGCCTGGATAGCTTGTTTTAATTAATGATTTGCTCTTTAGGGCACTGTTTCCCCAGAAAGTCACAGAACAGTCTTTAGAAGACTGTTGACTCTTCACTATTTCTAAGAATTGCCATTTGAAGAACAGGTTCATGGGATCATAGGATGCATTGGAAATAACTCCGAAGACATGACTTCATTTTGCAGATGAAGAAACAGAGGGCTAACATCACAAAAGTAGTAAGCATGAGAGGTGAGATTTGCACCCAGGTCTTCAGACTTCAGAGCCTCTGATCATTCCATTGTACTACAAATGGGTCAGATGTCAGCAGAGTAGAAGTGGAGGGACATGTTCTGGTCAACCCCACCAAGTATCCGTGTGAGGAAGAATCACTATTGCTTCAAAATGTCATAGAGAAGGGGCTATGGTAGAAATGATAAGCAGCGGAATCATGTGGGCTATGGTCCCCTCCATGCTGGCACCAGCTTGGCCAAACCCCTCTATCTAGATTATGGGAACTAGTTATCAATGCCATCACTCCATGGTGATCTGTGTGGACAGAAGGTGCCAGTCTGCATGGGTTAAGAAAATTTCGCACCAGAAACTCTTTATACCAGTGAAATAACAAGTTTGATCTCATCTCATCCCCAGCCCTGAAACCACCTGCTAGTTAAATTCCCACAGGTACCATTGACCATTCTGATGTCCCTTAACGATGCCCTACTCTCCACTAAGAATTGTTGAATAATTCCCCACAGACACTCTCGAGAGATTTTAATGAAGACTCATAAAGTTGTGTCCAAATGTAAATTGTGAGCTAAGAAGGGCAGAACCCAAAGCAAAATACCACTTTTCTTTCTTTGTCTGGGAAGTGAATATGACCTGACAGTTTAACCTATTATGAAATTCGAGTTTTTCTATTCCTTGGAGAAGAAATAAAAAGTTATTAAAGTTGCAGAGGAAGGCAGCTCTTAATTCATTTTCCTAGGCCCAGAAAGACTCCAATTGTCTCTTCAGTTCATTCCTTATTGAAAAATGAGAATGAGGGTGTATGGTGCCCTTTCTACTAATCCAAAAGAAAAAATTCTATTATCAAAGGAATCAGTTAGTTTCTTAAAAAATTCTTTATGAAGTTGAACTCTGGAAAGTCTCAGAAAGCTTAAATGAGTAATAAATGAAGAAAATAAGGTATGACGATAAAGCCCCAAATAGGAATAAGGATGGGACTTGTGATTTCATTGATATAGACCAGATATTGGCAGGAAATCTTTCTTCCTTTTACCTATGCAAAGTCTCACAGATAATAGCAAGCATATGAAATCTCTGGATTATACCTTTGAATTCTTACAGAATATCTCATAAAATATTTGTAGTTACTTTATAATTAGTTTTATAATTTTCTATTTAGAGTTTTCATAATTATAGGGAGAATAAAACTTTTAAATTTTACATAAATAAATTTTAATTTGGAGATTTGGGGGGCAAAAATATCCTTATAGTCACTGCATGCACTTACTGAATAAATATTGAGGGGCTCTTAGTTTTCCTAGTAAAATAATCTCATTCATATGAGGCTCATATAAACTTTAAATGTCAGAGGCTGCCTCCAATCCAGGTCCTCTGACTCATAAGGCAGTATTCCTTCTAGAAAAACAACATGCTTTCCTATAAAAAGGGGGAAAATTACAATATACATTATACATATACAATATATATAATTCCTGACATGAGAAATTGTCATTGTTGGCTAATGGACACAGCAGATAGATAGATAGATAGACAGAACATTTATTAAATGCTTACTATGTGTGTAAGTCACTATATTAAGTGCTATGGATGAACATTTAAGCCAGCAAGACAATCCCTGGTCAGCTAGGTGGTGCGGTGGATAGAGTACACTCAAGGGTATGCTGGTAAATGTTTAACTATCAGGTCTTTGATAAAGGACACATTTTTCAGTTTAATCTGTATTATTAACATTTTCTCTATCACTTTCTTAAGTTAGACAATCAGCGAAACAATAAATCAAGCCCTGTTGGTACCACTTGCTGATCTCTTAGGTATAAATGAGTTTACTGAGAACACTGAAAATTTAACACCTACTCTCCAGAGCTGGTTGGAGCTAGAGTCAGCAAACACCTACTTGCACATCTGGTGAAAAGACAGACAAGTATGGTGCCTGTGGCAGACTGGGAAATATGTGATTGTGATGAGGAGGACCCTTGGGGGAGTGGGAGAAGGGAAGGGAAAGGAGACAGTCCCTGCGCAAAGTCATCGCCTTCCTAGGGACACCTCTTTCTCTCCTTGACCCTGGAGACTGCCTTTCTCTTAAAGGGCATTCTCAAACTCTCTGGAGGCTAGGAAAAGACAGAATTCACTCTATGATCTCTGAAGTCTCTTCCAGCTCTAAATCGGTAACAATACTCCCAGGAAGCAGGTTCAATTTTAGAGTGAACACATGACTGAATAGATTGCTTCTAGTTACTGTCATTTTGTGAAATCTTCATGAAGTTCAACTAGATGGTTCAGTGGATAAAGCACTAGACTTGCAGTTAGAAAGGCCTAAGTTCAAATCCAGCATCAGACCCTTCCTAGCTTTGCCATCAACCTTGCTTTTCGGGGAACACTGAAATAGGGAGTCCAAGAACAGTCAAGAATAATACTGGAGAGATGCATGGGCCCAGCAGTGCCAGATTCTTTCAGCCAAACCCGCTAGTCTTCTGTGTGGCATCATCTCAATTCATTTAGGGACAAAAGTGTCTCTCTTCTCAGATTAGTTAAGAACTTCTTAGGGACTACCTAGTTTATACAATTAGTTGATTCAGTTGAGTAACCTGAGATCTTTGCATTCATATTAACTGGATTGGGGATTTCCTTCTCTATCCTTATATATGTATATGTATGTGTGTATATCTTACATATGTGTATACATACATGTATATATGTGTGTATACTTATGTATATATATATATACATATAAAATACATATATACATATATATATATACACACACATACACTTCTGTTTGTTCAGTCATTTTCAGTCATGTTCAACTCCTGTGACCTCATGTGGAATTTTCATGACAAAGATATGAGAGTGCTTTGCCATTTCCTTCTCCAGCTCATTTTATGGATGAGGAAACTAAGGCAAACAGGAATAAGTGACTTAGCTTTGGATTTAAACTCAGGAAGATGAGTCTTTCTGATTCCAGATCTGCCACTCTATCCAATGAACTGCCTAGTTGATACATACATACAAATATATATGTACACACATATGTATATTTATACACATATGTATATATGTGTATGCACATATATACACAGATATACATATACATGCACACAAAAATATATGTGTATATTATAATTTTCCCCCTTTTTATAGGAAAGCAGGTTGTTTTTCTAGAAGGAACACTGTTTTTTGAGTCAGAGGACCTAGATTGGAGGCAGCCTCTGACATTTAAAGTTTATATGAGCCTTTCTTTTAGTTATATGAATGAGAGTATTTTACTAAGTTGACGTTTCAGTTCTTTTTCTCTTTATCATGCCCCAAAGGGTTGTCTTATGGTCCAAATGAGATCATGTATGTAAAGTACTTTGTATATTTTACAGCATTGTATAAATGCTAGTTAGTATGATCATTCATGGTAAGTCATAGGGAACAGGTTTCATTTTCTCCATTTTATGAATGAGAAATGGAGAAACAATAATCTGTTTTTCCTTCCTTCTTGGTTCCCCCTCCTCCCATGGATGTCAAAAGAAAAAGAAAGAAACTTTACAAGATTATTTAGGGGCTTTTCAATAACTGGGGACTAATCCAGTGGGGATAGTGGAAAATGGGGGAGTGGTTTGATGCTCCAAAGTAATGAAGTAAATTCACGTTTTACCCAGTACTCCGAGTGTACCTTCTTTCAGTTTTTATAAGCATTATGTCCATTTTAATTTGTATTTTGAATCCTATTTCAGATATATACTAGCTGTGTGACCCTGACGAGTCACTTAACCTCATCAACCTGTTTCTTCATCTGAAAAATGAGGATGAAAACAGCACCTACTGTCAAAGGTTGTTGTTGAGAATGAGTGAGATCATATGAAGTGCTTGGCACACCTAAAACAATGCATAAAAGCTTCTTCTCCTTTCCTCCTCCTCTTCCTTTTCTTCCTCTTCTTTTTTCTTCTCCTTCACCTTCTTCCTCTTCTCCTTCTCTTTCTCCTCCTCCTCCTTCTTCTTCCTCTTCTTTTTTTCTTCTCCTTCTTCTCTTCCTTCACCTTCTTCCTCTTCTCTTTCTCCTTCTCCTTCTTCTCCTTCCCCTTCTTTTTCTTCTTCTTCTTCTTCCTCTTCTCTTCATCTTCTGGTCCTTCTTCTCCTTCTCCTCCTCCTCCTCCTCCTTCTTCTTCTTGTCATTTTAACAGTATCATTTATTCCTGAGCTTCAGAGAATCAAAGAAATGTTCTCTGCTTCAAGTCTTTGCCATTCTCTCAAACTCCCATGATGGAGATAGGAAATGACTTGGGATGTCAGAAGGCAGAGGAGAAACCTTTACATTTTGTCCCTTCACCAAGACATAAATGGTGGGACTGCTTTGCCTACTTCTATGTCCACCCCAGGCCCCAGTCTCTGGTGATCACGATAACGTTCTTGTAATTGGAAGGTGAGACGAAGGGTAACTATAGGAAAGAGGGAGAGGAAATGTTATTCACCAAAGACCTGTATTCTCTAGGAATCACCCTGGCTGTGGGGCTATTGAATAGAAATGTAGATGTTTACTAAAGAAGGATTAAATTGATATGTATTTGAGGTCCAGAATTTAACTTTGTTAAAGGGGTCAAGGAGATTAGAGGAGTAAAAAGACCTGTGCAGATTTCCTGGTGATATTTTATTTAAGAAAAATAATTGAGGATATGTGATCCCTGGGGTCAGTTTCCTTTGTTTCCCTATGCAGAATCACCTGAGAAAGCCAAATAGATTGAGGTGGTGATTCCTGGTCAGTTGAGAGCCCTATTGTGACCCAGTGATGTGAGTCTTAATACAATGGTTATATCCATCAGTGTGGGCCACTGGAGCCGGTGTCAGAGGCCCAGACTTTAAATCCTGGCTCTTTTCCTTGCTAACTTGGTGACCTTGGGCAAGTCATGTAACTTTTCTAATCCTTCATTTCCCTAAATACCAAATAAGGTAGTTGGACCAGATAAAGGTTCTTCTAGCTCTAAGTCTTTCTGGACAAATGGGTTTATAATGCTTTAAATAATTTCATATTTAGATGGATGTGTCTTGCCTTCAATTTTGCCTACTTAGTTGTTTCATCTTTGGGGCATCTTATTTTAAAGGCATGGAATCCCCTACACCTTTACAGAAGATACAATGGCTCTTAGTCACTATTTTCTTCCTGAAATCCTAGTGAATGAGCTAATTTGGGGCAACATGGGCTAATATTTAACTCTAAGGTACAGACTGCTACTCATTGCCGGAGCTGAGACATATTGATCTAGACAACAAAGGTTTATTTATTGACTCCTTTCCTAATGTGTAGCAGTTTTCGTTAGTGGAGATGGTGTGGACTTCTTGCCATCTGGTAACTTTATGTTTCAAGACCTAGTCCCAAATCTTACGACCCTATAGATGTGATTTTCTATATTATTAGGAGTAGATCCTTTAGCGTTAACAAGAAGAGACACTTCGTTTTCTGCATATAGAGACCATACAATCATAGACCTAGAATGCAAACTCGAAAGCACCATATCTATGTGTTAACTATTAGCACTTTTATTTTTTATCATTATGGAAGGAATCTTAGAGTTCTCTAGCATAACCTCATTTTACAGAAGAGGAAACTAAGGCTCAGAGTGAATCTAATGATTTGTCCAAGATCACACAACTGGTAAATAGCAGAACAGAGATTATAACTCAGGTTCTTTGGCTCCAAAAATGCTGCTTTTCCTGCTAAACCATACTGTCTCTCCCCCTAGAGTATAAGACATTTGGATTAAGTGCGGCTAGGTCCTGAAAGTGGGTAGTGAGCTGGACTTGGAGTCAAAAAGACTCACATTCTTACTAGCTGTGTGATTCTGGGTCAGTCAGTCATTGGATTACTCTGAGCCTCAGTTTCCTTATCTGTAAAATGAGGATATCAATAGCATGTGGTTTCCAGGGTTGTCATAAAGATCTACCAAGATAACATAGGTAAATTGCTTTGAAAATCTTAAAGTGCTATATATACAGGCTAATTATTATTTTTCTTATTCAAGGAGGCCAGATATACTTTGGTCTCTACTAAGACATGTCTCTCTACTCAATCAGCCTGTCAATAAGCATTGATTAAGCACCTACTATATGCCAGGTACTGTCCTGCACATGGGGGATACAAAGAAAGATAAGATACTGTCCCTGCTCTCAAGGAACTTATAGTCAAATGGAGGAATCCACATGCAAAAAAACTGTACAAACAAGATACAAATGTGAAGTAAACTGGAGATGGAGGGTGACCAGGAAAGGCTTATTTTAGGAGTGGAATTTTAGCTGGGAAAAAGAAAGGAAAGATCCCCACAGACCAGGGATTCTTAACTTAGGATCTATGAAATTGCATCTTTAAAAAAGGGAAATCTTTATAACTATATTTCTATAAAATTGATTTCCTTTGTAATTCTATTTATTTTTCTTTCTCTGGGGGCAGAGAGATGGCACAGTGGATACAGCACAGTGTCTGGAGTCAGGAAGACTTGAATTAAAATCTGATCTCAGACACTTACAAGTTGTGTGACCCTGGGCGAGTCACTTAACCTGTCTTTCTCACAGTTTCCTCTTCTGTAAAATGTGCGTAATAATAGCATCTTTCTGCCAGAATTTCGTAAGGATCCAACTACATTATCATTGTAAAGAGCTCAGCACAGTATCTGGCACAGAGTAAGTGCTACAAAATGTTAGCTATTGTTGTTATTAAAAAGTATTATTTTGGGGAGGGATCCTTAAGCTTCACCAAAGGGGTCTCTGATATAATAAAGGTTAAAAACCCCTGTCTTGGACTGTTTAAAATGCCTCTTTTTATATATACTATGTCAATATTTGTTGATTCAGCAGGTTAAATTACTCTAGTACTACAAGCTATGGGAGATAGCAGAATGAGCCATGGATTTTGGAATCTAGAAACTTGGGTTCAAATTGTACCTTTGACTCTTCCTGGTTATGTGAACATGGGCAAATCAGACATTTCATCCATAGTTTCCCAGTCTCTAAAATGGAGATAATACTCATCACACCTACTTTAGAGGAATATTGTGAGAAAAATCTCTGTAATATTCAAAAAAGGATGTATAAACGTGAGTTATTGTAGGAGATAAAAGTTGAGATATAGTCTTGATCTCCCATGGAGTTCATGATTTAGGACAGATGTCCCAAATTCTCCTATCCCAAGCTCTGTTAATGATCTCTGCCTTACGCACAAAGGATATATGGAACCTTCACATTCAGGCCAAATGTCTGAGCACCCACAGGAATTCAAATCATGGTGCTTGCCTTTTGCGACTCCTCTTAGGGTTTTTGATGATTTCTCTCCTGCTCTCCTTTCTCTCCTTTCTCTCTCTCCATTTCCTCTCTCTTCTTTCTCTTTCCTCTCTCTAGCACATACATGCACACACACACACACATACACACACACACACACATACACACACACCCCTTTGTCCTACCTATGTCTGTTTTACCACGACAATAGCAGGGGCTGCTTTCTATAAAGGTTACAACTACATTAGTTAAAGGTATTTTTCATATTGGCAAAATAACTGATCTGAACCAAAAAAAAGTGAAAATATAACAAAAAAATCAAACTTATTCTTGGTGATCTTTGGTATAAAATAGAGATCTGTTGTTCTCCTTTCTTAGAATGACCTTCACTCTCCTATCTAAATACTACCCTGTAAGCCCAGGTCCTCCTACATGAAGCCTTCCATGATTATTTTACCCATCACTAATTTCCCTTGCCTTCTTAATTCTTGGAATGTTTACTGCCTGAACCATCTAGCTCTTCTTCATATACTGTCTTGACTGTGATTATTTCCTGACAGAGTGGTATCATGGATGGAATGCTCAACTTGAAACCAGGAAGATCTGGGTCAATATTTCACCTTAACTGTTTACTGGCTCTGTGACCTTGGACGAGTCCCTGACAATTTCTGAGATTCTATCTCCCCATCTGTAAAAGGAATAAGTAGGATTAGGTATTAGGAAATTCTGTCTACCTTTGAATATATAGTTTTATAACTTCTAACTAGACTGCAGGCCCCACACCTTTAATTTCCCCTAGTCATAGGTCCAAGGCTTCCTCATGACAGGTAGTCTTTCCTGCATCAACTGTCTTCACTTTTGTCCTGCCACAAGACCTCAGGAAGAGTGAGATTGAAGACTTTGAGTGACTCTGCCTCACTTAAATCCAATTCATATGCAAGTGAAGGCATCATCCATGATGTCACTGGTCCTCCTTGAAAACAAAGGATGAACAAAAATGAGTATTTCCTGAAAGGCAAATTAAGCTATCCCTGGGATCTAATTGACTCCTGCCTCTCTTGATGCAGCTGTCTGATCATTTAGCAGTATATAAAGTCCCACCAAAGTGCATTTGTTGCTCTTTCAATTTGGTGGATACCTAAAGACCACATGAGTCACCATGCCCTGCCCTGCTCATCAGAAGCATTTCCACATGAGATCAAGCAGTGGCCATGGCCAGAGAAACTGAATGCCCCTCTATCCTTGTATAATCTTGCCCATGTTAGGGCAAGGTAAACCTCCTTTTGTTAACTGCTCAGTGATTTGTGAATGCCTCATTTGGTCCTAACACTGACCAGAACTCATCGAGTACTTTGGTCAAGCCCACCCCGACATCCTCCCAACCCATCCCACAGTGATGAGCTCAGGAACGTTTCCCTTTCCCACTTCCCACATTGAAAGTGTGATACTAATTATGTTAGAATTCCGTGGAGAAAGACACTATTAATGTATGAAAAGGTTAGGTTTATTGCTGGCAGCAATATGAAAACACTCAGGGAAGCCTCCTCTACAGTCACATCATTCTTCTGCTTATTAATTTTGCCTCCTTGCTTTAAGTAAGATTGTGATAAGTCACCCAGGATTATGATATAAAAATGATTAATATCCATATTCATTAATTATTATAAATTTTACACTTCTATGCTTGCTTTTGGAGCTGAGACACTCCAGTTTGGCTTAAGGACAAAGAGTATAATGATAGAATATTTAATAGGAGACTGTAGCTCAGGTAAGTACTTAAGGAATATCATTAGATCTTGAGAAATCTGCCCTGTCTCTTCCTCTTACCTCCTCCCCACCTCCTCCATCTCCATACATATAAATGAGTTTATATTTTAATTTTGAAGACCTGCTGGAAAGCTTTTTAGCCACTTTAAAGGTCAGGAGACTGTTCTTGGTCTGGGACTTCCTTGTTGCCTTCACAGAGGTAAAGCTGTTGGGAGAAATGTGATTCCTGATACTAAAATGACCTCTTCTCTCTCCTTGTCCAAAACCTTGTACCTCAAATTTCTTCCCCTCTTTGGTCTTGAGAAGACAAGGGAGAATATATACATATGTATACATACACATATGTATATGTGTATGTATATATATAATATGTGTATATATGTATATACATTTCAATATGTGTATACATTTCAATATGTACATACATTTCAAATTTTATACTCCTATCTGATGATTACTGCCTATGTGCCCTTGAGCTAATTGCTTGGCTTTCCATTTCTCACTGATCTCATCTGTCAAAAGAAGTAAGGGAGGAGAAGTTACATTAAATGACCTTAGATTAAATTAGATTAAATGACCTTCCTGTCCTAGTTACGGATTAGATTTAGAGCTGGCAAAGGTCACTGAATTCAGCACTTTCATTTTATAGACGCGTATACACCAAAGCCCAGGAAAGTCAAAGAACTTGCCTGTGATCTCACAACTATTAAGTGTTTGAGGCAGGATTCGAACCCAAGTCTTTCTGATTTTAAGTCTAAATGTTCCATCCATTATTCCATGCTGTCTCTTGTTCATGAGCTTTTGAATTAAAAAGCAGCCCCTTCTTTTCCTCCACATATGTAACATTATTGACAATGTTCCCTCATTCTAACTTGCTTCAGGTGTCCATGGCTCATTAGGGACAGAGGCAGGACTATGAAAGCAAGAGTGTTTCTGACTGCTCAAGTCTATCCTCAGATCACTGAACCTGAATTTGTGGTCAATAATGGTGTCCTAGTTGTTGTTCTAGATGCTTGTGGAGGACCAAAATGGCCTCACTACACTGGGGTCAAGGTACAGTATGTCTGACTCCTTGCTTTACTCTGGAAGAGACTGAGGTCTGGAGAGAAATATTTTTTCATAACCCTAGTTAATTTTTCAGGCATTTCCATCTAAACTTTTAAAGGCTCTGGGTCCATTAGGGTTAAGCACAGCTATATCCATGTATCCTAGAGAACAATATTGATTTTGGGTCAGGTCTTTATGCCTTTCCCCAATCACATCCTCACCATACAGCCTATTCTTTGCCTTTCATCCTCATCTCTGTGTCCTGACCCACTTCAACTTTGAACTCTACTCCAGAGTCTCCTAACTCTGAGAAGTAAGGTTTTTTCCTCTTATCTTGTCCACCTTTTCCCCTTCTCTACACCATCCTTCATGGCAGCGTTGCTTCCACCTTCTATAAATGTTATTTTATCTCATTACAAGGTAAGCTCCTTGAAGGTAGGAATTTTCATTGTTTCCTTTAATGGTACCCTCAGCTCATAAAGCAGCGCCTGGCACATGAAGCACATCGTAAATGCTTTAACTGTCCTCCCATCAGAGCCACATCATAAAAATAATTTACCTCTAAATTTAGCTTATTTAATTTAGAATTAGTAGGAATTATAGAGATAATCTAATCCAATCTCTTAGAAATTGTGGCTCTTTGTCCTTTGTTTCTGAAGAGAACCAGGGGCATCATGGCTGATGTCTTGACTTGCTCATGATTTGGATTTAAGTGAGGCAGAGTCGGATAAAGTCATCACGTCACTCTCTCTTCCCAAGTCATTGAAGTCCACCGTCAAGGCAAAAGTCAAGATGACTAGCCATGGCCCAGGATGCAGTGGATGACCTTAGTCTTTGATGTCTGACCAAGCTCTAACTGCTCCGTAGTGCCTGCTTCAGCTGCTTTCATGGCCATTTGAATAAATTATTCTCATTCATTCATTCTACCAGAAGTTTTGACATGCTTTGGGTAGTCATTGGTTACTCTCAACTTGGGTTAATCTTAAACAAGACAGTTTATTGCATACTACAGCTTCTTGAAGCCTCTGGTGAAAGCTGAATGCCAGGGAGACACCAAAAGTGGATGGCCAGTCCTGAGAAGGGCTGGTAGCCCTCATACCAGAAGTGCTCATCCTTCCTAAACCCCATACACCCCAAGAAAAGTTAAGCAGTAAGGAGTAGAACAAGTCTTTGTATTCAAAGCACAAATGATTCTAATTAGGATTTAGTCTCCCGAAAGGAAATATTTTAGCTCAAGAGAGTTTTAAAGACAACAATACCCTATAAGGCAAAGAATTCATTAAGTAAATAAGATGTTCATATGTGGCATCTTCTGATGGTCTCAGTGGCATTCAGTGCTGTGCTCACTAAGCCAGAGAATCTAAATCCTGCCTTTTAGAACAACAGGGTCATATGATCCAGCTTCTAAGTCTCTTTACACTTCTGAAGTCTACTGATGTATTGAAATTTGAATTAGAAAACTGGGAATGGTTTCAACCTTCTCACAATAGGTTAATGTTTCAGGTCTGATTATTAAAGAGCTCCATCTTTATGTCAGAGGTGCTGCATACTCTGCAGATTTAAAGAACTAGGTTGTTTTTAATTTGACCCTTCAGACTCATGAACTTAGCAAGCAAAGCACAGGGAGCCCCAAACACAGTAAAGGTCATACATAACTGAATATACTTCTGTCCAGAATTTTGAGGATAAGCTTTGTTGGTTGTTGGGTCTTTTCTTGTATGTTCTGAGATCATCTTTCTTTTCCATCTTTATTTGACCTCTTACTTTCATTGTAAAGTGGCCTTTGTTGGTGTAGAAAGCTTCCTATAAAATGCTCACTGTCTTTCATGGGGTGAAAATATTATGCGAATGAAAACTTGTCCTCTTGCTCTTCTGTAATGCAACTTGTCTCTGCTTTCTGTTAAGGTTTATGTGTCTAGGATGTCTATTGACAGATAACTAATAATTGTTATATAATATAAAACAATATAGTATAGTACAGTATAATGCAATGTAATGTGATATAATATAGTACAGTATAAAACAAGCTATAATATGATGTGATATGATATATGACATAATATGACATGACATAATATAATACAATATATTATATGATATAACATAACATAACATAATATAATGTAATGTAATATATGATATAATACAATATAATGTAATGTAATATATGATATGCTATAATACAATACAGAACAATATACAGTATAATACAACACAATACAGTATAAAACAATACAAAACAGTATAATATGATACAATGTGATGTAATACAATACAGTAGACTAGAATACAATGTAATATAACATTATAATATAATATGATATGATAAAATATATGAATAGGAGAAGGATCTGTGATTCTTGTAAGTATGGAAGACAGGCAGCTAGATGGTACTGTGGAGAGATACCTGGGTCTGAAGTTAGGAATACTTGAGTTCAAATCCAGCATCAGAGGATACTAGTTGATGATCCTAGACAAGTCATTTAACCTTTGTTTGCCTTGGTTCCCGCAACAGTAAACTAAGGTTAGTTAACAGTACCTACCTCCCAAGAGTTGTTGTGAAAATCTAATGAGATATTTTTAAAACAGTGCCCAGAATGTCTAGCACATTGATCAATGCTAATTTCTTTCCTCCTTCTCACCCAGCACATTCTCACACAGCATCCTTCCTATAACTCATTGGGTAAGTTCTAATCCTAAGCAGTTACTTGATGCATATATTGATGAAGAGACTTGTGCAGGTGCAAAGCAGAATTGAATCCCAGTCTTCCTAACTTTAGGAATACTGCACTGTCACTATCTGTGTTACCTCTACTATTCTAATATGTGAAAATACAAAGGATCTGTGATTTTATCTATGCAAGGAACTTCAAATGTAGGAATTCCTCTCTCTGACACAGATAGCAGCCCATCTGTCACTTAACAGATAAATCCTAGAGAACTGTATGAGGCATGAAGAGATTAAAAATAACTTGCCATGGGTCACAGAGCTGTTTAGTGACAGAAGAAGGATTTGAACTCATATTTTCCTGATTTCAAGCCCAGCATGCTAAACATTATGCCACAGTCTCTATAGTAATAATGAAAATACAATATCAAAAGTCATCAGAGCACAGGGTACCTGGATAACTGAAGCTTTTCTCTTTGTGCACCAAAACTTAAAAAGTTTTAAAAAATATTTTAATGGCTCAATTATTATACTATCTCTTTATAAAGTATTTGTTACTTGTATAATGTAATGTGTCTGTCACCAGGTAATGTGTATGTTCACATAAGTTTGTCTGACTAGACTCACAGGAAGGCACGAATATTTATCCCTGAATTCTTGTTTACCCATTTCCAAGGGAGACTTGGATTTCTGCCTGGAGCTGAGACCATGAAGCTGGCCACTCTGCTCTCCTCAGAAAGGCGGTACCAGAATGGAATTATATTTATTTGTCCCTCCAAATAGTGTTAGTCTAGGGTGAATGAATTTTTGGTTTAAAGCCTCTTTCCTAATCACTGTCTCTTAAAGGTGGAGAGCCCCAAACTTTTTCCCTTCCCTTCCCTCCATTAGTTACACAAAAGATTCACACAAACAGTGAATATCACATAAAGTCATTTAAGCCTAGAGCAAAAAGAAATTAGAAAAGTTCCCCGGATTAAATACTGTATACTAGATAGTACACAAAGTGAATGAGTTCTCTCTTTGGGTGTGAGATAGCTCAACCAATCTCTCCTAAGGTGAAATTCTCTTAAGTCTCTAGGGAGATAAGCTAGATACATCAGTGACATGTTGAGGAATCAGATGCTCCCTATGTCTGATATTTCCTAAAGTCTTTTCTCTCTCCTGGGTTTGCTCTCTGCAAAGAACATGGAAATGTGTGCTCTCTCTCAAAGTCAGAAGTGAGGTCTTTCCTGTTCCAACTTTTACCAACTCTACCCATCACACAGGCTGGTGGTTTCAAGTAATCATTTTCTATATCAATTAGTAGAATCTCATGTAATGAACCAGGATCAAATCCTGGGTTATATGCTCACATATGGCTTTTCTCAGGGATCATTGAGGCTTGTAGGGCCTCAATGACCTTTGCAAAATGGCCCTATGATTTTCTGCCTGTTGATTCTTTGGTATCCTCCTCTTCCCAAAGAGATTTCCCAGCTTCTACGATGATGCTCTTATTTTCTGCTTATAAACAATTGGTTGTCTATGTCAATACTAGATATTTGCATGCTGATTATTGATGGAAATATTATTCCTTGGGAACAGGACAGGTCAGTGAGGTGTCCCTTTAAATCCAGGCATGCTGGATCCCATACACATGGGTAGAGAGCTAAGAGGGAGTGGGAGCATGCCTCTGAAAAAAGTGGCAGTTGTATCTTAGCTTTGTAGGGGCACTGCCTACCTTGAGAACATCCCTCACCAGTCTGCTGAAGTTCTGAAAGGCTTTCTACCTCATGAGCATATTTAGCCACTTATATGACCAGTTCACTTCAACTCCTTTCTTTGTATAATTGTATAATCTACAAAAACCAGTTCATCACAGAGACAAGCACATGTGGCTTTGCCATTCACTGAGACTTAGTTTTTCATACATTTTGGTGTAGGCGTACTTATGTATCAGTGTAGGCAGGGAAATCATTGTGGAAACTTCCTCCAAAGATGAAGATTTACAATTTACAGTTTTCGATAGCAGTGTTATGACTTTGAGCATGTAATGACTTTCTGGAAAGATTTCCAGTAAAAGCAACAGCAAAAATGAATTAAAATTGAAAAGCTCCAGCACTCTACAGGTCAGTCCTTAACTATCCTAAAAGCTTGACCATCTACAACCAATCCCCTGTGAATTTCCAGACAGCTAATCAAAAGCATGCTAGATCCAGATTCTGTTACCTCATGAAAGCTGATTGTTAAATTTTCGACGTGAGAACTTACACCTGGGAAAACAGCAAATGCCACAAGGCGAAGCTTGAGTTATAGTTTTGTTAACTGTCTAGATTTAAGAAAGTCCTTTTGTGTCATGGACCCCTTTTGGAAGTCTATGACTTTGCCAGTACCCTTAATCATTTCCATAAATCTACCCATGTCCTACTCTGTCATTCATCCCCTTTTATTTACGGTAGGTTGGCCAGCAAAGGCTTGGTGTAGACTTTGGTTGTAGACCAAAGTGAAGTTAATGGGTCTACACAGGGATCCAGTCCCTATGGTCATTTGCATATCTTCATTAGCTCAATACTCTAACCAGTTGGGCTAATCAATCACAGAATATCTTGAATTCACATAGTTTGAGAGTTCTTAACCTGGCTTCCAGGAACTTGCTTTTCAAAATATTTTGGTAACTATTTCAATATAATTTGTTTCCATTATAATTCTCTATATTTTCTTTTGGTCATTTAAAAACATTATTCTGAAAATAGGTCCATAGCCTTCACCAGACTTCCAAAACAGGTCCATAGCACAAAGGGGCTGTTCCTGAAATAGTGGATAATTCCAAAATGATCAAATGGTGTCACATAATGTTTCATTCATTCTTATCACATCCCTGAGAAAGCTATGGGGATTAAATGTAGGCTTCCATCTATGAGGTTTGGGGAAACCACTACAGAGAAAAGAAAAGTAAATTTCAGAGGCTCAAACAGCTTACTTAGTGTGTGCTAACCCTGGAACAAGAACCAAGGTCCTTGCCTTAACTGACTAAGGGTAAGACTCACTTTACTAAAGTCTTGTGGAGAAAGCCTCAGAAAGTAGCCTGGGAAAAGCTAGATTGTTACCATTTGCCCCTAAGAAGTAGTAAAGAGATGCAGAAATGCTGTGAGCTTCCCTGCCTTGAGTATTTGGGCTCTGACAGCCTTATGGTCTCTTTGTTAGGAAATTTCATTTCATCTTAAATTATTTTTCTTGAAAAATGATTCAGGTGCTGTGTATATCATTTTGAAATATAGCTGAGTAGGCTGATGGTCCAAAGGTCATAGATGCAAATGGAAAACAGTTTCTCTGAGAAACCAAATCGCTGGGTTTTCAAAAAAGAATGAGAAAAAGTAATATATTTTTTGTGATCATTTCAATTTGCTTACCACTTCCAATTGCCCCTGACCATTGTGGCTTAAAACAGCTTAATCCTGGTCCCTGATATAAGGACACAGGTACAAGTAACTGATTACAGTCAGAGTATGTCAGTGTCTGCTTCCAGGTCTTTCCTACCTGAAGGTGCGGTTCTCATTTTCAAAGTCTTTGTGGCTTCTTTGTCCTTACGTGACCTGCACTCAGATACCATCACATGGAAAATTTCCAGCTCATCTCTCATGCCCTGTTATAGTCCATTTCTTAGAGACTAAAGTGGGGTTGAGATACCCTTTACAAGATTCATGCTCCTGTGTAATCTGTTCTGTATTATCTCTGACGGGACTGAAATTCCCTATGCCTTCTGACTCATGTACTATAGTACAAGAAACATTTACTTTAAAGGTGAATAAGCATGATCTCTCTTTTTCCTTTTTTAAAAGATAAAGTTTTGATATGTCATTTTTTTTAAACATCAGAATTTCTCTCAATAATCTTCCCTCTCCCCATCAGAGAGCCATCCCATATAACAAATAGTATTTTTAAAGAAAAGAAAAAGAGGAAAGAAGGGCAAGAATGATCAATAAATTGAAAAAGTCTGAAAATATATGCAAGATACCACACCTATGGATTTCCTACCTCTGCAAAGGAGTGGGGAAAAGTCACTTTTCATATCTCTTTTTTGTGGCTATGCAGGAGACAGGAATGATCCCTACATTTGTAACTAGTGGGTTTCTTGCTCTCTGTCTATTTTTTGAAAGGAGTTCCTTAACATAGAATGTTTCCCACAATGCCATTTTACACTTATAAGACCACTTTCATCTATATTGAATCCCTCACTTTCTTCAAGATTCAGTTTATACAACACTTTGTACATGATGTCTTTCCTGATCCCACCATAGGAACTCTCTAACTATCTTGTGTTTATTTTTTATTTATTCTTTATATAGGATCCCCTACTAGGATATTGTACTTCCTAGTTGGGTACCCCAGAGGGTAGCTACTACCTTAGGATTCAAAGTATATCCTGTGAGAGCCAACTTTAACTAGAGCTCAAAAGCCCCCACTGGTGTGTTTACCATTAAAAATTAGCCAATAGATGCAATTACCTCATAGCAAAAATATAATAAGAACAGTAGCTATAAAACATTATCTCCATAGACCTAAGACACACACTCCCACAAAAACACATTTTATCCATGGAAGAATGAGCACAAATGGAGAGTATGATGGTGGTGAGGCCACATGCAGGCACCAATGTGGCCAAAACAATTCAAGTCTCCAGCACCACCTGGTCTTGACGTCCTCTTCATAGGGTCCATATGTAACTCCCCCTACTCCCGGAGGGGATACTGGGTTATACTTAGTGGGCTACTTAGTTGGGTTTCCTGAGTCTTTTCTCTTTTTCATGGGTCAGCTCTTATCTTCTAGGGATAACTGTCTTCTCTAATGCCAGGGGCCATGATCTTTTAAAAAGCTTCCTCCCCTGAGCCACTGGTTCTCTCTATCTCTATCTGTATCTGACTTGAGAGTATAAACCACTTCTCTCTGTATTGTGTCTCAAACTTCTTGAAATTCTTTGATTCTAGTACTAGACAATCTAGTACTAGAAGGATAAATCTACTTCTAGATGCCATGGTCTATGGAGGAAGGAGAAGAAATATATTCTCTCTTTCTTACCTGATAACCTCTGGCAGAAGTCACTGTCCAAAAGGTTACTCTTGGTTTGGATTCACAGTAGCTGATTCCTCTTGAAATATTACTTTAAGACTTTATTATCTACTCTGATTGCATTATGGGCTGACTGGACTAGGGAGCAGTTGAAAATCACCTCCCTAATATGTATATCTTCATATGGGTATAAGGGTGCTTTGGCACATACCCAGATCACCTAAGGTGGAGGCACCCATTAAGGAGAAATGGGGGACCTACGTCTGGAAGAAGACAATCTATCGTGTGGGTGCATGAGTTTTTTCCATTGGCTGCATGGCTGGAATTGTCTGTCTTTTAAACCACCAAACTAGACAAGTCTCCCTCTTTCCCTTTCTATTGATGTCTGCAGGTAAAGGTCTCATTTATCCATAGCATGGATGTCATGCACTAGACTGAGGGAAGAAGGGCAACCTCAGACCCTGTGGCCTCAAGAGACGGGTTTGGTTTGCTTCATTTGCCAGTTTCTCAATACTGTCATGCCATCTGCCATTCTGGTGCATTCTTACAACTTTTAGGACTTAGGACTTTTAAGTCTTTTTCTTTGCCCAGCAGCTGAACTCTCTAATAGTGTGGTCTTCCCCAATGTGTGAACTTGACCATGGACCATCCTTCTCTAGCTGTTATCTCCTGTGCTGAGCATGGCACTTGGCACCTAGTAGCGATAGATGTATTTCCTTTAATTCATAATGTCTGGTATAGGCCACCATGACCCTTCCCATAAAAGTCGTTCTAACTTTATGAAATAAACACTTATTTTTCCAATTAGAATTTGGCGAAAGTAGAAAAGAATCAGCAACATGGGTGGACTTTGGCCCAAAATGGATGGTTGGTGATATTCTGATCAATAATAATGTTTCCTATTCAAATTTTGTTCTTCCTTTTTTGGTAAAATTTACTTTACTTTTACAAGTGAGGCTAGATATTGGTTACTCCTACAAATTTGTAGAAGTTTCTTATAGATTGTGGATGTCAAATTTTTGAGTTGATGCTGCTGCTGGGTAGTCTTCTATTTCTTTTTAAGCCAAAAAGCTTAGTGTAGTTTATTGGTGAAAATCAAATAATTAAATTGCTTCTGTTTAATGGAAAAAAACACAATAAAATAAATATTCTATGTTATAAATTAATGTGACTGTTAAGTGATTAAATGGAACTGGGATGCTTGGACCTCTAAAAGTGGGGAAACACAATCAATAGTGGCTGCAGTCAATTGCAGAGAGGAGAGATGCCCAAGAGAACTAGTGTCCTGGGGAGGGAGTGAAATGTAATATACATAGCCTTCAGGCAATGGGTGATCTAGGGTAGTCATTGTCACACTTATACATGTAAATATTGTTTGTCCTGATAGAATGTAAGGCTCTCTAGAGCGGAGATTGTCCTTAAATTTAATTTAGCAACAGTGTCTGGCACATAGTAGGTGCTTACAATAAATGTTTACTGATTGACAGATGAGGAGAGGAACTGTTTCATCTTTTCTATGTGTATTCTCACTCAGTCAACAAATATTTCTTAAGGTGCTTATCATACCCCAGGTACAGTATGCAAAGCCCTTGGGGATATAAACAAAGGTAAAAACATCATCTTTGCCTTCATGGTGCTCACATTATAATCCAAAATGGGAAAAAAAAATTGTACTTATCCAATACATACAGTGAAAGTGGAATATGCTAACCCTCATAGGGAAGATATTGGGATGAGGGGTAGGTGGAAGAGACCAGGAAAAACTTCCTGCAGAAGATGGGAACTTAGTTGAGTATTGGAGGAACCCAGAGAAGAAAGGGGGTAGAGGGGAGAAGGGAGATTCCCCCATTTCTGCTGGGGGACAGCCAGTGAGAAACCATGGAAATGGGAGGTGAAGTGTTGTGAATAAGGAACAACCAAAAAGTAGATTAAATAACAAATCTGGAAAGGAAGGGGTCAAGATGGAAAGGCCTTTATAAGCCATACAGAGGATTTTATATTTGATCCAGGAGGTCAGAGGGAGCCATTGTACCTCATGTAGTATCTGGTGCATAATAAGCCAGGTAGTATGCTGATTGATTGGCCTAAATATAGGATATACTTTGCTTGCCTTCCTCTCCTTGTCCCAAATTTGTCTTGCTTGTATAAAACCTGAACACACCCTATAATTGTTATAATTTTGGTATGCATTTATTAATATTTTTCCTTTCCGAGAGATTTTATTTTAGGGATATGGCTTATATTTCAGGGAAATCTAAATCTAATCAGTATGGTATTCACTCTTGGGAAAATCTAAACAATGATCTTCTTTCTGGTAGAAATACAAAACAGAGGCATTTGTGTAGACATAGGACAGAAGTCATGGCTCCACCCACACCTTTCAGTTGAATGGCATGGCAACCAGTGACATTTTGGAAGGTTAAAAGAACCTGCTCACCTCTGCTCCACACAGTTGCTTTGCAATTTTGCCAAGGGAAGCATGTGGGAATATCTTGAAGAGACAGAGAATAATGATGAGGGGAAAATGGGACCACTAGCCTCAAGCTACCAATCCAGCAAGAGGAGTTCATCCCAAAACAACCACATGAACAACCGATAACCTTGGCCTGAGGGCCTCTCTTGGTTCCTGCGGACTGCATGACAGGTTGAGGCTGCTAATAACCCTGAACTATAGCCTAGGATTAGGGCTAAGAGAATTGAGCCTTCTTACAAATGAGCTGTGCAGAGCTGGGCTGACTTGGCTCTTTTCAACCCCCATAATACCCTTGGTTCCCTTGTGAGTCAACTTGGAAAAAACCAGCAGAGCCAGGTGGAGCTGTGACCTCTGCCTTAATTTATTTATTCTCCAATCCTGCCATTATTTTGTATTTAATGGTTCAACATCAGAAACTGATAGGATTTTATCAGTGCAAATGATATTAGAGAACCCAGCATTACAGTTTCATGGAACTTTTTCATTTGCCTCACAGCTGAAAGTTTCCCTTTGTGTTGTTTTCTCCATTAGAAGGGGAGCTCCTTGAGAGCAGGGACTGTTTTACTGCTCACAGAGCCTGATATTTTACTTATTCCTTTCCATTCATTCTTTCATCTAGCAATACTGGCGTTCTGGCTCTTTCTTGCACATAGCGCTGCCATCTCCCAACTTTTCACTGGCTGTCCCCCATGTGAAATGAGGGGAAGGGGAGTCTCCCTTCTCACCTCTATTTATATCCCCAACACTTAGCATGGTGCTTGGTACCTAGTAAGATCACAGCTTTATTGTTTAATCATTTCCGTTGTGTACAACTCTTCATGACCCATTTGGAATTTACTTGGCAAAGATACTAGAATGGTTTATCGTTTCCTCCTCCAGTTCATTTTACAGATTAGGGAACTGAGGCAAACAGGTTTAATTCCTCTTCACCTCTTAAAATGGAAGATGATGTCATATTGTCCTTTAAGTAAAAGACAATTATGTAAGGACTCTGGTCCTTTACTCAGTCAGGACTTAATGTTTGTCATGATGTTGATGTTGATGCTTTACCATCTAGTAATGTATATTGGTCTACCTGCTTTGACTTTCTCATGTAAAAAACCTGTATTAATTTTTCCACATTAGTATTATATATTAATGAATATAAGTATCCAGAGGACAGGAATTACTCAGTACTGATATGAGGTTCTACTGCGGTGAATATTTCCATCTGATAGTGAATACTACAACCTCTCTGGATGACCCTTTTGTCCATGTCCTCAGGAAGTGACCTACCCAAAATTCAGAAATATTACTCCTAGTGTTTTAACATTGAGTCAATACAAGTGTAACATCTGGGCGACAATGTCATTCCTTGCTTTTTGCTACGTGACCTGCCCACCTCCTTTTCCAATCCTATGTCTCAGTCAGTCAACTAGCATATATTAAACAGTCAAGAGTAGCCTGTTTTAAATGCCTCCTCTGCACTATACACTGTGGGAAGCATCTCCGGGATGACATCATAATTATAATAGCTAACACTTACACTGTTTTTTACAGTTTGCAAAGCATTTAACACACCTTACCTCTTTTAATCTTCTGGGAGATAGGGGCACTTAAAATACTCATCTGACAAATGAGGAAATGGAAGTAGATAAAAGTTAGGTGAGAGATCTTTCTGTCTCTAGGTCCAATGCTCAATCCACTGTGTCTCCTTGCTCCCTTAAAAAAAACTTATTTAATATTTTATTTTTCCCAATTACATGTAAAAACAATTTTAACATTCTTTTTCCCCCCAAAATTTTGAGTTTCAAATTCTCTCCCTCCCTCCATCCCTCCTTCATTGAGAAGGAAAGCAATTTGATATAGGTTATACATGTGTAGTTAAACACATTTTCACGTAAGTCATTCTGGGAAAGAAAACACAGGCAAACT
The DNA here is from genome assembly GCA_028658325.1 of Potorous gilbertii. Lineage (NCBI taxonomy): Eukaryota > Metazoa > Chordata > Mammalia > Diprotodontia > Potoroidae > Potorous > Potorous gilbertii. The sequence goes on along the minus strand of CM053774.1, from coordinate 91,594,096 downwards.
AACCCCAAGAAAATGAAAAGAGTAAAGAAAAAATATCTTTGATCTACAATCAACCTCAACCAGTTCTTTCTCTGGAGATAGACAATATCTTTCATCCTAAGTCCTACGGAATTGTCTGGGAGTGGTGTATTGCCGAGAGTAATGAAGTCATTCATGGTAGATCATCATATAATATGTTACTGTGTGCAGCGTTCTCCTGGTTCTGCTCACTTTACTTTGCATCAGTTCATGTAAGTCTTTTCATGTTTTTCTGAGAGCATCTAACTCATCATTTCTTAAAGCACAATAGTATTCCATCATAACCTTATACAACAACTTGTTCAACCATTTCCCAAGTGATGGGCATCCCCTCAACTTCCAATTCTTTGCCACCACTAGAAAAACTGCAATAAATATTTTTGTACACATAGGTCACTTTCCTCTTTGTTTTTTATCTCTTTGGGATAGAGATCTAATAGTGGTCAAAGGGTGTGCATGGTTTTATAGGCCTTTGGGCATAGTTCCAAACTGCTCTTAGTTTTCCCACATCCAACATTTGTCATTTTCCTTTTCTGTCATATTAGTCGATTGACAGGTGTGAAGTAGTAGCTCAAAGTTGTTTTTTATTTGTATTTCTCTTATCAATAGTGATTTAGAGCATTTTTTCATATGACTATAGATAGCTTTGATTACTTTGCTTGAAAAATGCCTGTTGTATCCTTTGACCATTTATCAATTGAGGAGTGGCTCTCATTTCTATAAAATTGACTTAGTCTTCTATATGTTTGAGAAATGAAGTCTTTTCAGAGAAACTCACTGTAAATTTTTTTCACAGTAATGGTCACCTACTATGTATTTGCCTCCATCCTATTTCCTCCCTGTTTGTCCTTCTCCCTCCCTCTCTCTCTTTCTCTTTCTCTCTCTCTCCCCTCAAAAGTGTTTTGCTTCTGACTTTTACCTCCCCCAAAACTGCCCTCCTTTCTATCAGCTTCCCCCTCACATCTTATCCCCTTCCCTTTCTACTTTTCTATATGGTAAGATAGATTTGTATACCTAATTGAGTGTATATATTATTCTCTCTTTGAGTCAATTCTGATGAGAATAAGATTCATGTTCTCCCCTCCTGCTTCTCCCCATTTACCCCTCCACTTAAAATCTCTTCCAGGCCCCTTTTCAGTCTCAATTTTTCCTTTATCTCTCTTACTTCATTTTTAAAATCGTTTCCGAGCTCTTCCATGGCCTGAAACCAATTCATATTTTTCTTTCAGGCTTTGGATGCAAGAATTTTGACTTTTTTGTTTTCTTCTGAGTGTGTGTTTTGAGCTCCCTTGTCACCATAGTAACTTTCCATGGTCAGAATTTTTTCTGTTGTTTGCTCATTTTCCAGTCTATTTCTTATCTTCTAACTATATGCTAAAGAGGGACTCTGTCTTCCCAAGTGGAGGGAGCACTGTCCCAAACTTCAGGGGTTTTTTTGTGCAGCTGTTTTCAGAGGTAATTCTGAGAACCTGTAAGTTTGGGGAGTGTTATGAGCCACATGCACATTTGACATCTTTGCTCTAGAGGATCTCATCTTAGGAAATTCCTTTTCCATTTGGACATCTTACATGACAGTCCTCTGGATGAGCATATGCATATTTGTTTCATAACTCCTTAAAGTTTTTACAACCCACAGATCATTAGAATTTTCTTTACTAACACATCAGTTGGGAAATCTTGTATTATTCTGGCACAGGCACACTGGTTTGTTTAAGTTAGGTGGCATATTGGGTAGAGCATCGGACCTGGAATTAGTAAAACCTGAGTTTGAATCCTGCCTCAGCCAAGTGATTCTGAGCAAGTGATCATTCATATCTCCTGGCTTTAATTCCTTTCTTATAAAATGAGAAGGTTGGACCAGATGCTTTCTGAGGACCTTCCAAATTAGGATCCCATAAATGCCTTTAGAACTATGTTTAACAAACAATAAACATCCTGGATATTATATCCTCAGTACCTTTTAGTCAATGGTATAACTACGAAGATGTGACATGCTGTAGAACACAGTTTGTGAAAGCCTGACTGTTCCTTTTTTTGTATTTTCATGAAGTATTTTCTTGATACTTGCATAGCTCATTCTCATGACTATGAGATATGTAATTGTGTAGCTTTAGTTACCAATGTGTAGAAGGTAGCTTTAGTTATCAATGTTGTGATAAAACCAAGTTCTACCAAGATTCTTCTCTCCTGCCCTCTCCCCCAACTAACATAGATAAAACAAGTTTTTCCTAAAAAAAAGATAAAGCCAAGATTTAATTGTCCTGGCTCAAACTATGCCCCCCACCCTTGATGCAACCTTTCTGGTAGCATCTGGTTGTGTTGATGTGGTTACCTAGAGGCATAAAAGTTCTCATCTATGTAGGATTGGGGACCTTCAAAGTCAGTGGATGTCTGAAAACCATATAAGTCCCTTTCCCTGTCCCCCTGACCAAGTGAATAATTATATAGGGAGGAGAGGGATCTCATCTACCCAAGCTAAATGCTATGTTTATCTTTGTTATATTAGAGCTAAATTGACCTCTTATTGACTGTTCAATGACCTGTGAGTACCTCATTTCATTCTAATAGCAAACCTGACCTAACAGGGTAGTAGCATATGGCCCTTTCCCAATAAATTTCTTCCTAATATTCCCTTTTTGATAACAATATCAATTTTTTTTCCTCATCGTGTGATATCTATTTCTTTGAAATCTTGAGAATCAATCAACATTCTCACAACAGTGTTGCCTCTGACAGAGATTTTGTCTGTGTGTATGTAGTCTGATCCAAACGTGGTCAATTTGAAAACAAGAAAGCTGTCTGCAAATGACTTAATGCATTATCCTTGCTGAATAAATATCCTTTCCATGATGTTAGGGAATGAACATTTATTAAGTGCTTACTATATACCAGGTACCATGCGAAGCTCCAAAATAAGTTTGTATCTTATTTAAACCTCAGAAGTGTTAACAAGTAAAGTTCCTTTTGTTAAATGCTAGATAGTTTATCATTATCTCATTTCATTCCAGGTGTGACCCTAAGCCACTGGACTGGTTTAAGTCAGGTAAAAAAAGTGGATAGAGATTTAGCATTTAAAGACTGAGTGAGTAGGGAACACCCTGCCTCAAGGTCCAGAGTTAGGGCTGCATGATATTAAAGGAACAGCAAGTAGTTTAGTGTAGTGCAAATATAGTCAGAGATGGAGAGCTGTAGTGTGTTGTAAGGCTGGACAGAAGGGGTGGTCCCAGATTGAGAAAAGTTTTGAATGCCAAGCTAAGGGGTTTCCAATTTATTCTGCAGTAATAGGGAGTAGTAGAGTGATATGATCAGAGTTATGTAAAAAGAAGTTGGGAAGGTGTGTGAGACATGATTGAAACAGGAAGATAAGAAGAGTGGGGAGATACCCTTGAGGAGACTTGAGTCTTTAATCAGACTGTGTAGACCACTCCTAGTCTTTTTTGTGGTTTGAGGTGAGGTTGGGGTCACCACCAGTCCAGTCACTCCCAATGGACCACACCCCAACCTTTACCCTCTGGTCAGCATTTCTCTTGTGGGGACGTCCACCTGCGCCAAATCTCCTCTCCCATCATATGGAGTGAGATCCTTTCTGCTATGGGAGTTTACATGGCCTTCTGATGTTTTCCCTGACCTGGCTTCCCGCTGCCTAAATCCTTTGCTGGATATCTGGCCTCACTCCCACGATGTGACCTAGCGGCAGGAAATCCTGAATTTGGCTTAGTGGCTCATATCCCCAGTGCCCTCCTGGGACAGGACATCCTGCTTTTTGTCTGTTTTCCTGGCCATGCCCACTCTGCAAGCCCTACTGCCCACAGCACTCCCATAGCATGGGTCCACTCCCTTAACCTTCTTTCTAAATATACTGTAAAAGAGCAAAAAAAAAAACCAAACTCATAGGAATCATATAAGCAAGTGGGAAAAGAGAAGGAAATGAGAGACAAAAGGAAATGAGGAAAAACCAGTAAATAAAGAAAAGGAAAGTATAGGCAGAAAAAAGTGAGGAAAGGAAAAATAGCTTAGGACAGATTCAGAGATGTAGTTCATTAAATTTTATGATTGATTTCTTTTGTTTTTACAACCTCTTCATTTCCACATTTTCCCCTCCTTTCTCCCCTTGTCCACTGAACCAGCCTTGCAACAAAGAAGAAAAAAAAGTCCTTAAAATTTCAAAAAGCTAGTCTTTGGGAAATGCTGTAGCTTTCTGAAATGACCTGTGTGGTCAAAGGCTGTCAACACTCTGCCAAAGAAACATATCTAGGACTTCACCTTCTTCAATAACATCGAATTCATTGACAAGGATAATCCTTAATCTCTGTTTTAGTGGCCTGTCTTTTCTTCTTGACTAATAGTGTATATTAAAGTGCTGAGTACCCCATGGAATTCTTAGGTCTTATGTCCAGAGATATGGCCAGAGAACTGCCCATTTTTCAGTTAACTTGGGGATTTGAAATTGTCCCTGACCACTGGATTCTGTCAGGTGTATTTCAGCTCATTGGCAAACATGGGCATTAAAGGCAAATGCAGGGAGCTAGGAGGCTGTATAATGACCTAAAGGCTAATTTTATATAGGTGTCAAAATAGTAAGTGATTTCATCTTGGAGGCTGGCAACCTGATTCTGCTAATGGGCAGGATTTCCTTCTTTGCCCAAGGAAGTTGCTGGGTTTCTTTTGTAGGTGAGCTCAAGGCATGGAGCAGGGCCAGAATTTAGGTGTGGTGGCATGTCCCTATCAGTCCTACCAAGTGTGCTACTAAGCTGGCCCCAAAAGTTCAGCAAAGAGGAATGTTCTTTAGACAACTGGCTAATCTGTTTGAATTTGGGAATCAACGTAAAGCCTCGAAGATGTGGTAAGAATAGCTGTGTGCATCTGACAGAATGCCCCATTACTTCACTACTGCTTTAAAAATACCTTGGGACTTAACTTTTTTATAAAAATAACTCAGCACTCCGTGTATGAGGGTGGGAAGGCTGAAGGAAAAATGTTTGACAATTCAGTTCTTTGACCTGGATCCTTCCTATTTCTTTCTAAGTCATCTCCTAAGAAAGACTGGCCAGTGATTTCATTAAAATATTAATAGAGACCTTTGATTTCTTTCAGTGAAAGGCACTGCTGAAGTGAGCAGAATTAACCCTTTATTACCCTCTCCAATCTAAGAGAGGAAGGTTGGTATAGTAAAACAGTGTATTAGAGCTGGAGTCAGGGAGACCCGGGTTTAAACACTACCTGTGACTTATACTAGCTATATAGACACAGATATATCCCAACATCTAATGCCCCAGCCAGATAAACCAGCAGACTCAGGGTTTTCTCTACTTGTGAAATCGCAGGTCCAGATCAAAAAATTTTCCAAAAAATATTTTGCATAATAGCATTACATGTTGTATATACATAACATCTGTGGTATCCAATATTTCTGGGCAAGTTGGCATACATATTCAGAATGTCAGAGTGGATAGAACATTAGGTTTAGAGTCAGGAAGACCCAAGTTCAAATCCTGCCTGAGATATTCTCAGACAGCTATGTGACCCTGAGGAAAGTTAGGAGGAAAAAGTGAGATAATATATAAAAAGCACTTTGTACATTTCAATGCACTATGTAAGTGCTAGCTATTATTATGATGTATATATGAGGCTAATATTTTTATTGGGCAGCAAGGTGGCACAGTGGATAGTGTACTGAATCTGGAGTTGGGAAGACTCATCTTCCTGGGTTCAAATGTAGCCTCAGACATTTATAAGCTCTATGACTCTAAGAAAGCCACTTAACTCTTTTTTGTCTCAGTGACTCATCTGTAAAATGAGCTGGAGAAAGAAATGGCAAACCATTCTAGCATCTTTGCCAAGAAAAGCCCAAGTGGGATCACAAAGAGCTGGACATAACTGAAATGACTCAACAACACCAACAAATATTATCATTAATTTGTTTTAATCTATACTATAAGGACCACAATTAAAGTTATTTCGGGACAGTTCAAAGAGAAGATGGCATCTCAGTTTCCTCATCATAAAATGAGCCTATGAGTCTATCGATTTCACATATGGCAAATGACATTTGCTGAGAAGGTCCTGGACAGGTCTCATTCGCTTGATTTGTATCTGGCCACATAATAATTATGTGCATCAGATATGGCCAGTAAAAGAAGATGATCGAGTGAATCAAGAACAGAAAGGAGCTTGGTGCAGAAAGAGGAGTCAAAAGACCTGAGTTCAAATCCTGACTCTGCTATATGATGGTTACAGAAGATTGGGTGGGTCACTCCCTTTCTCTAGGCCTCAGTTTCTCATCTATAAAAAGAAGAGGCAGGACTAGCTATCCAACTCTACATCTCTTTAAAAAATAATAAAACTACATTTTTAATAATGTCCCAATATATAGGTACGACAGAAAAAGCAGATGTTTTGTATATTTTCAAGCTATCAGAATAATCACTACCTTGGTAACACCAAAGCAGCAAGACAGATCTGAAAAATGGAACTCTTTAGAACATGCTTGCTTTGAAAGGTCATTGAACAAATCATCACCACCATGACATTTGACAATGTGTCTATTTACCCTCTATTATTAATCTTGGACCCAGGAAGAAGTAACATAAATACAGGAGCAGAGGCCCTGGTTTAGCTTTCCGGTTTGGTTACTCAGTACTTGTGTGACCTTAGTAAGTCATCTCACTTTTGTGGACTTTGCTCTCCAAAATGAAGCAGCTGGATCAGAATATTTCTAAGTCTAGTCTATTGCTAAAACCTGCTATCTAAGATATTTTTAAAGATTAACTCCAATGCAAACAAAGAAGCCACATGTACATCTTTCTCATTCCTTAAGACAAGCAGTAATAGACTCTGAAATGACCCTTGAAGTCTAGGGCTTAAAGGTCTTTTAAAATGTGACCACCTGCTGTGGTTTGGGATCAAAGGAATTAAATGGGGGGGAAGGGAAGGCTTAAAGTAAAATTTTCTTTGGCCAGATTCATTCCATCCCAATGTGGGTGGTATGGGCGGGGTTGGCTGTTTTGTTTTGAAGGTGTAGTCTGTTTTATCTTGTCTCTTTTGAGAAGACAAGATTGCTTTGGCCATACAGGAGGGAGGCCAAGCTTTGCCCAGAACCATTCAAGATAAGCACAGCATCTTCTCCTCTCTAAGAAATTGCCCTGGGTGTAAGAAGTTTGGGAATTTTGACAGGTCACTAATCCTGGCTACATCCAGATGTCACTGCATGAGAGTGAGACTTTTTATTTAAAACTGGCATAGAGACTTCCATTTTAGAAGGTGGAATATGAAAGGAGATGAATGAGCTGACGTTGCTGTCTCTGAAGGAAGAGGTACAAGAAAAAAGTCACATGGCTTCATTAGTCATAATAAAGCTAAGATAAAATAGCTCCCACTTGGTGTTAGGAATAGTAACTGAATTCCACTAATCCACTAAGCATCTACTAAGTATCACCACATTCCAGGCAGTGGACGAGGAGCTGCAGGTACAGAGACAAAACTGAATCAGTCCTTGCCCTCAAGGAGGTTTGATCTGGGTAGGACTGACAACATGGACATATATTATACAAAATAAATGTGAAATAGATACAAAGGGATTGGGTCAGGCTGGGAGGGCACTAGCAGCTGGGGGATCAGAGAAGGTTTTACATGGAAAGTAGTCCCTGAGCTGAGTCTTGTAGGAAACTAGGAATGATAAAAACACTGGACTAGAAGTTAGAAGATCCGAACTCCAGTGCCAGATTGGGAAAGGGTTGGGAGGAGAGGGAATGGGTGAAGAGGGGAGAGGAAAAGGAGCAGGGTTGGCCAACTGGGACTCAATTGGCCATCAGGAACTAAGAACAGAGTGGACATGGTGAGGAAAGGCAGATTCAAGGCTCTACAAAGAGCTGAAAATGAAAAGAAAAGCTATAGCAATCATATCTTCATGAGAATCCTTTGAAGGGGAAAAGGGGCGGGACCAGGAGCTGTCACCCTTGGGCCACATGTACTCTCTAAGCTTAAGTTCACTTTCTCCTGGACTGTGCATCTACTTGTGGGAGAGGATGGATGTCACAGACTTTTGAGGGTATGTTCTTATGTACATATATATTTTGAGGGGTATGTGCATATGTACCAAATGTTCTTAATAAAACACTTTTATCTATACCCTTTTCTAAAAGCTGATTATTTCCGACTAACTATTGCTTTCAAATGATAAACATGAGATGAAGCAAAACAGTGGGAACTTCCCAGCTAAAGTCCTAGAAACAATCTTCAACTCCTCAGAGTCAATCCTATAACACTGAAGGGATGTGACAGCTGTTTTCTGGGGACTCAGCCTTCTAGTACCTCTAGAGTGGGAGAATATGTCCAATATATGTAGTACTTATATATGCATTGACTAAAATTCTATTTAGAAAAAATTAAAAAGACATATAAAGCTAAGGCATTTTTGTTCATTCATTTGAATTTACTGTTTTAATCATTAAGAGCCTTAAGTAAGACTTTATTACTTATTTCTTAAGGTTATTTGATTATATCTTTGCTGATGGATATTTGGCATAACTTTTAAAAATTATTTTAGGATACAGGCAATTTTCAGAGGAAAAAATTAGACAGCTATAATCATATGAAAAAATGCTCTAAATCACTACTGATTAGAGAGATGCAAATCAAAACAGCTCTGAGGTACCACATCACACCTATTAGATTGGCAAACATGACAGAACAAGAAAATGATAAATACCGGAGAGGATGTGGGAGAGTTGGAACACTAATTCATTGTTGGTGGAGCTGTGAGCTCATCCAACAATTCTGGAGAGCAATTTGGAAGTACGCCTAAAGGGCTACAAAAATGTGCATACCCTTTGACCCAGCAATATCGCTACTTTGACTGTATCCCCAAGAGATTATAAAAATGGGAAAGGGACCCACATGTACAAAAATATTTATAACAGCATTCTTTGTAGTTGCCAAAAACTGGAAGTCAGGGGATTGCCCATCAATTGGGGAATGGCTGAATAAATTATGGTATATGAATGTAATGGAATACTATTGCGCCATAAGAAATGATGAACAAGAAGACTTCAGGGAGGCCTGGAAGGACTTATATGTTCTGATGCTGAGCGAAAAGAGCAGAACCAGGAGAACTTTGTACACAGCAATGACCACAGTGTGAGAGAGTTTTTCTGGTAGACCTGGAACTTCGTAATAACACAAGAACTTATTTAAAAAAAAATCCCAATGGTGGTTTGCTAAGGCAAAATACCTTCCACACTCAGAGAAAGAAATATGAATTCATTCGCAGAATGTAGCAGATCATGTTTGTGTGTGTGTTTTGGTGTATTATGTTATGATTTGTTATATGATTTCTTCCATTTATTTTAGTGCAACGACAGCATAACTATAGTGAAAATGTACTCAATAGGAAAGTATATATAGAACCTATATAGAATTGTATGCTGTCTTGGGGAGGGAGGAGGGTAGTGGGGGGTAGGTGTGGGGGGGTTAAAATCTTAATTTTATGGTAGTGATTGTAGAACATTAAAAATAATAATAAAATTAAATTTAAAAAATTACTTTAGGATACAGGAAAAGACCAACTAGATTGATGTGCAAGATTCCTGAAAGGAGGGCTCCTTGGTGCATGGAGGAGGCAATATAGAACCCTGTTGGTCATTGAAAGAAGGGTTGGGTTTCCCCTGGCAGATATGAAAGTCCATTGAATCCAAGGGTGAGAATCCATTCAGGCAGAGGCTGTCGTGTAGGAAATGGCCTGAGGCAGGAGTCAGAGAAGGAGGGGCAGAGTGAGACTAAGTAAATAGCAATCCAATTTAATTGAGACAGAGAACAAATCAAATCTTTCAAAGTCTGGATTCAGGCTTATGCAAGGGCATATTGGCAGAGGTGCTCAAAGCGTGCATAGACAGCACAGACTGGAGTAAATAATTCTTATTATCTCTGCAGAACTTTGTCTCAGATCCTCTGTGTACCAACCTGACCTAGTTGGACTGAAGCCTGCGGAACAACCCTTTTCATCTGGGTTAAAGATACTGGCAGTTACTAACTTTTATTTGGATTTATTTTTTTTGTAGGCCACATGAATGACTATTATTTATTTGAGCACATGCATCTTTGGGTTGACCCTACCGCCCCTGGGCTGTGATTCAAAGTGGGGCAAGTGTGAGATAGGGCCACCAGGTAAGTCAGAAACAGACTTGATGATTTGAACTGTAATACTAAAGAATCTGCAGAGCTGTAAGTAGGAATACTGCTGCCTGGAGAAAACTCAATCAGTCAACAAGCATTTATTAAGGGTTTACTATGTGTTTGGTGACGGGCTAAGTCCTAGAGATACAAAGAAAGGCAAAACATAGGCCTTGACCTCAAAGAGCTAATTATTCAATTATTATATTCTAAAGGAGAAATAGCACGCAGACTGTTATGTACACTTACAACATACACAACATAATAGAAGATAATCTCAGAAGAGGAGCAGCTAGGTGGTGCAGTGGATAGAGCACCAGGCCTGGAGGCAGGAAGACATATCTTCTTGAGTTCAAATTCAGTCTCAGACACCTACCAGATGTGTGAGCCTGAGTAGACACTTAACCCTGTTTGTCTCAGTTTCCTTATCTGTAAAATGAGCTGGAGAAGGAAATGGCAAACCACTCCAGTATCTCTGCCAAGAAAGCCCCAAATGGGGTCATGAAGAGTCAGTCATGACTGAAACAGCTGAACAAGAACAAATCTCAGAAGAAAGGTGATCGTTGGTTAGGGTGAGAAGACTGGTAGAGGCCCCCTGTGCCAGGTAGGATTTGAGATGAGATTTGAAGGAAGCCAGGAAAGCAGGAGGGGGAACTGAGGAAGGACAGGATTCTAAGCAAGGTATGGGGCAGCCTGGGCTACCAGACTCAACTCTGGGGAGAGGGAAGAATGGAGAAGGGAGAAACTAGGAAAAGTCTCCTGAAGATAGTGACAGGAATTGAGCCTTGATGAATTGAGTCTTGGGATCCCCAGGGATTTCAAGAGGTAGTGGTGAGGAGACAGACAAAGCATTCAGGAATGGAGGGCAGGTAGGGAACAGGATCTGTGGAGTGAGGAGGGGACATCTCACCTGACCCATTGCTGGTGATGGACCACCAAAAAGTCAAGTCAATAAGCATTGATTAAGTGTTTCTAAATGCTAGGGATACAAAAAAATGAAAAACCACTGTCCTGGCCCTCAGGAAGGCAACAATCTAATGGAGGCAACCTGCAAACAACTATGTACAAACAAAGAAGACATATATACAAGATACACTGCAGAAGATGGAGTTTTAGCTGAGATAGGAAGGAAGCTGGAGAGGCAAAAGGCAGAGATGAAGACATGAGCATTCCAGGAAATAGTGAGGGAAAATGACCAGAACTGAGAAGTGGAGCATCTTTTGTGAGCAATAGCAAAGAGGCCAGGGTCATCATATCATAGAGTCAATGGAGAGGGGTAAGATGAAAAAAAAGACTAAGATAGAGAAAGGGACCAAGTTTCTAAAAGCAATTTTTATATTATATATACATATATATGCGTACATACATATGTATATATAATGCATGTTATATGCATACATATATGTATATATTATATTTGTGTATACATATACATGCACATAGACATACATATACATGCATCTATGTCTATCTATACATATACATAAACATATATATGTGTATGTGTGCACGTATGTATGTATGTATGTATGTATGTATCTCTATCTATCCATCTATCTATCTATACCTCTATCTCAACTCCGGAAGGTGATAGGGAACCACTGAAGTTTATTGCATCAGAGGATCTTTGATGTAGTCAGAACTGGGCTCTAGAAAAACCCCCTTTGTAGCTGAGTGGGGGATGGACCGGAGCAGGCAGATGCTAGAGAGTGTGCTGTGCATTGCTAGGGTTGCTAGGACATACGCTGTTGTATATAGTTCACCACAAGCAGAAAGCACATGCCCCTTCCCTCCAGTGTTCACAACTTGAGACAAAGCTCCATTTATCCATCCTGATTATCAGCTTAGTGGCATCTCATGACTGATGGAAGATTAATAATCACTGAGAACAGAAGCATTGAAGTCCCTTGTAGGAAGGAAATACACCTCTTGGATGTAAGTGCTCTGGAAAGAATCACCAAGTATTCTGTATTAGTTATGACTCTGGGAATTTGGATTTTACTGGGTGGGGCCCTGGGGCACCACATGATTTTTAAGCAGGGAAGTAAAGTGAGCAATCCTCTGGGTACTTGGGCAACTGTGTGAAAACTAGGTAAAAGATGGAAGAACCTAGGGTCAGGGACACCACTTAAGAGACTACTTTAAAAAATAAGGTCAAAGGTGATGTGGGTGTGAACTTGGGTTGTGGAATGGAAATGAATGGAAAGGAGGGAATCCAGAGGGCTTATCAGGGAAATGAGATAACTAGAACTTGACTACTGATGGGTTGTAGAAGATGAAAGAATACAAAACAATATTGAAATTTCAAACCTAAGTGACTGAAGGGATAAGAGCGCAATCAGCAACCGTATGGAGTTTAGCAGGAAGGACTGTTCTAAGCTGGAGGAAGAATGGGAAAGAGAGAGGGGAGAGCCAAGATGGTGGACTAGAAAGACACACTTATGCAGGGTTCTCCCCACAGCCCATAAAATACCTGTAGACAGGGACTCTCAACAAATTTTGGAGCAGCAGAAGTGGAGAACAACAGTGGAGGAGATTTCCAGCCCACAGTGACCTGAAAGGCCCACGGAAATGTCAGGTGTGCTGGACGCAGAGCTGAGTGTGGAGCCCAGACCAGTCTTGGCCCACCTCGGGAGGTGGAATTTCTAGTCACAGCAGCTGGTCCTTAGATCCCTTAGCCCACAAGCCCCAAAGGTCATTGATAGGGTTTTATCGGCTGGCCAGAAAGAGAGAAGGGCCTACCCATAGCTCTGGCAGCAGCGAAAGAAGCTGCACAGCAGCCTGTACAGACTGCTCCATTGTTACAGCGTAAAAACCCCTGGGGGCACTGAAGAGCTGAGTTTTACCTCAGCCCTGGGTGGAGGCCTTGTCTGAGCTGGTCTTTGTCTCACACTGAACCATGGCGCTGCCCATCCAGCTTATCTGAAAATCGGCCCCCAGTGCTGACTTGGTGGAACTGGAGGCCAGGTGGCTGTGGAGAGGTAACTGCTAAAATTCTGGGCATAAAAATCCCTCTCTGTGTCCAGAGCAGACAAGCTTGATCCCACCACCTTGGAGGAACTGAGATCTCAGAGATTCCCCAAATATACTCTACTCTTGACAAAGGACTCAAAAGTCAAGTAACTGGTTGGGAAAATGCCCAAAAGAGGGAAAAAAAACAAGACCATAAAAGGTTACTTTCTTGGTGAACAGATACCTCCTCCCATCCTTTCTGATGAGGAATAACAATGCTTACCATCAGGGAAAGACATAGAAGTCAAGGCCTCCGTATCCCAAGCATCCAAAATAAATATTCAATGGGCTCAGACCATGGAAAAGCTCAAAAAGGATTTTGAAAATGAAGTTAGACAGGTGGAGGAAAAACTGGGAAAAGAAATGAGATTCAAGAAAAGCATGAAAAGCAGGTCAACACCTTGCTAAAGGAGACCCCAAAAATACTGAAGAAAATAACACCTTGAAAAATAGGCTAACTCAACTGGCAAAAGAAGTTCAAAAAGTCAATGAGGAGAATGCTTTAAAAAGCAGAAATAGCCAAATGGAAAAGGAGTTTCAAAAGCTCACTGAAGAAAATTGCTCTTTAAAAATGAGAATGGAACAGATGGAGGCTAATGACTTTCTGAGAAACCAAGAAATCACAAAACAAAACCAAAAGAATGAAAAAATGGAAGATGATGTGAAATATCTCATGGGAAAAACAACTGACCTGGAAAATAGATCCAGGAGAGACAATTTAAAAACTATGAGACTACCTGAAAGCCATGATCAAAAAAAGAGCCTAGACATCATCTTTCATGAAATTATCAAGGAAAACTGCCCTCATATTCTAGAACCAGAGGGCAAAATAAGTATTGAAAGAATCTACCCATCACCACCTGAAAGAGATCCAAAAAGAGAAACTCCTAGGAACATTGTGGCCAAATTCCAG
>CM053774.1:91540917-91579486 GCA_028658325.1 Potorous gilbertii | reverse complement strand
AGGTTGCTATATTCCTTGCCTACTGTGTCTTGGGTGCCTAGTCTATTCCATTTGTCTACCTCTCTGTTTCTCAGCCAATACCAAGTGGTTTTGATAACTGCTGCTTTATAGTACAATTTGAGGTCTGGTAGCGCTAGGCCAACTTTTTTTTTTTTAAGTCTTAACTTTTTAAAGTACTAGAATGCTAGAGAGACATACTGACACACCCTATTCTAGCAATGTTCTGAGGGACACTGAGTATGTAATCCACATATGAGGCTGCAGACATTCTCCAAGGACATTCCTACATGTATTTCTTTTTCTTTCACTTTGTTTTTTCCTCCTGCTTCTTCCTCTCAATGTCATTTTTTCTATCCCCTTACATTTTGTCTCTGCGTATAGCAGAGGCCCAATAAGGCACCCTTAGCATCACCACTGGCTCCCAAAATGATAGAGTTTATAGAACTGAAAAGGATCTCTGCCATTACCCAAATGCCGCCCACAGAGGAAAGGAATCCCCACGAACTCCTCATCTTTCCTGCCAAAAGCTGCCCCTCTCTTCCTTTACTTCTGCTGATGGATCCATCCCTACTGCAGTCAGCCTGGCTGTGTGTATGCACCTCTGTAACATTTCAGACATTCTCTTCTATTCCTGGACCCAGTCCAGGTCCTCATACACTCTCCCTTTTCCAAACCATCCTTCACATTTGTCTAAATAAGTCTTTCACATTTCACATGGTTTTACTGCAAATCCTTCACTTGCTCCCCAATGCCTAGTGTCTAATCATGTCTGACTTGTCAAGACCCATCTGGGATTTTCTTGGCAAAGGATGGTTTGCCATTTTCTTCTCTAGCTTATTTTACAGTGATGAACTGAGGCAAACAGGGTTAAGTGACTTGCCCAGGGTAACACAGCTGGTATGTCTGAAGTTAGATTAGAACTCATGAAGGGGAGTCTTTCTGAGTCTAAGCCCACCGCTCTGTCCACCACAAGACATAGCTTCCCATATTATGTTACATTATATTAGTTGTGTCATATGACATGATATACATCACATTATATTAATATATTATATTACCATATTATAACATATATTACTTTACATAGCATATGTTCAGCTTTGAACACACAAATTCCTTGTCCTAGCATTCAAGGCTCTCCCCTATCTGGTACTAGTTTACCTTTCTAAGCTTCTTTCTTTTTGGGGGACTGATGGGGAAAGGCAATCAAGGTAAAGTGACTTGTCCAAGGTCACATAGCTGCTAAGTGTGTTTTGAACTCAGGATTTGAACTCCAGTCCTCTTGACTCCAGGGCTGGTGCTCTATCTACTGTACCAGCTATCAGCCTCTTCTAAGCTTATTTCTATTTCACATACTCTATGGATTTATATTCTCTATTCTTGTCTTGCCTTCTGTTTCTGCTTCCTTCCCTATGGGGTGCCTTGCTCCCCCTTCCTGTCATGCCCAGAATGGACTTTCCCTAGTCCTCCTCAATCTCTCTATCTGATCAAATTCCCCCCTTTAAGGTCGACCCTTGTGCAATCTTCCTACGCACTTCCCACTTCTCACAACAGATATACCTGATAATGATCTTTCCTTTCTCCCTACAGTATTCTCCCTTGTTTCACAGTCATCTGTCCATGTTTTTCCTCTGAAATTAGATTGTAAGTTCCTGTGGGGAGGGGAGAGTGTCTCCTCTTTCCTATTTATCTTTATCAGCAATGCCTTGCATAAAGCTTTGAACAAAATAGGTACTTAATTTGTGTTTACTGAATTTAATTAAGCTATTAACCTCCAGAAATAAATAGCCTGGAAGTAAAAAAAAAAAACCCAGTCACTTGATATAGGATATAATTGGTGCACTATGGAGATTAGGGCTCTAGTTTTGGAATTATTCATCCTAAATGGTCTTATACCTTAATGCACTTGAAGAAAGCATCAATACTACCTTTCTACATGTTCATTTGTTCACCCATTCTTTGATCCATTCATTATCACACATTTATGTTGTGTCTGCTCTGTGGAAGGCACCATGCTAAGTACAACAGCAGACACAGTTCCAGGTAAGACACTGTCCTTGAGCTTAAGAGCTTGGAGACTCAGTCTCGCCCCATTAACTTTTAAATTGAAATGAGAGTTATGAAGTGATGGAATAAGCATTTGGAGTCAAAGAACTTGGGATAAAATCCTGGGATTGCTTCTTTGATACTTGTGTAACCTGAGTTAAGTTTCCTTATTTGTAAGCTAGAGGAGAAGTTCTTAAGCTTTCATTTGACTCTATTTTTACCCCCTACCCCATGGATTCTTAACCTTTTTTATGTGTGTGCTATAGACTCCTTTGCCAGTCTTGTGAAACCTATGGACTTGTCAGGACAATGTTTTTAGGTAGTGAAGGAAATGTTAAATTTCAATTACAGTTCAGTGAAGAGAAAGATGTAATTTTTTTTTTTCTAAATTCACAGACCTCAGGTTAAGAATTACTGGTCTCGATGACCTCTAAAGTCCCTTCCTATTATACTCTCCATCGTACATAGCCCTTTTCTATAAGTCAGTCTGTCTACTTTCAAGTTTCAGTGGAAGTCAGAATAGATAGAAGGCGGTCCTGGTCATTCTAATCCTCCCTTTGGGCAGTTAGGTGGGTCAGTTCTGGAGTTAGGAACCTTTGTAAGTTCAAATCTGGCTTCAGATACTTAATGGCTGTGTGACCCTGAGTAAGTCACTTCACCTAGTTTGCCTCAGTTTCCTCATCTGTAAAGTGAACTGGAGAGATGGCAAGTCATTTCAGTATCTTGGTCAAGAAAACCCCAAATGGGGTCACGAAGTGTCAGATATGACTAAACAATAACAAATTGTTATTCATGTGAATAAAGGCTAGGTTTTTCAGGTGAAACATTTTTTAATAAACAGGTGAAAAGATGAGTAGGCAATTCAAAGACAAAGAAAGTAAAATAATGTAGTTACAGTTGATGCTTTAATTACTAGTGACTGAAAAATTCTCTTGAAGTAAGGGAAATCATATCAAGATGAAACTTGATAGAATCTAGAGTATTTAGAATGTATAACATATCTGAGATGTAAGACTATCTCTCTCCCATTTTTTCATTTTTACATGCACATGCATATATTCATACAATTTTCATGTGTACATCTAAAATTTTGCTTAATTAGTAGGCTATTCTCTGAGATTTCTTATCCTATACCATTATCATACACTCCTTTGAAAGTGGGTGGTAGTGGTGGATTAGGAGTGAAGAAAAGGATACACTCTCTTCCTAATGTAATATCAGTAAAGTACTGGAAGTTCCTAATTGTTGCAGTAGGCACCAACCACCCTTTTCTCTAGGGGAAAGAATCCATAATGAATCAAAAATAGCATTGATATCAAAGTGCAACCCTGGGAATCAGGGCCAAAAGTTTCCCATTTGTTTGTAACAGAGAAGGAAGGGGGAAGAGGAGAACTGAGACCGAGATACAACCTTTGTGGGTTGGGAAGTCGAGAGGTCTTCCCTAACCCTAGCCATAAACCTACGGAAACCTAATCTTAATTCACTGAAATGCTGACCTCTACTGAATCCCCAGAAAGGACAGACTGAATTTTCCTACAAATGTTCCTTAATACTAAGTGCTAGGGTGGAAAGGGCCATTGACACTGAACTTGGTGTTACTTGACATATGGTTCTATAATTTGGTCACAAAATTCTGTTCCCACCTCCTACTCACTAAAAGAAGTAGAAATATTAAATTATAATGCTTACTCTTTTAGTTTCATACCATTCTTTTAAAAAGTAAATGACCTTTCCCCCCATATTATTTAAAAAGGTATCAGGGATGTAGTGGGAATTCAAATCTGAGTTGCTAATCCACGTGGAGTATGGAAGCAAATTCTGAAAAGACTGAATATCCTACTGCAAAGTCTCCATTTGTACTATCATTTCCATTTATAAATACTTTTTGTTTTTCTTCTAATTTGCATCTACAACAAAGAAGCATCCCTTCAGCTCTACTACAGGCTTGGAAATAAACTGCCAACACATGCCAGAAAGAAATTAAGCAGACTGTTCCATGAGATCGCACTCTGTGATCTTAAAAATAACCCTCTTAAGCACAGTTTACTTTTCTTAAGTCTGAGCATTGCTATGCCATTAAAATCTACTTCAGGTGATATGGGGAAATTGCACCAGAATTCCATATATATACTAATTAAAGGAAGCAGTTCTTGCAATTGCAATAAACCATATAGAACAATCACAAGCTATGTAATAAAAAAATGGCCAGATTTAAATGAATCAGGGACTTAAAGAGTCAATAAATATAGTTAGAAAAATATCTGATGTGAAAATACAGTCTTTTAGTTTGTGCAAATACCTAAGAGTTACAGATTATTACCTCAGTATTAGGGAATCTCAAAACCAACAGAAAGACCATTAGAAGATATCAGATTAAATCAAAAGGAAAGGTTTTTCTTTTATTTCTTGAACTATTTAGTGGAGTGAAAGTTTCTTTGCATCTGCCAAACTAAAAAACAAAACAAAACAAAACCCCCACCCAAAAGAAACAAACAAAAAAACCAAATTTTTTTTCACATTTTGAGATCTTCTTGATAGGGAACTGACAAAGGCACTTAGCTGTAAAAAAAAAAAGTATAAACAGGAAATGTTTTTTAGACCATTTAATCAGTTTTCAAGCATTTCCAGACCAGATACCAATGACCCTTGTTAAAACTCCTTCCCTCTGGGGTTTCTCCAATTCCATGGTGGAGGTCTACTTTAGAAATCCAAGTCAGGTGGGGCTGTATTCCATGCAAATTGCTTACTAAGCATCCTGAAGAAAAAAAATTATTTGAGCTGCAATGTGATGCCCACTCTCATCATCTGGGTTTCCGTGACTACATCCTAAATTCCTGGCATTTAGAACTCTTGCTCTTCTTACCCCACTAACTTTTTAAATAGAAACGGTGCTTGCTAAGCCTTATGGCTTTACGGCTCTTAACAACAATAAAAAACCCTGGCATTGGGAGTTTTAATTTTTTTAATATTAGGAATTAAGGCTACTTAAGATTCTGAAATTAAAAGCTGAGCTGCAGAAAGATGAAGTGCTTTGGCATCAGGAGAGCCCCCCCAAACAGAGCTTCCATCTAGTTTTCCATTAAACTGTAATCTCTCCCCAGCATTTTCCTCTGTCTTTCAGAGGCAGTCGCATGTTTATGAAAACAAAATGGAGTCATTTTGATTTCCCCCTCCCTGCTTTTAGTAGTTGGTTTCTTGACCCTTTTGGTGTGCAAGAGTGCCTGGTCCAGCGAACAGGTAGAGAGGAAAAGAACAATTTAGCTAAAAGAGTCTCTGATTTCTAATAACTTAGTTTGATTTAATAAAGACATCTCAGTGGCGGTTAAAATCAAATCCAATGGAAGAGAGGAGTTTCTTGAGCACAGGATTACAACTATGAAAGAAAAGAGTGACTAGTGACAAATTCAAATGTTTTGAAAGTTTTTATTAGAGGCAAACTTTAATACAACGCATGCCTTTTCCTCTGGGAATGGTAAAGTCTATTTGGGGCAAATTATCTTAGTTTGCTTTATTAAGGAAATGTTTATGTAAGTTAAAAATATAGTATCTTGCCTTTCTTTTAGGACAGTTGGAGAAATCTTTCTTCCCTCTCACTGTATACATTGTATTTAGAAGAATAATAATAAAACACATTTGTTACTAATTCTACACAATTTTACATCATGGCTAGACCTGTTCCCTGTGGTTTGATTGGAGTTTCAAATTAATAGATCCTTTTATACATAGGCCAGTGCTCATGGCTACCTTAGCACAACTCTGGAAATGCTTCTTAACGAGCAGTTTCTGTCTGTCGTTCTAATACAAAGTACGGCTCAGGGCCCATACAGATAGAAGCTAGTTTGGCTCAGGATTGCCATCATTCCTCTTCTTTCACTGTCAGTGTACAATCAGAATTGGGTCATCAGGGTTACTTATAAATGTGATCCTGGAATTATAGTGGGAGGACTGTAATGAATCTCTAGATGCATTAAAGTAACTGACTGTAAAAGTCAAGCTTAATAGAAAAAGAAATCTTTTGTTGGGGAGAACAGCTCTGACGCAGTTCCCAAGTCCGTCAAGTAAAAATTTTAGCAAGACCATGTTGGCACATTTATTTCATCAAGAGACTAAAATCTTCAAAACTGATAAGTATGAATACAAGGCTGATAATCAGAGTATAGAGGCGAATTTTCTGACTTGTTTTGTTTAGCGAACTTGGGTCAAGTCAAATCAACAAGCATTTATTAAGCACATACTATTTGTTAAACACTGTAATAAGTTCTGGGGATTAAAAAAAAAGATCATCTTCTCTTCTGCATGCAGTGATGGCTTCTCTCAAAGAGCAGTATAAGAATGTATAATAATAGAGGATTCAACATGCAAATAATTATGTACAAACAGGATAAATTGGATAGTAGTTTCAGAGGGAAGACTCTACCATTAAGGAGGACTGGGAAAGTCATCTTGTAGAAGGTGAGATTTAAGTAGAGACTTGAAGGAAGCCAGGAGGTGCAGGTGACAGAAAGAGTTCCAGGGATGAGGGACAGCTGGTGAAGATGCAGGTTTTGAAAGGGAAAGTGTCTTGTTCAAAAGCAGCAAGGAGCCTTTATGTAGGGATTATTGAGTGTATGGAGAAGAGTAAGTAGTAAAAAGACTGCAAAGTAGGAAGCGGCTAGTCATGAATGGCTTTGAAGGCTAAACAGATTTTATATTTGATCCTGGAGGTAAAGGGAGTCACTGGGATCTATTGAGGGGCTGAAGTGGGTGGCACTTGCAAAACAGGTCTTCAGAAGAGTAAAAGTAGATGTCCCTGATGAGTCCATGCCTTAAAGGTCAAGCACTTTCCAAGAGGGCCCTTCTCAATTTCTTTCTATCAAACAGAATTTTAGACACAATTCTACCAAGTCTGGTTCTTAGTTTTCTCAGCTCACCCGAGAACTGCAGCAGAAAACAAGGAAGTCTAATGGTAGTGTCATTTTTACTGGAGTTGTCCTTGGCTCTTCTCTCTCCTGCCTTTCCCCTCTTTTGACGTCTAATCAGTTGCCAAATGTTTGTGAACCTACCTTCACATGGTCTCTTGCGTTTAGTCTGTCTCCTTATAAATCTTCCTTCATTAAGACCTTCACTGCTATCTGTTCGGATTTCTGAATGAGCCTCCTAATTGGTCTTTCTAACCCAATATGACTTCCAGAAAAGCAGTCAAAACAATTTTCCTAAATCATGTCTGATGATAGAAACCATTTCGAAACCTAAAAACCCTGCCCTCCCTCAACTCTGTTGTTGTTGTTGAGTGTTTTCAGTCATGCCTGGCTCTTTGTGACCCTATTTGGCGTTTTCTTTGCAGAGATTCTGGAGTGGTTTGCCATTTCCTTCTCCAGATCATTTTACAGATGAGGAACTGGGGCAAACAAGGTTAAGGGACTTGCTCAGGGTCACCTCCCTACTAAGTGTCTGGGACCTGATTTGATTGGGTCCTCCTGAGTCGAGTGCCAGCACTCTATCCACTTTACCACCTAGCAGCCCAAAAAACTTTAGTGGCTCACTATTACCTTTAAGATTGAATATAGGGTGTTCCAAAATAGTTAAAACTTAAAAATGCACTATGACTTTTGAGCTACCCAGTATATACTCTTTTATTTGTCATTTAAAGCTCTTTAAATCCCAGCCCCATCCTATCTTTCTATTCTTCTCACACATTACTCCAAGCATCCTAAAAAATAGTCACACTGACCTTTTTGCCATTTCTCACACATGAAGCTCCAGTTTCCGTCTCTATGCCTTGGTACTGGCTGTCCTTCATACCTAGGAGCCTCTCCATCCTCCTCTTCACTTAGTTTCCCCAGATTCCTTCAAGACTGAGTTCCAGTCCTACCTTCTGCAGGACTTTTAAAGGTCTACCAATTGCTAGTATCTTTCCTCCTCAAGTAATTGTGTATCTCCTTTTAAATACATCTATCCTATAAATACCTAAATATGTCCTTGTAGTTTCCTTCATTAGAACAGAGGCCTCCTAAGGGCAGGGCTGCTTTCATTTGTCCTGGCATCTCCAGGCTTAGCATAGTGCATGACATTTAGTAAGTGTTTATTGTAAATGCTTCTTGATTAATTGAAAAACTCTCCATAAAAGGCTCCATAACCATCTACTATATTACCTCAAAACTCCTAGAGTCAGAGAGGTCTTCCTAAGGTCTGACCTAAATCTTTCCCAAAGCAGTTGAAACCTGAGCTCTCTTTTCCTGTCTTCCATGTTACGACATACTTAAAATAGGATTGTCCAGTTCAAATAAACGGGGCATACAAAAGCTCTGTAACTTCCCATTAATTTCAGAAATTTTATCTCTGTACAGGAGTCAGTGTGGTTCACTGGAGAGAGTACTTGAACTTGGTGATGGCTCAAGTTCGATTTCTGATTCTGCTAGTACAGTGCCTGGCACATGGTAGATACTTACTAAATGCTAGCTGACGGACTGTAGAAAGGACCTTGAGCAACCTCCCTCATCTCTAAAAGGAGGGAGTTGGAGAAGATCCCTCCAAACCAATAAGAAATCTCAGATTCTCTGATTTGTGGTACACAAATATTCTACTGTGAGTCATTCTGTTTGGTTCATTATAGTGCTGTTAGCCAAAATAACCTTTTTTGTTTTTTAAAGTGGGGGGATTAGAGGTCAGGCTTACTGAAAAGATGAATGCTGTAACTCAAAAACGCTTTCTTAGTCACAGCCCTCAAATCCATGGAGACAACCTTCACTTCCAGAGGACTACACTAATGTTATGTCTCAGGCAGGAGGTAAATTTTTTTTTAAAGTTGCTTTTCTATCATAAAGCAGCTGTTTTAAATACAGACAATTACAGAGCCCTGGAACATTCAAAGGTAAAAAAAAAAAGACACAAAAATCAAACTCCTGGCTGTTTAATTCTAAAACACACACACACACACACACACACACACACACATACACACACACACACTGTCTTACACGTACATGCATACACACACACCCAGAGCATTAAAAACAATAACTAATAGGTGTGTCTTAATCAGCAAAATGCAAGACCTGGGATTTGGCATGGAAAAACATGTAGAGTAACATAAGATAAGGTAAAACAGGAAGATCCAAAGGACTCTTACATGTAGATAACAAAACAGAAAATAATCAGTGAAAGATCATGAAAGGAGAAAGAGAGAGAGAGTGAGACAGAGAGAGTGAAACAGAGAGAGAGAGAGAGAGAGAGAGAGAGAGAGAGAGAGAGAGAGAGAGTGTGTGTGTGTGTGTGTGTGTGTGTGTGTGTGTGTGTGTGAGACAGTTGGCATATTTACAAAATCTATCAGGGAAATGTGTGAGTGGAAGAACTCATGTGCTCAGGGCAACTCAAAATTCTGAATTGTAAATCTTGATGTCCTGGTTTCTTTCAAGAACAACTGGCAGTGCATGAATTTGTTTTTCCTCTAGCTGTTTCCCTTCTGGTCCTTACAATTCTCCTGCTGAGCAAAGCCACTCCTTTGCTATTCTTGAACTGATGAAGTAATGACAACCTCTTTTAACTCACTGTCACCCTTAACAGAGTGCAGCACCAAGAGTTAGCTTAGTGATGATCCTCAGGTAGGCTCCCTGGGAGTTTCAGGCAAGTCCAGATAGCTCCTCACTCAATACGATTCTGTATTGTCTCTCAGGGGCAGCTAATGGCACATTGGATAAAGCCCCAGGATTGGAGTCAGGAAGATCTAAGTTGAAATCTAGTCTCAGATACTTCCTAGCGGTATGGCCTTGGGCAGGTCACTTAATCTTCTTTGCCTTACTTCATCATCTATAAAATGAGCTGGAAAAGGAAATGGTAAACCACTCTTTGCCAAGAAACAAATCTTTGCCAAGAAAACTCCCAAATGGGGTCATGAAGAATTGGACGAGACTGAAATGACTGAACATCCAAACTGTCTCTCAGACAAGTCAAATTTCCTCTCACAGCCAAACAGATGCAAAACCATTCTTTTCCCCTCTGTTTCTCTTCCTCAAACTAAAGAGGGCAACAGAAAGCAACCAGATACTCCTGAGAGGTATCCACTTTCTCACGTTAGAAATGGCAATGAAGGGAAAAGGGCTCAAACAACTATAAGATTCGGCTGTCTTTCAATGAGCTTCCTGGCAGATCCTCTTCCAGTGAGCAGCTTTCAGTGAAGGAGCTGAAGCCTTTCTGTCAGCTCATTCTCCTGACGGTTTCTTCACAGATTTTTTAAAAACATTTTTTTACACCCTCAATTCCTCAAATCAGAACCTTCTGGTGATCAGTAATTCATCTTTATCTTATGAGGTAAAACTCAGAAGGCATGACCCCCAAATTCTTAATCTTCCCATAGTCTTCCAAGCAATTATTTGATTTACAACTTTGATAGGTCATGACTTTTAAAACTCTAAAAGTCTGCATCTGTACTGATAGACTATGATGTTCTCTACCCATCATTTCCTTAGTCACTTATTTGTTTTCAAACAATGGTCCTAATGGTACATTCATCTGAAGGGATGTTCTCTATCGAGCCTTGTTAATAAATAGTCTTTATCTTTTCTACCTATTTTATTTGAGAGAAGTTGAGTTCTTCACAAGTTGATTTCATCCTTTCTTGTTACATGAAAGTTTTTTTTCTGCTCTTTTCAGCAACCAAACTATTCACCTGCATTAGGAGAAGAACCTTCCACAAGGATGAAAAAGGAGCAGCATTAGAGGAGATAAGATTAACATTTAAATAGAAATTATTCATTTTAGTGGTTAAATGAAATGCTTCATTTGGAAAACCACCCTCTGCTTTTTCTCTTTAACCTACATCTAAATTGATTAGTGTTTCTACTTTTCTAGATGAAACACACAAAAGAATGCAATGAAAAGTGCTTGTGGGCTAAACTTTGGAGAATACTTAATGTAGCCCTAAATTTTTTGCCAACAAAAATGTAAACGACCATGTTATCATAACTGAGTATAATAAACCAATTTTGGGATGGCAGATAATAGAATGAGATCTACTTAGTCAGAATATACAAAGATGGAGCTACAATTTAATGTCTTATACTACTGAATCTTCATTCTGAGATCACTGCTTATGTGTAACATATAAAATGCCTTAATTGGATGGTGAAAAGACCTTTTTAAAGAAAGTATTAGTTCATAATTCATGATATTAGAGGCATAGTGGATAGTGAGTAGTCCTCATAAGAATATCTCACTTCAAGCAACCATTTTTTGACCATTATGTTGGCTGTGTGACACTCACAAGTGACTTAACATCTCAGTTTTCCAGGCACCTGTCTAAGACTTTAGGTTGTAGAGAAGGTGACAACTTCCACTTACAGAAGGCATTTCATTATTGGGATTTCCCTCTGCCATTGAAATCTTAAGACTAGTCTTTACCCCTATTCTGAGTAGGACTCTATAGTTTGAATTTTTTTCTATAAAGATAGGAGAATGTATTTGGGATGGTAATCAAAAATACTGTTCTTAAAGTTTTCATGGATCAACATTATATTTGTGTCATTGTGGACAATCGTTCAGTGGGTTTTGTTGTTATCTTTTTTGGATGAACCTCAGAGGAGAATGGTCCTAAGACTAGTCATCAGACTACTATTATTCTTTTATATTTAATATTCTATGGATTATGATCAGCCCCATTGATTATTCATCCCAAGGCAAATTCAATTTAGTTCAATCCAACAAACATTAGCTGTCTACCGTATGCAGGTATTCTACTAAATCCTAAAAATAAAGAGATAACATTAAAAATTGTCCCTACCATTTCTGGAAGACCTAGCCCTTCACAGCAATGCAAGGATGTAAAACATTCCCAAAGGATGCGAGGAAAAATATCATCCATGTCCAAAGAAAGAACTATAGAATTGGAACGCAGAACGAAGCAGACTATTTTCTCTTGTGTTATGTTTTGTTTAGGTTTGGTTTTTTTTTTCTCATGGTTTCTCCCCTTCATTTTAATTCTTCTATGCAATATGACTAATGTGAAAATGTGGTTAATAAGAATGTATGTGTAGAACCTATGTAAGACTTCATGCTATCTCAGGGAGGGAGGAAGGAGAGAAGGGGAGAAAATCTAAGACTTACGGAAGTGATTATAGAAAGCTGAAAATAAATGAATAAAAAAATAGTCTCCCTGCCCCCAAAGAACTTACATTCAACTGAGAGGACAATGTATTGATAGGACATGAAATAAAAAGTAATCTGAGAGGGGAGAATGCACTAACATCTTGGCTGAGGGGTCTGGGACAAGTTTTGTGTAAGAAATGGCACTCAAAAGTTAAGTATTCTAGGAGGTAATAGTGAAGAGAGAGTTCATTACAGATGTGGGGGACGGCCAGTGCTGAACCTAGAGAAAATGAGAATAGTATAACATATAGTTGGAAGATAAATGGTGGCCAGATGACAGACAGCCTGAAATGGAAGGCTGAAGTTTTTATTTTATCCTTTAAGCCACGACCCTAAATAGGGCAGCTAGATGGTGCCACAGTGAATAGAGCACTGGGCCTGGAATCAGGAAGACTTATCTTTCTGAGTTCAAATCTGGCCTCAGACACTTACTAGTTGTGTGACTCTGGGCAAGTTACTTAACTCAGTTTGCCTCAGTTGTCTTATTTATAAAATGAGCTGGAGAAGGAAATGGCAAACACTCTAGTATCTGCCAAGAAAACCCCAAATGGGGTCACAGAGTCAGACATGACTGGAATGACTCAACAACAACAAAAAAATGAGGACCCCTTGAGGATTTTCAAGCAGCATAGTGATATGATCAGACTTGTGTTTTAGGAAGAGTATTCTAGCAGACAGAATGAGGAGGGGAAACATCTGAAGAAGACTGACCAATCAGAAGCTTTTAAGAGTGAGAAGTGATAAGGCTCTGGCTTAGCAGGGGTGAGTAGAGAGAAGACCTTGAATATAAGAGATATGACTGGAGATTAGTCAAGACTTGGCAAATGTTTGGTTATAGGGGATAAGGAAGCATGAATAGCTGAGGATGATGCTGAGATTTTGAACATGGATAACTGGGAGCATGGTTGTCAAGAGAAATGTGTCTGTGAGGATTCCTTATTATCTTTGGTATTTACAACTAATTCCCCTTAACAGCAAGCAATCTCTAATGTGATCTGGATGTCCCAAGGAAAGGAATGTTCACACTCCCTGATGTCAACATGGGAGATTGTTTAAATCTTATAAAAGGGAAAAGACACTCCTCTGTCCCCAAGGCTTTTATTTTAATACACCAGAAAACAGCCTACAAATACTTGGGAGAATATGACTGTACAAGACCATGACAATTACCACCATGTGCAACTGCAAATATTTCAAGTTTCTTTGTAAAGCCATCATGGGATCCTGACTTTAAGGAGGTCAGAGAGGTCAAGTATCTAGAACTTAGACAACCAGCCCTAAAGCTAGGGTAATTGCCCAGTTACTCTTTGAGGAACTGCTTAGACAATTGTCGCTAACTTTTAGCTTGAGGCAAAGTGCCTATGATAAGAGAATGGTGTCAGATAAGTTCAGTCATTCCCTTTCAATAAGGTCAAATTGGTTAGCATGTACTAACCACACACTAGTGTTGAAACTCCAGGAATTTAGGGGGTAAAGGAGTGTTCCTTTCTTGAATTATATCCAATTCCAATTTTAATGCTAACCCCAATCTGGATGGAAAAAAGTATTGATGATGACAATATTTTCATTGTGACAACAAATACTGGATTATGACAAATTTCAGCAAATTTTCATATGCACAAGAAAAATGTATGATCTAGATATTATTTGTATAAGAGGTATAATAATTTTAACTACAGTCTAAAGAGACAAAATAGAATAAAAACAGGTAAATCATTGTCATATTCAAGATTTCATACTAATATCTTAAGGTTCTTCTCCTTTAAAAATCAATTGTGTCTTTAATTCTTTACCACTGCTTAATATAAGTTTTACAGTTGAAAATCCCAAGGCAAGAAAGAGAAAGTTTGATAAATGAGTTCCAGACAATAATTCTTTTGGTTAATTTAATCTTCAAAATGTTCCAGTGACTAATGTCAAGGCGAAATCCAATACCTGCTACACTTCACTATTATGCATCCTGTTATGAAATGAATAGAAGGTTACATGAGTATTTCTTGGCATCTGTGGCCATAGTTTGATATGAAGTTATCTGATCAATTTTGAGTGTTTTTGGTAAATCAATATGGAATTAATCTCCTTTAAAGTCCTACAGAATGAAAGAAGTGGCAGAGCTATGGCTTCATGGTTAAATCCTAAAATCTCATTTAATTGAAATTGCAGTAATACAATAATAACCTTATGGTGATGCACATAGTAAAGAGATGGCTGACTTCAAATCCAGGAAGACCTGTCTGCTTTTGTAGCGTACACTCTGTATAACACTGGGCAAATAATTAAACCTCAGTGATATAGTACCTTCCTGGGAAGGTACTCACCTTGGTAGAGGAAGTTCCCTTTCTCAGGATGAATTCCCAAGTCCTAATCCTATCCCATCTAATTAAGAATTTGCTAACAAGCAACTAATGGGTATAAAGAACACTCCAAAAGGAAAAACTACAGTGACTCATTCTTATGAGTAGTAACTATAATTTTCCTTTCAACTAATCAGGACCATTCAGAATTCTTTGATGGCTTAAAATTTTTATGATTTTTAAGATGTTTTCCTCTTTGCTATAGCAAAGTGAGAATGGCTGGGACTGACTTTCTTCTCTTAGTCCTCCCAAAGCTTATTTCCTTTGTTTTCTTCTTACTGCCCTGCCAAGTCATAAGGTTACTCAAGCTATACATTCTTGGCATATTCTAACATGTTAGAGATACCACGCAGATTTATGTGTAATATTCAACTAAAAGTATAGCATACTGGGCAGACAGCCCTGGCTTTCAAAGATACATAAACAGAGATAAACACAGAACCTGTACTTCAAGGCAAACCCAAGGCAGATAAAAAAAATAGAAAGAGAATAAGGTAATTAACAATCAAAATCTGTCTTAATCTTTTATTCAGAAATGGAGCAAAGGGTTTTTTTTTGATATGATATGATTTAAAGCATTTTATTGCTTAGAGTGATCAGAAATCTAAAATCTATTGTATTGGTTACACGTCTTCTGAAGGTATTTAAAGAAGTTCTGAATTTAATGAACATCAAAAGAATATTTTATATATAAAATTGAGGAAAAAGGAGGATTATGTATGAAATTCATGAATCTCTATGATATATGGTTTGCTACTTTAAAACTAAACATGAATAAATAATAAATTCAATCAACGCTGTTTTCTTTTTTTAAATGTTTATTTTTAATTTTCAACACTGATGTACACAAAATTTTGAGTTCCAATTTTTCTCCCCATCTCTCCATTCCCCCACTCCAAAATGCTGTGCATTCTGATTACTGCTTCCCTCAGTCTTCCCTCACTTCTATCACATCCTTCCCTTTCCTTATCCCCAATCTTCTCTCTTTTTTTGTAGGGCAAAATACATTTCTATACCCTATTACCTGTATTTCTTATTTCCCAGTTGCATGTAAAAACAATTCTCAACATTCATTCCTTAAACTTTATTTCCAACTTGTCTCCCTCCCTCCCTCCCCATCCATCCCCACTGAGAAGATAAGTATTCAATATAGGCTATATATGTGTAGTTTTACAATAGACTTCCATAATAGTCATGTCGTGTAAGACTAACTATATTTCCCTCTATCCTATCTTGCCCCCCATTTAGTCTATTCTCTCTTTTGACCTCCCCAAGTGTTTACTTCTAATTACTCCCTCCTCCCATTTGCCCTCCCTTTTATCATCCCCCCACCCCACTTCTCCTTTTCTCTCTCCCCTACTTTCCTGTAGTGTAAGTTAGGTTTTCATACCAAATTGGGTGTGCATGTTATTCCCTCCTCAAGACAATGTGATGAGAGTAAGCTTCGCTTTTTCTCTCACCTCTCCCCTTTACCCCTCCATTGAAAAAGCTTTTTCTTGTCTCTTTTATAAGAGATAATTTGCCCCATTTCATTTCTCCCTTTCTCCTCCCAATATATTCCTCTCTCACCCCTTAATTTTATTTGTTTTAGATATCATCCCTTCCTATTCAACTTATCTTGTGCTCTCTGTCTACAAATATATGTGTATAATCCATTCAACTACCCAAATATTGAGAAAAGTTTCAAGAATTACAAATATTATCTTTCCATGAAGGAATGTAAACAGTTCAGTTTTAGAAAGTCCCTTAGGGTTTCTCTTTTCTGTTTACCTTTTCATACTTCTCTTGATTCTCATGTTTGAAAGTCAGATTTTCTATTTAGCTTTGGTCTTTTCATCAAGAATGCTTGAAAGTCCTCTATTTCATTGAAAGACTGTTTGTCCCTTTAAAGTATTATACTCAGTTTTGCTTCATAGGTGATTCTTGGTTTTAATCCTAGTTCCTTTGACTTCTGGAATATCATATTCCAAGCCCCTTGATCTCTTAACGTAGAAGCTGCCAGATCTTGTGTTATCCTGATTGTATTTCCACAATACTAGAATTGTTTCTTTCTGGTTGTTTGCAATATTTATGATCTGGGAACTTCAGAATTTAACTACAATATTCCTAGGAATTTCTCTTCAGTTCTCTTTCAGGAGGTGATGCATGGTTTCTTTCAATATTTATTTTACTCTCTGGTTCTAGAATATCAGGGCAGTTTTCCTTGATAATTTCATGAAAGATGATGTCTGATTATGGCTTTCAAGTAGTCTCATAATTTTAAAATTATCTCTCCTGGATCAATTTTCCAGGTCAGTTGTTTTTCCAATAAGATATTTCACATTATTTTGTATTTTTTCATTCTTTTGGTTTTGTTTTGTAATTTCTTGGTTTCTCATAAAGTCATTAGCTTCCTTCTGCTTCATTCTAATTTTTAAAGAACAATTTTCTTCAGTGAGCTTTTGAACCTCCTTTTCCATTTGGCTAATTCTGCTTTTTAAAGCAGTCTTCTCCTCATTGGCTTTTTGGACCTCTTTTTGCAATTTGGGTCAACTTATTTTTAAAGATGTTATTTTCTTCAGTATTTTCTTGGGTCTCCTTTAGCAAGCTGTTGAATCGCTTTTCATGATTTTCTTGCATCGCTCTTATTTCTCTTCCCAATTTTTCCTCCAACTCTCTTGATTTTCAAAATCCTTTTGAGCTCTTCCATGGCATGAGATCACTGTATATTTGTTTTGAGGTTTTGGATGCAGAAGTCTTGATTTTTAAGTCTTCCTCTGATGGTAAGCATTGTTCTTCTTCATCTGAAAGGATGGAAGAAAATACCTGTTCACCAAGAAAACAGCCCTCTATGGTCTTACTTTTTTTCCCATTTTGGGGCATTTTCCCAGTCAGTTACTTAACTTTTGAATCCTTTGTTAAGAGGAGGGTATACTCTGGAGACATGTAAGTTCTCAGTTCCTCCAAGGTGGCACAATCAAGGGAGAGGAGTTTACTCATCCCCTGGCCTGAGTTCTGGTCTGGGAGCTATTTTAAGCTTTTCTGCTCAGGATCTTTGAAGCTGTCTTTGGCGTTTGTGGGTTGAGCAATCTGGGAACCACAGCTACTGGTGTGGTTCTGCCCCCAAGGCCTGCTCCAGTTCTGTTCTTGCTGATGCCACTCAGCTAAGGCTGGGCTGTGCTCCTAGACCAGTGTGAAAGAGCTTTTCTGCCCAGAATCTGTGAGTGGGGTTACCTCTCCATAACCACTTCCAGCTCCACCATGTCACGGTGCTCCTCCTCACCCTAGGACCATTACTCAGGACTGAGATTCAAATCAGCCACTTGATTCCCCTAAGGGCTTTAAGTGGTGAACTCCTAAAATGGACTCTGTGCGGCAGCAACTGCTGCTGCCCTGGAGCCAGATCACATTCCCTTCTCATCCAGGTGAAAGTACTTTCTCACTGACCTTTGAAGTTGTCTTTGGCATTTGTGGATTGAGTAATCTGGGAACCTCAGCTGCTGCCAGGGATTCCACCCTTGAGGCCTTGTTGTGCTGCGTGGCCACAGCTGGACTGTGCTCCAAGGGCTATACTTTGCCCTGAGCCTGGTGCAATTCCTGTCCACCTTCCAGGCTGTCTTGGGCTGGAAATCTCTTTCATTCTGTCATTTTTTTTTTGGCTTCTGCTGCTCTAGAATTTGTTTAGGGTCATTTTTTACAGGTATTTTATGAGCTATGGGGGGACAGCTAGAGTAGGTGTGTCTTTCTACTCTGCCATCTTGGCTCCAATTAATGTTATTTTCAAAGAAGTTCTCCTTGTCTGTATTTCCTTCTGTTTGTCCTTTTGCTTTCTTCTGTATATTGAAGGACCCTCTTCTTTTTAGGGGAACATAATTGCTAGCTCTTCTTCCAATTAAAAAAAATTTACTCTCCCTCCAATAAAGAAAAGAAAAACATAATCCATGCTACCAGTACTTTTCTGGTATTTAGTCCTTACAATCTACTGGATGCAAAGAGGTAGAATAGACAGAGCTGGCCTTAGGAGGTAAGACTTGGGGAAGAACTACCTCTGAAACATATTGGTTGTGTGACCCTGGGCAAGTAATTTAATCTGTGAGGCACAGTGTGGTGGATAAAGAGGCAACCTTGGAGTCAAGAAGACTAGGGTTCACAGATATGTCAGTAAATCTCTAGATGTCCTAGGCAACTTTCGAAGACCATAAATTGCTGCTGATCTATACTGATAGAAGAAGTTTCTATTCCAGGTGTTCTCTACACAAATGAAATCAAACTCCCCCTTTCCCCCACAATGATCATATTGGGTAGGGAGTGAGGAATGTACAATCCAGTTGAACATTCAACTTTGTGAAGCTTCTGCTTCTTGGCTTCCTTATGGGGAAGTCATCAATTCTTCATTTTCAACTTACTTGCCCTAAATATAGTATCCAGAGGCAGGACTAGGAAAAAAATAGAGGTAAAGTTCAAGTCCCACTTTCCAAAAGAGGTCTTCCCTGGTGCCTTCTCTTTGGAATTATGTTTCATATACTTTGTAAATGACTAAATATGCAAAAGACACAGTTTTTACATACATAGTTGTTGAACCCCATTAGAATGGGAGCTTGTTGAGAGCAGGGGCCATGCTTCTTCCCTTCCTTTGTACATTGAGAGCTTAGCACCAAGTCCAGAAAATCTAAGTGCTTAATAAATCCTTGAGTGACTGACTGGAAGTCATCAAGGCCTGCAGTTAGGAGAGGCTTAGGTTCAAATTCCATCTCTGATACTTAGTAGTGGTTTGACTAAGTCTCCTGACCTCTCAGAACTTCAGCTCCTTGTCTGTAAAATGAGAAAAGTAACCCCAGTAGGACATATTTCACAGGACTATTGTGAGAATCTAGAAAGATGATGGATGTGAAAGGAATGGGAAGCAGAAAAGTTAACAATAACATGATAATAACTAGTGTTTACATACTCCTTTAAGGTTTGCAAAGCATTTTACAAGGATTATCTCATTTGATGCTTACAATAACCCTTGCAAGATCAGTGCTATTATTAATCTCATTTTCTAGATAAGGAAACTGAGGCAGACACAGGTTAAATGACTTGCCTAGGGTTAAACACTAATAAGTGTCTGAGGCAGGGTTTGAATTTGGTCTGGTTCAAATTGTGTCCTTGATGACACTGTGACTTCTTGGGTCTCAGTTTCCACATCAGTTTCCACAAAGGGCTTGGACTGGTTGGCCTCTAAGGTCCCTTACAGTTCTAGATTTATACTTTTATGTTCTTGTGCTCTGCAAATCTTAAAGAGCTATAGACATATCAGTTATTATTCATTTCCAAATCTCAAACTGCTATAAAGAGAGATGCAAAATGGCATATAGTATAAGGATCAGATTCTAAGGATAAGAAAATACAGAGGTCACTGGGGACAGGAAAGTATCAATAAACATTCATAACTAATTTAAAATCTCTTGCCTTGGAAATAAAGAATTCTAATCATGTTTTGTTGAGTTTGCCATCTCAAACTATCTAATAAGTAATTTTTCTCCTAGTATATCATTTCCAGTCTTCTCAAAATAGTCTTCTGGAGTACTAAATTACACCACAATTCTGGAACTGCAGGAAAGGTAATTTGTATTCGATGACAAAAATCTTGCCAATTCTAGGTTTGAGGCACTTTGTTTTAAACAATAATATTCAGAGAAGTAAAATGCACATCAGGGTTTTAATACAGAGGGGGAAGGGGAAAACAAAGGATAGATCCTCTTTCTGTGTTAATCTCTGACAACCTTTTATTCTTTCTTGATTGATCATTGTACTTTTTAGAGTGGATGTTCCAAATCTCTTCTACTCAAGTCACTTAAAAACACTAATATTGGCCCTAGACAGGTAGCTCTAGATGAGACCTTCAAGTGAGGGGTTTGGAGGGACACTAAAGCATGAGACCTTCAAAATCTTCCTTTTCTTCTCCCCACATTCTCCTTGTCAGACTGTTATGATGTTTTCTAGTAAGTATAATAGGACTTAGGAGAAGGCACAATTTATCTCTTATTATAGACTTTTGTCATATATGGCCCTGGCTGACTATGGACATACCCTGCAAGTAAGTACTCCAATGCCATGCCTGGGTCACTAAATACCTTGTAAGTTGATTTAATAAAATCATTCACTTTTGACTTTCAGGGGAAAGCCATAATAGACAGTACTGGCTAGGAGTTTTAGGCTTTTTGTCTTTATATGTATTAGTCTTATATAGATTAAATCATTTCCACAGTACAGATCTGGAAAGACCAGCATTCCAGGGAGACAATAGGGAGATGGTCAGGAATTGCTTTTACAAAAGGGAAGAAATGAAGGGTGGGGAGCACAGTGAGGACTGAATGGATGCAAACTTGTAGTGAGGACAAGAGCAGGGGCTCCTTAACCCAGGGAATGGGCAGTCTAGGCAGCTGACTGGGGAAACAATTTGGGGCTTTGCTCAAGATAGAAAAGACGAGTTGTTGAAAAAAAAGTGAGAAAAACTAGTAGGCTGATGACAAGAACCACAGGAAGTAACAACACAAATAATATAACGACGGCAGGAGATGAAGACGAAGAAATCTGGACAGGCTTCATTGCTGCTTCTTGACTGCTCAGAGTTCTCAAAATCATCATCAGAACAATATGTACTCTTCTCATTAAATCAGAAGAGGGCTCTTACCTTCAGGGAAGAAATGTAGAAAAATCTGGACTGAATGGGCTTCATGAGGAAGGTGTCTTCTTAACTGAATAAACCAGAAGTATTCTGGTGGAAGGGTCAATGATCTAAATTTCTTAAGAATTGGGTTACATCACTAACACATTGTTAGGGGAGTTGTGAACTGACACAACAGCCATTCTGGAGAGCAATTTGAAACTATACCCACAGGGCAATCAAACTGTGCATACCCTTTGATTCAGCAATACCACTATTAGTTTTCTATCCCAAAGAGATTAAAAATAGAGGGGAAAGGAGCTGTTTGTACAAAAAACATTTACAAGTAGCTATTTTTGTGGTGGCAAGGAATTGGAAATTGAGGGATTGTCCATTAATTGGAGAAATGGCTGAAAAAGTTTTAGTATATGAATGTAATGGAACACTACTGCGCTATGATGGAGTCTGAATGTATATTGAAGCATACTATTTTCACAATTTTTTGTACTTTTTTTCATTTAGACTACTTTCACAACATGACTAATATGGAAATATGTTTCACATGATTGCACATATATAACCTCTATCAAATTGCTTACTGTCTTAGGGAGGGGGGAGATAAGGGAGGCTGAAAATTTGGAACTAAATTTTTTTTTAAAATGAATGCTAAAAATTATCTTTATATGTAATTGAAAAAATACTACTGAAAAAAAGAATTGGGTCCTAATTCTTTGGCGTTCTACTGATAACTTTAGGCAAATCACTAAACATTCCTGTTCCATTTTCTTATATACCAAGTATAATGTTAATGTCAGGTTAATGGTGGGTGGATGGGAAGAATTCAAGCTCTTCCCTGCCCATTAATAGGCTTCAGATATCTTTTGTTAATTTCTAATGAGGCACTGGGTCATGAGGGTTGAGCCCTTCAGCTCTGAAAAGTGTATAGATACTCTGTGCTACTTCAAGGACATATGATAATGAGGTTTTACTTTGGGGCTTACTTTTTGGAAGAAGGTTGGTGTACCAGATGAGACTCTGGGTGGCCACTAAGGAGTCCTGGCTTTGAAAACCCAGATGTTGGTGCTTCTCTCTCTGGTAATGATGTATGTAATGTCTATGGTAAGGCAGCTGGAAGCCCTGTCTGCTGACCTTTCTGTTCGTAATTTCTGCTTGTAATTTCTGTTTGTATTTTCTCTGAAGTTCAGGTGCTGAATTTTTCCCTTGAACTAAGTAAATGATATATGTCCCCTCAAAAGTTGCTTTCCTTTTAGAAAAGTAGATCTAAGAACCTGTACAGCAGGCCCTCCTGTGTATGTCAGAGCCCTTGCTGTTACACCAAGTAAATTATGAAAAATTATAAAATAATGAAGAACAGGATTAGTTAATTTTGAAGTATTTTTTAGTTCCTAGAGTCTGTGAAGTTCCCGGTGAACAAAAGGGTTAAAGTAGAAAATTTTTTGTTCTTTCATAGCCTCAAAGAAGGTTAGAGTTGGATGAAAACATAGATGTTGTTTTTAGGTGAACCCTTTCATTTTAGTGAAGGCTTGCCCAAGGTCACCTGCTCAATTCAATTCAATTCAATTCAATTAGTCTTTATTAAGGGCCTGTCAAGAACCACTCCTGAGGATTCAAAACAAATACAAAATAGGTTCTGGTCTCAAGGGGCTTTCCTTCTAAAGGGTGGGATATAAGAAACATTTTCACATTGATTCAGAAGAATAAAGCATATATAAAACAAATATAAAGTAATCCCTGGACTGAGGAGAACTGGGAAAATCAAGAAAAGGATTCCTTTGTAAAGGTGATAGCACCTAAATGGAGACCCTAAAGGAAGATAGAGACTCTTAGCTAAGTGGCATTGCAGGCATGAGGTAACAAAAAAAGGACAAAGAAAAATACTACAGCTGGAGTAATAGCAACCCACTGAAACTTTCTGAGGATGGAAGGAAGATCAATTTGGCAGCCATATGAAGGAGAGATTGGAGAGGGAAATGACTAGGAACAATAATATCAATTAGAAGATAATCTTGGTAGTTCAAGCATAGCTAATGAAGGACAGAACTGAAGTGGTGATCTGAATCCAGACAAGGTGATAACAGCCTGAAGATCTCTGGTGTTCTGAGCAAGTGCAAACAGTAGCAGTCATTTCCTCTGACACTAAATCCAGTTTCTTCCCACTATACCAAAATCTATAACCTTTAAAATATGAATGAACTATACCTTAGTGAATATTATAGAACAAATATGAATGAAATTTCTTTGATGTTCTTGTGCTACTTCAAGGTCATCCCTCTGATATTTACTCATCACGATATAGTACATACAGGACATGTAAAAGCTGAAAGAGACTGAGTTAGATTGATGATTCCTCCTTCAACTCCCTCCTCCCCCAAACTACCCAGTAGCACTCTAAGAGTTTTTTTTCTTTTAAATTGTTTTCTTTTAGGAGTTTAGTTAATTGCTTATTTTATTTTTCTCTTATAATGGTGAACATAGACAAAATTCTGGTTAATTACAGGTTCTGGCTAGACTACTTCCAGTTAACTGAACATGTCAGAACAGAATTCATTCTACCCACAGGCTCCTCCTTTGGGGTCTATGAACCCCAGTCTAAGAACTTACAGAAAATGGGGCTTGAACTGAGTCTTGAAGGAAATTAGGGATTCTGAAAGCAAGAGGTAAGGAAGAAGTACATTATGGGCATGGAGGACAGCCAACATAAAGGCACAGTGAGAGGAGACAACAGTATTTTGTATGAACAGTAAGAAGACCAGCTTGACTGAACTGCAGAGTTGATGATGGTGTATGGGATGGCAAGACCTCTACTCAAATTGACTACTGAGAGGCATCTCAAGGTAAAAACAGAAAATCTCCTTTATTCCGTCCTCATGAGAGACCAGGTTGTCCCTTTGCCAGTAAAGCTGGAGTAGGGAGATGCCTTACAGAGGCAGAACGGCAATTTATATAGACCCTGACACGAAAATCCCCCTCCCACCACTGACCATTGTTGTCATTGGCTGAGAAGCAAGGTCTTACATTCTAG
The DNA here is from genome assembly GCA_028658325.1 of Potorous gilbertii. Lineage (NCBI taxonomy): Eukaryota > Metazoa > Chordata > Mammalia > Diprotodontia > Potoroidae > Potorous > Potorous gilbertii. Next base: position 91,555,296 of record CM053774.1, on the reverse strand, counting down.
GCATGAAATCCAACCAATCCCTTTTGAAACCCCCGTTCAAATTTCTCACACCCGGATGTTACAAAGCCCATGAAAATACACGTCATTATATGCAAGTTAGGTATTGAGGAGCTAGTGAGTCAGATCAATCCTTGATCCTGAAGCAATATACAGCCTTGTGTGGAAATCACCCGACTCTGGAGGATGGAAACCTGGGCCCAAGGTCTCCTCTACTGCAGGGACAAGGCTCCGCCTTCCTGAGAAGTCGCCACTAAATCTGTTCCCATTCAATGGAGAGTTGTGTAATAAAGATGGAAAGGCTGGGGCCAGGGTGTGGAGAGCTTTGAAAGCCAAGAGAGGGATGTGCATTTGGCAGTGAGCCACTGTAGTGTATGGAGGAGATGTACACTATAGAAAAATCATTTTAGCATCTGCATGGGAATTGAAGTGGGGGAGTCATGAGACAAGGAGACCAACTACAAGGCTATGGTGATAGCCCACAAGAGAGGTGATGAGAGCATCTGGGTAAATGGATAGAAGGGGATGCATCAAAGAGATCTTGAATTTTTGGAAAGGAGATGAACTATAATTGAATCTACAAAATAGACCTGGTTGCTCAAAACTTGATTTCTTAATTTAAAAAGAAAACTTTCCATGTATTGTTGGGAGCTATATAAAACAGTTTTAATATGTGTTAGCTGTATACACAAAAGAATGATTTGAGACAATTCTTCCCATTTCAAAACAGAGACCCTGAAATTCAGAGAGATTATACAGTACAGTGTATGCAGAAATATGACATGTATCATTACTCTCCTTGAGCTGAAGGGGAATGGTGAGCTAGTTTTGGGTGGGATAAATCTAGGATAAAGTACACATCTTTGCTAGAACACTACAGAGTAAACAGCCAAGCAACAAAATGTTGTCACACTTGCACAGAAAGAAAGAAACATGGCAACATGGATGTCTTTCAAAGTACTACTTCATTTTTACTAGCTTCGACTTCTAGCAGAAATGGACTTAAACCAGGGTCAAATTCTACATATTTTACTGGTAACCAAAGTCCTGTAACATGCTGGCATCTACACTGTGTAAATATTTGGGTAGGCAATAAAAGCACTTTAGAAGACAAACACATGCAGCTTTAAACAGGGGGAAAAATCTCAAATACTCAAGGAAAACAGCTATTGTTTTGTACTAATTAATAACAAAAAGGTTTTTTGAAATTTTTATATGAAAAAGTTGAAAAATATTTAAATGCATCTTCCTATCAAGCAATTAAATCTGAATTTTTTTTTCCATGGTGAAAAGTATTTTTTAATTCAAAAGGTATCTTTCAGAGTTCTTAAAGCATGTTTATTTACTTTCCTGGTCATGGGACCATCTAATCTTTTGTCATTTATGACTGCTCCCCCAGAGAAAATCAATAGCTTTACATTGTGTTACCAGGAACAAATGGACAATGAGTTGGGCCAAGAATTAAACAGAACAAGGAGAGGCGAGCAGACTGGATTGCTTTTAGGGAACTGCAAAGTTGTTTTTATTTAATGATCCCAAACCTCTTCCTGAAACAAGGGCTTTTTACTTTTTTTTTTAACCAGTATTCTTCCAAAGTTATTGTATGGTCATAGCTCAAAGAATACTACAATTTTTGAGAATCTAAAATGAAGGATCACCCTACAGACATCACTCTATCTACAATGGAGTGCAAGCAGGATGCAATATAAACATAATTGGTAGGTGATTCTATGGGGCAAGTTTGGTTCTATGATTCTTCGTGAAGATTCTGCCTTTGGAATAAGGACAATTCCTTGTAGTTCAGTCATTTCCAACTTTTCATGACCCCATTTGGGGTTTTCTTGGCAAAGATACTGAAGTAGTTTGCCATTTCTTTCCCCAGCTCATTTTCCAGATGAGGAAACTGTGATAAACAGAGTTAAATGACTTGCCCAGGATCACACAACTAGGAAGTATTTGATGCTAGACTGAGCTTAGGTCTTGCTGACTGACTTCAGGCCCAGCCCTCTATCCACTGTACCACTCAGCTGTCCTAAGGACTTGTTCACTCTCTCCTAAATTCTACCTTAGCCTGCTGAGGAATAGGATTCTCTCTTACTCAGTGCTTTTACTAAGACCCTCACCAAAGACAAAAAGACAAGGAACAATGAAAAGAGCAGACCCACCCGAGGTTTATATCTGCTAGTTACTATCCACTCCTGATTCTCCTATATAACCTATGGCGAGTGGGTGCTCTGAATCATGGGGTCTAATTTCCTCTATAATTGAAAAACTTGTAAGAATTATTAATTTAAAAAACCCCACAAGGAACCCATTCATATAGCTCAAGCCCTGAATTGACTCTAAGAAGAAGCCTTTCCCTCCCATTCCAATAGTCCAGACAGAACAATTCTCTGCATCTTTCTATGTGAATATGACAATCTATTCACTAGTTTACATTGAGGTCTCTAGTACACATAACACAAAGTAGTTATAATTGGTCATAATTGTATATCCAGGATAAGACAGCTTTTAAGTTACTAAAAACAACCCAAAAACTTGAAATTATTAACACTTTCAAGAACAGAAAAATCTTGGCACGAATGCGTGCTGTCTGCAGGTGGATGGGGAAAGAGTAAACTAAACATTGCACTGTCCTATTACATATCCCAGCGACTGTTCTTCTCGTAGGTGTGAACGGGTAGAATTGGAGAATTGGGAGGGAGAGAAGCCATTTTAGCCCCACAATCTTAGTTTCACAATGTCAAATGCCTTCTGGAGCATCTGTGTGTGCCTGCCTATCTCTCGGTTTCTTTGGATTTCTTTCTGTGTGTCTCTCTCTCTATCTAAATGCCAGCCCACAGTTAGATTACTGTTCTTGAAAAATGAAACCAGAATCCACATGCAGAGCTTTTCCTTCTCAAGGGGAGGGGAACTTAAGGCATCCACTTCAACTATGTTTCTGAGAAGTCCTTTGTATCTCTCCTCCATATGCAGAAGGTCAGATTTAGCTCAAAGTCTGGTTACACAAACAAGTAACTACATAGAAGAAGTATTATCTAAGAAATGTTTGACTAGAAAAAAGAAACAGTCACGTAGAGGGAACAAGGGATAATTGAGAGAGAGACAATGCTCAGTTCACATCCATGGAACATAAAGACAATGCCGGAAACCTCATTGGAAGGAATATCCATCCACATTGATGAGGCTACAGATATACAGAGCCATTATGCTGACCTCATTGTTATATGCCTGTGAAACCTGGACAGTAAACCAGGGTCGTGCCAGGAAACTGAATGGCTTCCAATTGAATTGTCTTAGGAAGATAGAAACAACCCTTTGGAGCACTAAATACTATCTCATCAACCTAAGAGAGAGAGTGTAGCTTTCAAAAACATCTAATGTAAAGCTCCAAAGGTATATTTCATTATGTTGAAGATGTAGGATGGTAGAATGAGTAAAAAGATATGATCTCTTATCAAAGGAAAGTCATTTTAGTGACCCTTATGGGTTAGGACCAGAACTACTAAATTGAAGATAGAAATAATATTACAACAAAGCACAATTAGAATATAGTCAACCCCAGTTTCTGACTCATACCCTTCTCCTTACTCTTAGAATTGGGTCAAAGGGAATTTAAATTACACAACTTCTCTTTACATCATTTTGAGATCTGTGCTAAGATTAAAGTCTAGGTCAAATCACTCTGCAACATGGTCTGCCTCAGTTGTTATTAATGGGGCTCCAGGGATAGTAATTATGTATATTTAACAAGCAGAAAATATTTACTGCATCAAGCATCATGTTTCACTTGCACCACCTTTTTGCATAAAAATCTTGTTCTAGAGCTGTGCTCTCCTGATAAGAGCTCACTATTTCTAATTAGCCTCAGATCCCTAACCAGCAGAGTGCATGTATATGTTTAACAACCCACTCTACAAAAAAGAAAAATGTTTGCAGGCAGGACACACACTTTTATGTTTACTCTCCATCACTTTCCCAAGACTAGACAATCAACAGAACAACCAAGTGAACCTTGATTTGCAGAGTTTGCTGACTTCTGTGGTCTAAGTACTGACACTGACAATTTAACAACAGGTTCTGGAAAGGGCTGGTTTGAGCTGGTTCCAGCACACCCCTGTCCCTAGTCAGGCTTCACCCTGGTCATCTTCCTGACATGCTTCATGGTCCTGTACCACTTTCCATTTCTTTTTCTGGGAAGAGTAATTAAATTTAAACTATCATTGTTTCTGGAAAGATGTCAAATAATCAGTCAAGCAACGTGCATTTAATTAAATGCTTACTCTATTTGTAAATATACTTGTATTTGTTCAATATATAAATGAACAACATCCACCACAAAGAACTGACCTCTCCTTTTGGTCTTGTTGGACAGTTCCTGAAAGCTTACAAAACACACATTCCAGACAGAAGGATCAGCTAAAAGACCACAGACATATTCTCCCTATTCAAAAATATTCTCCATATTCAAAAATAAAATAAAGGGCAAGTGACTCAACAAAACGACTTAACAATGAGCTTTGTTTTTTCATCCCAGAGTAACAAGGTAGAAAAAGAAAAGAGGTGAACAGAGAAAGTGCATGTACACATGCACACACACACATCCTCATTTATGTTATAAAATATATAACATATTTTAACCAAAAGACTATACATTTGGATAAAATTAGCATTTTGCCCTAAGAGGAGGAAGAAAAAAAATGAAAGCTTGTCCGTAGAAGTATTAAAGGGTCAGCTCTAAGGCTATTTCCTTGGGTCAGTAAATGATCTTCTCCTTCAGACCTCACACAGAATTGTATTTTGGCCTTCATTATTATAGTTACGTAACATAATGTAGATGAACTGTACCAGTACCTGCATAATAAGGTTCCTGAAAGGAGAGACCAAGTTTTATACAAACTTTGTATCTATCTCCTCTAGTGCCTAGGGCAGTGCTCTGAACCCAATCCAGGCTTAGTGATGTCGTCTATTTTTTTCTCTTATATTACTCGGTCCTATATTATTACCTGGTATGATTGGGCTCCATGAAAGGGTTGAGGCAGTTGTATATAAAATGTTTGAACTCATGTTTGGAATGTCCAGAGCAGGGTTGGGGAACCTGCAGCCTTAAGGCTTCATGTGGCCTTCTAAATGAGGTGGCTGCACTTAAGGATTTAGAAGGCCACATGGGGCCTTAAGGTCACAGGTTCCCCACCCCTGGCCCATGTTCTAATTATAGTTTCACCTCAACCTGCTGTGTTTAGGAACTACTTAAACTTCACCTTAAATCATTACAACCACTCAGATCACTCCAATTTTCAAGGTCATCTCCAGGGCAGAACATTCAAAAAGTTTCATGCTGCGCTTAGCATGTTAGCACTCTGGACACTAGAGTGTTAGGACTGGACTCAGTGGTGCTGCAAGTACCCTCAATAGAAGAAAGAATGTGGCTACCTCTGTAAAGGGCTCTTCAGCAAAGCACAGCATGTGTTAGAAAAACCCAAATGCAAATAGACAAAAGCAAGTGAAACTACAATATTAATTTTGGTAAAGGTTACTAACAGTGGACAAAAATTAACTTGTGCAATAGCTTTCCCCTTTGATCGATCCAAATCTCACCGATTTTTCTCTATTACTTGTCTGTATTTTGTACATAGTTAAGAATGTACATTTTGTTTCCCCGATAGAATCTGAGTCCTTTGTCTCATTATCATCTTTGTAGCTCCACAGAAGGCACTTAATAAATGCTTGCTGACTGACTGAATCTCTGAGGGGGTTGAAGGAAGAATATCACATGGAAGTTGATAAACATAAATGCAATCATTTAAAAACAAAAGAGGAGAGAGAACTAACTATAGGGATCAAGAAATACCAAATCAGGATGCAAGAAAGCTCATCAGCTTGTAATGGACTCTGAACCACTCTATCCAAATCTATTTCCACACCTTTGGGAGCCCAAAGTAGCTGGGGTGGGGCAGTGGATAGAGCTCTGGATCCAGAGACTGGGAGACTTAGGTCTCAATCTAGCCTCGGATGCTTACTAGCTATGTGACCCTGGACACTTGTTTCCCTCAGTTTCCTTCTCTGGATAATGGGAATTATAATATCACCTACCTCCCATTTTGCTGCATGGATAAAATGAGATATTTGTAAAGTGCTTTGTAAACCTTAAAATACTGTATAAATGCTATTATTACTGCTAAAAAGAGTAAAGGATATAAACAATAATCCAGCCTACAGTTTCATATATTCAGACAACCACACTCACGGCAACAATCCTTAGTGACCTTGGACAGTGACTTTAACTTTGGCAGAGCTAAGGAACTGGGGTTAAACAGATAGGAGGGTTTCTGCATGGAATACTCCGCATTGGAAAGAAAAATTCTTCCATCTTAGTGGATTGAGAAGACCTCTTGACTCTGACCCACTTTTCATCACTGCATACTTAACTGTTTTAGGACTTGGTCAAAGGACAAGAGGTTCTTCTGCCTTTTAAAGAAAAGCCTAGGTTTGGGTCAGCACGCCAGGGCAGACTCAGTACAACAAGTTCGGCAGCCATTCCTTGGTGGCGATAAGGTACAGCCAGGCACCTCTCTTAAAGAATTCTAAGAATTTCCCACCCCTCCCATAATCAGATGACCAGAGCATTTATTTTAATACCCACTCTTCTGCCAAGAGCTCACTTGGATTCATGAGCTTTTATCGGAACAGGCAGAGGCACACTAAGAATGAACACAGCTGTGCCTTGGGAAATAATTGATGCCAGAAAGAAAGAAAAACACTAAGCCCAGCCATGCTTCAAGCTCATGCACATCTCCAAATATGGCATTAATGAAAAAGAAAAAAAGGCCAATGACCAACCCAACTATGAGTTTCAGTTCCTGCTCCCCCAAAGAGAGGTGAATAGAGAGGCACACACACATACTCCTCCATGTCCACATACATACACATAAAAACACAAATGTGTACAAATGATTAGAATACACTATACATACACGATATTGGCATAAATGTTCACTTAAGTGGCTGTTAGCTCCAAATATGGCAGTATTCAAAAATAAAACAAAGGGCAGTAATCAACTTAACAAGGACCCAGAGTAACAAGGTATAGAAGGAAAACAGAGGTGAACAGAGAAAGTGCATGTACACACACACACACACACACCCTCATGCATACATACATTTGGGTGTACACACTCAGACACAAAACGTTTGTGTGTATGTGTGATTACAACATAGGGAGATAGCTCTAGAAGAGCGATGGATGGCTATCTCTATCAGAAAAGAGGGCCTCCAAAACTCTAACATTACAACCAAAGAATCAGAATTTTTAAACAGGAAGGGGCTTTCAGAGACATCTAATTAATATAGGGCCCTCCCCAATCCATCCTTTAGGGCAACTTACATCAGTTTTCAGATGGAGGGAATGTTCACCGACCTAACCCTTGTCCATGATCCAGGGCAGACAGAGCAGAGGATAAGCCTAAACAGGGTCCATTTGGTGGAGAAGATGAGGAAGCACTCTCTTACAGCTTCATATTTGAACTAATTACTCTTGTTACCAAGACTTTACAAAACTTCGTTGTTTCTAAGCTGCCGAAGGACTGCACGTGTTGGCAGTCTAAATGTGACCTTGTAAAGAGTTTTGGTTGTCCAGTTGGTTAGCACATCAGAACAGTATAACGTACCTGCTCAGCAACATATTTTCAATGTAATGGTTTCCTTTGTACATTAGGGGCCCTTACCACATTCATTCATTCAAACATTAAGTACTTCCATGTGGAAACACATCACACATCAAAGGGTTACTTCAAAAGCCATATAACAATTAGTTTTGGAAACAAAGGAAGATGTAAGAAAAATTTATAACTCTTTTGGACCTACCCAGCATCACTTTAATACATATGAAATCCAACATGAAAACAGCAGCCAATGGTAGTGATAATAGCAATAGCTGGCATTTATACACTGCTTTAATGTTTGCGATCTGCTTTGTAACTCACAAGTACTTCATGAAGTTGCTACTATTCCTATCTCCCTTCTACAGGTGAGGGACTGATACTGACGGCTTATGGAATGAACCAAAAGGTTAAGAACCCAAGTCAAACAGCATAATTTTATCAATTTAATGATTATTATGAAGAGACCCTTGGGAATCCCGGGTTTGTCTTGGCACTAACATTTAATGACTGTGTGACCCTGACACTTTTAACTCTGATTGTCAGAAAGTCTCTTAGACTCTTTGAGCGATAGTTTCTTCATTAACCTCCCCCTCCATACTTTTTTTTGTCAACACCTGTACTTTCATGGGTATAATGAATCCTCTGGCATGGAGATTCCCTCTATCAGCACAGATCAGCAATCAGTGCAGATTTTACCCTAGATCTCAGGATTTGATCCCAAGCTTTCTTGATCCTGCCCTGCTATGCCATCTCTAAAATTAGGAGAGTAATATTTTCATTCCATACCTCAGAGGAATAGATGAGGAAAGAACTTTTAAAGTTTTTTATAAACATTAGGTGCTACTGTACATCGTAACTAAATATTGCATGTTGAAGTCAACTCTACATTATACATTCTTGCACTGGGCAGGTATCATCTACTAATGACGGATTTAGCTTTCCAGTCTATTGAGAGTTAATCCTCCTCCCTGCTCCCCTCAAAGGGTTAATACCCTATTAAAGAATGTGATTTATTGACATTTCAACTCCCTCTTTAGATTTATGTGCAGAAATGCCTCTGCTTTAAGGAAATTTTAAGAGAAGCCAAATCTTGTACAATATTAGAATGAGAGATAATAGCTTGTACGGAGATGTGAAACATTTATGATTTAGTAAAGTAGATAATTTTCTATTTCCTTTGGGAACAAATGATCAAAATTTAAATTCATGGATAAATGATAGGAGAGGGATATATTTGGAAATAAAGATAAAATAATAGCAAAATCTATCAATAAAAACAAATTTCTAGAATATCATACATTCTCAATTCAAATAAAAGTTCAAAACCATTTTTAAACCAAATGACTTTTGATTTAGGAACTTCTCACTTTGCTCCATTAAAGCAAATAAATTTAGTAAATAATTGAGTAAATCATGAAGTAAATAATTAAGAACTTATTACAGGGAAATGGGCAATTTACACTGTAATTGGAAAATAGTTATTTTTGAAGTCCTATCTGGATGGTGACTGCTAACACTGTCTTATTGTTTGATAGGAGTCAATTTCATGGGTTTTTATAGGATTAGAATTAAACACTGTGTAATACCACTAGAGTATTTTTCCATGCAGTGATTCTTTGTTCACATACCTTAAAAGAAACTTTCTGACAATGCTTATAATTCTTACAGCATTTCTCAAAAATTCTTCTTAAGAAGTTTCTCTATCGCCCTTGTATCAAGCCTGGCTTTATGCTAAAGAAAAGCACTGTTCTAATCAATAAAGCCAAGTCCTTTGAATGCCCTCCAACCTTGCTTCTCTGGCATATAAAGCCTGGTAGCTTATTGAGATGCTGTGACTTCCTCTCCGGGCAGGGTTGCGGAGGTGGTGTTGTAGACTGGAATGCTCTAACAACTGTGGCAAACTAATGGGGGTGGAAAAGGAATTTATTTTCTTATGATGAATCCCCATTCTCCTTGACCTTGCTAGTGCAGGATGAACCTCATTTCTCTAACTAGACTTTTTTAAAACTTTCACCTAGACTTGAAATTAGGCCTACTTTAATTGCTTCTAAACTCTAAGGAATTTAAGGAAAGATGTTTTGGGTCTTAATGGTATGGTACAGTAACACAAAAAAAGCATGGCTCTAATTACACACTTCAAGGTACCCAACTGCAGCTTCTGTTTTTAATTCATCTACCACAATTAGGTGAACAATTATGGTAAACAAGTGTGTGTCTCTCATTTGGTTTCTCATTCTGCTTTCAATGTGCTGGCTGACTTGTTTTTTTTTAAAGACAGTACTAGGTTCTGTTCCCTCTAAACTTTTGTTTCAACACCAAATAATCAAAAAAACCTAAGTCCCAAGAAACCCACAAGGCTATGTATACGTGTAAACACATGTGCATGTCCTTGTAGACCTGAGTGAACCAAGGAAAAAGACAAGGTCAGAAACTAAATGTTGAGAAGTTGTGATCACGTGAGTAAGCTCTGACAAAATAAAATCCTTACATTACTTCAGAAAATTCCTAAGATGGTATATGTAGAGCTGGAAGGAATCTGAGAGGTTAATGAATATAACCCTCCCCTCTTCCATTTAGCAGATAAGTAAAGGGAGGCTGGAGACATTAAATGACTTGCCCTGGGTCACACAGGTACTAAATGTTGGAGGCAAGACTCAACTCTAGGTCCTCTTGACTCTAAGTCTAGCACTCTTCCACTATGCCATGATGTCTGTTTTATTTCTTGAGTTTACTTATACACATCAACACCCACCTCTGACTGATAGGCAGTAACATTTCAGTAGCCATGAGATCACAAGATCAGATTTAGACCTCAGAGGTCATCTATTCACATCCTCAATGTACAGATGTAGAAATGAAAGGGTGTTAGCTGGCACCTGTTAATAATTCAGGTTCTATTCTGGGACTAAATGAAACACTTGAAAATCAATGAACAGTTAACAAAAGGAGGTTTACTTAGCCGTGACAGATCAAGGACACAGTAACTTTCTTAGCTTCTACAGACAGTCTCCCTTGTCTCTATATAGAAACATCCTCTGGTAAGTGGGGTGGGCCATGGCCTTTACCATTTCAGGAGGGCCCCTACTCCACATGGAGGAGCAGGGAGGGCACTTTTTTATGCCCTTAGGTGACAAGACACTAAGTCAAGGGACACAGGGATCAATCAGTTCCCATGCACAGCTTTGCTGCCTTTGAGGGAAAATGAATCCCTCTTGCAGAGATTTAGGAATGCTGGAAGTTGTTCATCCAATTTCAGAAGGCCTAAGAGGTGAAATCACTTGTCCAAAGACATGCAAAATAGTAGGGGAACAGAAGGGAAGAAACATTTACTAGGTGCCAGTAAAGCCAGACACTGGGCTAAGTACTTTAGAGATCCTCACAACAACCCTAAGAGGTAGGTGCTATTATGACCCCCAATTCACAGCTGAGGAAACAGGCAAGCAGAGAGATTATGAACATATCCAGGGGTCACATAACTAGTAAGCATTAAAACTCAGATGTGAACTCAGGTCCAGCCCTCTATCCACCTTGCTGACTCAACCGAATATGAATGCAAAATTAGCCCTAAAAGATGGTTACCTAGACCAGAAATACAAAGTGTTTTTCATTAACTTCATGAATAGCATACTCAGAGCAGATTTTCCAACTGAATTGTTCCAACTGAATTATTCCTAGTGTGCCCAGGACAATGCTTTACACATCTTTGCATACTGCGTGCACACACACACACACACACACACGCATGTACTGCACGAGTTAGATATTTACAGATGGGAAATAATGTTGACCTCCCAAACTCTAATAGATCTGTGATTTTATCAATATAGGTATTCCCTCTAGCGATGCTGGCTGTGATCTCACATGCCTTCCCAAGTCGTGGGGGACTCTTGTCCGTGTCCTCCCATAAACTCATCACAGTGGGTCACTCAATGTGCCCCTTTATAGATAATAGAGCTTTTTGTTTCACCCACAAAAATTATATTCCTCTCCTGCATTTTTCCTCAGTGGGGAAACGGTACTCCTACTCTTCCATTCAGACTGCAGCAGATCCATATTGAACCCAGTGCAGGACCTAGGTTGTATAGGCAAGGTAAGCAGCCAGTCAAGGCACGATGAAGGAAGGGTACTTGTCAATTTAACTTTTATAAATGAATATATTTTAATGCCAGAAAATTTTACTCTTAAAGCATATAGCTATTAATTTTGCTAAAAATCATATTACATATGTCATAAATACAGGCTCAAAGTCTGCAACAGAGAGTAAAACAAAGGGGACATGATTTTCAGTTGCCTAAGGCATACAAATCCCTTGTATAAGCTCTGAATGTCTACTATGTGCAAAGAACTACACTGTTTAAGGCAAAAAGTGGATGAGGGAGGCCTTGGCACCAGATGAAATAATTCTACTGGCACATTCTTTAAGAATTTTGGGATCAAAATAGCATTAAAACAAAAAAGTAAAGGTCATTTGAAATCCAAGTCTAAATGATATATTGGGATGGGGGGCAGGATGACACTAGATGGCCTCTAAAGGCCCTTCAAGCCCCAAGATTTTGAGCCTGTGATCAGAAGCCAACAGATTAGAAAGCAATAGAAGTTGGGAGGCCCTATTTCTGGAATGGATACCCCTCCATCACTGACACTGGAGCCCTAACAACAGAAAAAACAGCAGCAAAACCTCACAATGTTGGGGATGAATCCAACAACAACAAGGGACCTATTTCTATGGCCCATATGATTGCAATTATAAATGATCTGGAAATACAAGGTCTTCAGAGGATCATAGATTTAGCCTTTAGAGATCATTTATTCTCACAAAGCCTTTGCAATTTAAAAATATGAGACCATAAACCATCCATAACTTGGGATGTCAGTGTAATAGCTATAATCTGTAAACCACATTTAAAAACAAGTTGAATTTCTTTTCCCTGAGAAAGTGTATGGGAATCAGCACTACTCAACACACCACAGAATACAAGTGACGGTAATCATTTAGCCTCTCAAAGCCTCAGCTTTCTCATCTACAAAATGACGACAGCGATGATTGCAGTGTCTTGCTTACGGGGTTTGTGAAGAAAGAGATTTGTAGACTGCGAAGTACCATATAAACATGAGATGTTATCAATATGGTAATCTTGTTATCTTCTATGGTCATTTTCTGTTTGTCATAGGATCCGAAAGAAGAATATACTACATTTGACTGCATAATGGAGCTCTGCTAAAGTTTAATAAACTGGCTTTTCCAGTCTTTCATAGATTTCTATCATTCCTTCATTCTAAGTTATCAAGTATAACTCTTTCATTCTGTCTTCCTTCTCCCAAACAACAACCCAAGTAAAAGAGAGATAACTTCCTAAAATTAACTCATTTGCAGAAAGCAATTCAAGCTTTCCAAATAAAAATTTTTGATGTAAATATGTTATAAATAATTATTTAGTAGCCCATATTTTGATTTAACATTACTAGTCTCTAATGTGCTATATTAATACACATTTTCATAAAAATGCTCAGAAGAATATTACTCATTTTAGAATCGAGGCTTTTAGAAATTCTTAACCTCTTCTGCATCTGTCAAGGATCCCTTTAGCAACCTGATGATGCCTATGGACTCCTTATCACAATAATGCATAAAATAAAATATATATGATTACCAAGGAAAGGAAAAGTTAATGAAAACAAAGATGTTTTTCCCTCCATCAAAGTTCGTAGAGCTTTTGAAATTTATCCATGTATTCCTTTTGGGGTATCTGGATCCCAGGTTAAGAACATGGTCTAAGAAAAGGGATTATGTACTATTGATTAGAGAAATGTAAATTAAAACAACTCTTAGGTACCACTTCACATGTATTGGATTGTCTAACATGACAGAAAAGGAAAATGATAAATGTTAGAAAAGATGTAGGAAAATTGGAACATTAATGCATTGCTGGTAGAGTTGTGAACTGATCTAACCATTCTGGAGAACAATTTGGAAGTAATCCCAAAGGACTATAAAATCATGCAATACCACTACCAGGTCTGTATCCCAGGGAGATTATAAAAAAGGGAAAAGGACCTGCATGTACAAAAACATTTATAGAGCTCTTTTTGTGGTGGCCAAAAATTGAAAAATTCAGGGGATGCCTATCACTTGGAGAATGGCTGAATAAGATGTGGTATATGAATGTAATGGAACACCATTGTTTTATGAGAAATGAGGAGCAGGCAGACTTCTAAGAAACTGGAAAGACTTACATGAACTGATGCTGAGTGAAATGAACAGAACCAGGAGAACACTGTACACAGCAATAGCAACCCTGTGCAGTAATTAACTGTGATAGACTTAGGTCTTCTCAACAATATAGAGATCAGAGACAATTCCAAAAGACTCATGATGGAAAATGCTATCCACATCCAGAGAAAGAGCTACGGTGTCTGAATGCAGATCAAAGCAGACTATTTTCACTTTTTTCTTTCTAGTGGTTTTTTCCCTTTTATTATGATTCTTCTTTCACAACATGACTAATGTGGAAATATGCTTAACATCATTATATATGTATAACCTATATCAGATTGCTTTCTGTCTTGGGGAGGTGGAGGGAAGGGAGGAATGGTGAAAAATCTGGAACTCAAAATATTACAAAAATGAGTGCTGAAAATTATCTTTACAAATAATTGGAAAAACAGATACTACTAAGAAAAAAAGAAAAGGGATTAAGTCTTTTGAGCAAAATCAGGGTCA
>CM053774.1:91459203-91540817 GCA_028658325.1 Potorous gilbertii | reverse complement strand
TGTGTGTGGCTATATATATATATATATATATATATATATATATATATATATATATATACACACATATATATGTATATATTTAAAATCACAAATGTCTTTAACTCATGTTAAAGGAGAATGAGAAAAATGCCTTAATATAGTTTTAGAAAATTCTCCATTATGTTTACTATTTAAAGTTAAAGTAACTCCACCTACCTTACTAAATTTGGCAAGATATGCATCCTTTTATGTGGGCAAATTTTAAGATGATTTTGTAGAAAAATCTCTAGCAGCTTAAGACATTTTAAAAGATATGAAGAATTATAACTAATAGTCTTGCAAGTTATTATATAGAAAAATGTATTTCTTTTTAATTAAACACAAAAATTGAAAATCTTGAGTTTTGTGGTTTTCTAAAATTTTGGTTCACCCGTTAAGTAACAATAAAGAAGTATAGATTTCCAGGTCAGATATATTCACTAATCCTCCTTGGGATCATTTACTCTTTTAAAACTATTTCACAAGTAAGCTAACGTAAAGTGAATTTACCAAAAGTGCTGGTTTTGGAATCAAAAGAACCTGAGTTCAAAACCTGGTTCTGCTACTTACAAATTGTAACTCTAGGTAAGTCAATTTACCCATTTGGGCCTCTGTTTCCTCAATTGTAAAATAAGGGTGCGAGACTCAACCTCAGAGATCCATTCTAGCTCTACATGGAAAAAAAAAAGACAAACCAGCTGAAATAGCCAAAAAATATACTGGACACTGACCTCATCATATAAACAAATGACTAAATGCTTTGCAAAATATGTTTACATTATAAAGTGTACAAATGATGATGTTAACAAATTGTACGTGTGATTAGATGAATTAAGACGCAGAGACATACCAAGTCTGTCTTAGGAGCATCCTGAGAGTCAACTGAGAAATAAGGTATGGAATTCCTCACTCCATTGTTGTCAGAAGATTGTTTGGGAGGCTGTGCATGTTGTCTATAAGTAGCACTTTTTGGGGTCCAGCAAAACAAATTGATTGATTCACGGACACAACGCTCGATGTCGATTTCTGCATAGGAAATGAAAATAAAACAAATGTAGAGCCCTGGAATTACAACTTTTAATCAAGCAAACCACAATCCCCAACTTTCTTCATCTTTTCCAAGCACTAAAAATAACAAGGTAACATATGCCCATCAAATCAAGCTATTAAAAAAAAAATCCTGATAATGAAGCACCATGTCCAAAAAGACATAAATGGTTAAAGGATATGAAGTTTTCAATAGAATTATCAACAGACATGAAAAAATGCTCCAGAACATTAGGTAACTAGGTTTCACAGTGGATAGAGCACCAGGTCTGGAGTCAGGAAAACCTGAGTTCAGATCCTGACTCAGATACCTACTTGCTGTGTGACCCTTGGTAAGTGAACTGAACCTCTGCTTTCCTCACTTCCCTCATTTGTAAAATAAGTATAACAACAGTACTTCCTAGGGTTGCTGTGGGGATCAAATGAGAAAATAATTGTAAAATGTTGTGCATAGTTTTGGCACACAGTAAGAGCTATATAAATGTTAGCTATTACTTATTATTATATTAATTCAAGAGTAAGAGAAATGCATTTTACAACAACTGTGAGGTTTCATGACATACTCAGCAAATTGACAAAAACAATCAAAGAAGCAGACAACGTCCAAGAGGCTATGAGAAGGAAGGTGTACTATCAACCTGGGGGCAGAGCCATGAATGGGTCCAATCGTTATGGAAAACAATTTGGAACTATGCCAGAAAGGTCACTGGATTGTCTATACCTAGTCTCACTGCTGAGTTCATAGGATGGAAAATACTGGGGAAAGAGTCCTTTGTGTACTAAAGTTTCCAACGAGCAATTTTTTTGTGTGTGGTAGGAAAAAACAATTGAAAACAAAGTAGGGGCCCAATGATGAGGGAATGGCTGAACAAACTGTGGCACAGGAATGCATTAGAAAACTGTTATGCCATAAGAAATGACACATATGAAGAATTCAGAAAAACATGGAAAGAATTTTATGAAGTAATGAAGGAAAAAGCAAGCAGAATCAAGAAAACAATATACATGAGTACAGTAATTTCAACACAAAACACAATTTCCTTTTCTTGGTACAGTTGGTGTAGAAGGCTACTACCTATGCCAACCAAGGTGTTCACTGAGTCGGCTGGTTCTATTTAGCTGGTTTTTTTTTTCTTTCTTTTTTACAAAGAAGAACTCATTCAGGGGGAATCACAGGAGAGAAAAGATATCCAGAGATGACTTGTGATGTGATAGGAAAATTGGAATGAGTTTTGACTGATTCTTCCCTGTCTCTGCTCCAAAAAAGATAACAACTTTATTAAAATCGACCATAATGAAAAAAACAATTAGGCAATGGATTAGTAAAAACAATGTTACTTTTAATTTGATGAATTGTGATGTGGTGAGGGGTTCTTTGTTATTGTCATGTCTTCGTATTTATATGGAAACATGTATCTTATTGTCTCATTCAAACCCTATAGAATAAGTCACATTTATGCATGTAATTTAGCCCATCCCCGCCCTTTCTTTCTACCATATTATCACTGTAAAGCTGGGGCAGAATTGGAGAGGGCTAATGATGACACTTTTCTCTAAGCACCCAGGTCTGGGTCAACTAACTCAATACTCATTAATATTCTCATCTTTCTTTACCAAAGAACACTGACACTCAGGGTTACAAGGTAATCAACTCCCAAGCTGATGTCTTCCTTCCTTCAGCAATTTCTGGAATGAACAATAGATTCCTTTAAGTGAAGCTTTCTATGTTGGAGGGAGGGAGAGAGTTGGCAGAAAGACGAGGGGGATTAATTGTAAGCAAATTAAAAAGTGGCACTTGCATTTAAGGTTCCGCTCTCTTTCAAATTTCAGGTTTTTAGGAGTTATTATGCACATTAAATTTCGAGGGAAATGTTAACTCTTGTATGTTTTCTGCAAAAAAGTATGTATGGTTGTGTAAATATTATTCCCATTTTACAAACTGAAGCTCAGAGAGATTACGTGATTATGTGTTCATGAAACTACTAGGAGCCTGAGCCAGGACTCAAATCTAGTCTCCTTATTTTTAAAAAAAAAAATTAATACTTTTTTCCAATTACATATAAAATTTTTATTTTTAACATTTGTTTTTAAAATTTTTTTGAATTTCACATTCTTTTCCTCCTTCCCTCCCCTCACTGTCTCATTGAAAAGGCAAGCAAGCTGATATAGGTTATGCATGTGCAATCATGCAAAACATATTTCCATTTAAGTCATGTAAAAAGTCACAGATCAAAAAACCCTAAGAAAAATTTAAAAAATGAAGAAAAAGTATGCTCTTATCTACATTCAGACTCTATCACTTCTCTGGACATGGATAGCAATTTTCATCCCAAGTCCTTCAGAATTGTCTTGGATTGTATTGCTGAGAATAAGTCATTCACAGTAAATTATCCTACAATATTGCTGCTACTGTTTACAACATTCTCCTGGTTCTGTTCATTTCACTTTTCATCAGTTCATGTCTTTCCAGGTTTTTCTAACAGCATCCTGCTCGTCGTTTCTCATAGAATGATAGTATTCCTTCACAATCACTACAACAACTTGTTCAGCCATTCCCCAACTGATGGACACCCCTTCAATTTCCAATTCTTTGCCACTACTAGAAAAGAGCTGCTATATTTTTGTACATACAGGTCCTTTTCCTTTGTTTTTTATCTCTTTGGGATACAGACCTAGTAGTGGTTGAATCTAGTTTGCTAATGTAAAGTTCAGTTCCTTTCCCACTACATTACAAGAAGAATAATTAGAAGCACAAAGTGCCATACGTCTAACTAAAGGGAGGTTGTTTATTTCTCCTTCAACCATCTAGTGAAAGCTCTCAGGTCAATCCAGAGGTTCTTGACCTTAGTGTCATGCACTTCTCCGGCAGTCTGGTGAAGTCAATGGATGAACCCCTTCTTAGAATAACACTTTTAAATATACAAAATAAATAGGATGACAGAGGAAATCAAACATATTAAAATAGAGCTAACAAAATACTTTTTAAAAAGATCAAATTCAGAATGCCTAGGTTAAAACCTCCTGGGCTAGACTATTCTAATAGCCCACCAACCTCTTTCAGGTCCTCTGAGGTCCTCAAAATATGCCTCAAACATCAACCTCTGACGTTTTTGTTTTTCTTTGTATTATTTCCACTCCTTCATGTAGCACAACCAAAATATAAAATATTTTTCATCATCGTGAGAAAAAAAAAGGCTGTTACAGAAATGTTGACACAAGTCAACAGGTTTGTTTACTTAAGATTTTTTTTTAATTTGTTGTGTGCTTTCCAAATTCATTTTGAAATGTTCTTGGAAAGGGATATTTTAATTGGTTCTCATATCAAGCTTTGTGTAAAATTGTTTCTTCATTGCTTCTTTCCATTTTACAAGGTACTACTACTCACCACCTACCATTTTTTTCCCATAAAAAAATTAATTCTTTTTCTAAGCCAGTATTTTTTTGACTGGCACGTCTCATCACCTTGCAGTAAGATTAAGTGGTAGTTTTTTGGGTCTTTTTGTTCCCTTGTTCTGGTGATTGTTCCTTATTGAATGGGGATGGTCTGTGTTGGTGTTTGGTTTTTTTCCTCTCTTCCATTATCTTGAGGTTTTTTAAATTTGCTCATTTCTCTGAAGGATTTAAAATTTTTATTTTTGAGGATTTCTGCTAGTTTTGCTTCTTTTTTTGTACTTCTTTCACTGTTCTAGAAATACATGTTGAGATTAAGACACTTCTTTGGTGTCGTAATTCTATCATGTTCCTGAGACTCCTTGTATATTATCTTACATTATAGTTATTCATAGATGTGGCATAGCTTTCTTCTTTGACTCTAAGAGACATAAGGGCAGGGATCATGTTTTGGCTGAACTTTCTGTTTTCCTAAGTGAGTGGCACAGCAAACTGCACATAGAAGAGGATGGAAGATGGATCGGAAAGGTCTTAGTTGAATCCTGCCCCAGAGATTCTCTAGCTGGGTGACCCTGGGCGAGTCACTTAACCTCCCTGTAATTCAGTTTCTTCATCTGTAAAATGCTGGCAATGATAGTACTTATCTCCCAGGGTGGCTGTAAGGATCAAATGTTAGCCTTCAAATGCTACATAAATGGTGGCTACTATTATTTACAATAATTATTATAGTTAGGTAAAATATTACTAAATTAACAGTAATACAATTATTTAACGCTATTGGTAATACCCTTGATTAATATTATTAATAAGAGCAACATTATTATTAATAATAGCCTGCCAACCTCTTTCAAGTCCTGAGATGACCCTTTGGATGGGTGCCTATCGATTGGGATACATCATGCAGCATAAACACTCTTGGGAGTGAATGCTTACGTGAAGAGAGTTTTGCTGAGAACATATGAGGGACATCTGTAGTTTCTGGTAGGTTCCAAAACAATTCGTAAAAATCATTTCCCTGGTTTACATGTAGTTGGACCTTCTCCAGTAAGTCAGGGTGTTCTAGTCCACTTAAGCATGCTATCTCAGTTGCACAATCATGTATTTACTTATTTACCATTTTTAGGAGTGTGTGGCAATGAGGGACCTAGTGACTTTCATGGATGGACAAATACACCAAATCTCATTACAGTAAATGCAATCAAAAGAAAAAAGCTACCTAGGTCCTAAGTCATAAATTAAGAGTTGTATGGGACCTTAGAGACATTTCATTCAGTCTCCCTATTTTACAGATGAAGAGATGGGGTCTCGGAAAAGTGAAACATCTTACCCAATGCCACATTGGTAATAAGCGATAGAATCAGAATCAAAGCCCATATTGTGCATGATTTCAAATCTTGCGTTTTTCCTCCTACACCATGATCTCTTTCTCTACAAGAGTTATTGTCCCCACTTTACAGATGTGAGAAGTGAGACTCAGAGCCTTCATGTGTCTTTCCCATTGTCACACAGCCAGTAAATATCTGAATGTAGACTTGGACAGAAATCTTCCGACTCCAATCCAGTGGTTTTCCCAATACCCTATATTACTTTCCAATTTATTTTTTAGTAGAATGGTGAACTCAAACACCTTACTAGGAAAATTCTGTGTCATGCTCTTAAGAGGAAAGAGGGAGCCCTAAGTTATTCATGCCCAAAGCGCATCTTACTCATGTATCCACACAAGGTAATCAAGTAAAATTCCTCTGCATAACCAGAGGCAACATTCTCTTCAACTGAAAACAAAAGGAATTTAATACTGACATTTCGAAGAGGTAAATCCACTAACTTTCCAGTGCATTAACCTTAACCCTGCCCTACAACAAAGCTATTTTCATGGTTACAGACAGTGAAAAAATTTGTTGTTTTAGCTGAAAAGGGTCAGTGGAAACCAAGCCCTTTAACTTTGAAACATGTTGCTATTGACAGGACTGCAAAAGAGCCAGCAGGAAAAAACGGTGTCACTGATCTATTGGTTCTGACAACTGCTAAATGACATTGTTTCAGTATTCCCCAGGTCTCATCAAAAGGTGAGGACTCATTGACAATTGAATAGGATACAGTCCTAAAAAAGGGCGGCTGGCATCCAGGGATCAGAATCAAAAAAAGAAAAAAAAAAAGAAAATTCATTTGTAAACCACAACAGCAACACCTGGCATTTAGAGAGAGCTTTACATACATCACCTCATTTCCACAATATTTTCATTTATTATTTCATTTGGTCAGAGTAATCAAAAACAGCACCAGATTTAGCAACAGTGAGCCTGGGTTTATCTCCCGGTTTAGATAACGGTAATGATGATGATGGTGATAAAGACGATGTTAATAATGGAAATAATAAAAAATATGATAGCTAACAATAATTTAACACCTACTCCATGGCTGGCATGGTGCTCAGTCCTTTATCTCGTTTTACAATGATCTCATTTATAATTATCTCACAACAACCTTGGGAGGTAGGTGCTACTAGTCTCATTTTATATCTGAGGAAACTGAGGTAAACAGAGGTTAAGTGATTTACTCGGTCACGCAGTGACCTTGGTCACATATGAACTCGTTTTCCTGATTCAAGTTCCAATGTTCTATCTACTGGCCCCCATCTGCTTTTGCTACTCTCTGCCTGTTTGACCCTGGGCAGACTCATTTCTCCTCATAGCCTAGTGATATTTTATTATACTCATATACCATGACTGATTAACCATTATCTAACTATTGTGCATGTAAGTTCTTTGAGGTCAAGGTTATCTCACTTTTGATTTTTCATCTCCAGGGTCTTCTAGCATGGTACCTGACTCATAAGAGGGTGCCTGAATTGAACTGAGTTTTTAGCTTTTTGTAATCACAAATATGCTGCCATGAACATTTCTATACATATAGGTCTTTCCCAGCTGTTAATAACATCCTCAGGATACATCATCAGTCACGGGATCTCTGTATCGAAAGGTATGAACAGCTATTTAGACACAGTTTTAATGAGCTCAATTACCTGATTTACTAGCTCCTGGCAAACAAGAAACCACAAATTAGGAGGAGCAAACAGGGTCTCAGTGAAAAGTAAAAGGGAAGAGACTGAGGAGAGACAAAAAACCTATCAAATAATTGTAAGTTGGAGTGATGTAAGACCTTCAAAGCACATCTGACTTAATTAGCCAGTCCTTAGAGATCCTTGTGGCTTGGGTCATTCTAAAATACATGCTCTGTAAAACCTATTGGAGGGCAGTAAGGTGTTGCAGTGGATGGAGGGCTGAGCCTGCAGTCAGAAGACCTATTATCCTGAGTTCAAATCTGACCTCAGACACTTACTAGCTGTGTGGCCTTGGCTAAGTCACTTAATCCTGTTTGTCTCAGTTCCCTCATCTGTAAAACGAGAAGGAAATGGCAAACCACTCCAGTGTCTCTGCCAAGAAAACCCCAAATGGGGTCATGGAGAGTTGGACACAACCAAAACAACTGAATAATAGAGACCTTTCTGGCCTAGGTCATTCAGAAATATACATTCTGTAAAGCTTAGTAGATTATACGATCTATAAGTATTTCCAAGTTAATCTCTTAGCCATATCACTTACTTCATATGGGTGACAACAGTCTCTAGAAGTTGTTTTCTGGAAAAAACATATGAAAATCATGGAGTTTTGTGACTGTACAGGTTAAGATGGAAAAGAGTACCAGAGAGGTTTCCCTTTTCTACTCTTGTTGTGTATGTAGCAATAATCCTGAATTTTTTACCTCTTGAGCATAGATCAGTCCTATGTGCCTTATTCTAGACAGAAACTTGGGAGTGAGAGTTTGTGACAGAGATCACAACATGCAATTAGGGCTTTTAATCAATGGATAGGGAAAAATCATGAGGATCTATATCCAAAACAACCCTACTGGGGGGGGGGGAGGAGGAAGGATGGTGTGTGTGTGTGTGTGTGTGTGTGTGTGTGTATTAGTTTTTTTATTTTTAGTCAATTAGTTGTGTACGACTTCATGATCCCATTTGGGGTTTTCTTGGCAAAGATAATGGAGTAGTTTGCCATTTCCTTCTTTAGGTCATTTTACAGATGAGGAAATGGTGGCAAACAGGATTAAGTGACTTGCTCAACTGGATTTGAACTCAGATTCAACTCCAGGGTCTGTACTCTATCTCTGCCACCTAGCTGATATCATGCCATACATGAAATCATTGTTTTAAATTTCATCTTCAAATAGTAAGATCTGATCTCATGAAATAGTAGGAATAGAAACTGGGGGCATGGGACGTGTGATGATAGGAAGAAGCCAAGAAAACACTACTTTACAATAAAGAAAGGGCTGAAAGCCACATGCACACAAATGCAAAACCAAGAAGAGTTTCTCCCAACCATGAAATGTTTACCTAACACAGGGGCTTATGATCAAGGGCAGCATTGGATGAAGGAATGGGTCATGAGAAAAGAGCTACACATACCAAGAAGACTGTATTTTTTGAGGAAACTCTGATCTCCCTTATGATTTCTCAGTATGTTCAGAAAGATCAAAGAAGAATTAGAAGTGCTCAATAATATTTCAAAAGAAATAAATTTGAGAAAATATTTTGTAGGATTAGCTCTTAATTAGCTTGTTTCGAGATCATTAGGAAGTACTCTTCCTCGATTTGTCCAAGAGGATCTTGCTAAGTATACAAAGGAAAGGGCAGAGACTATCGCAGACTCTCAGCTTTGTGAAACTTCTGAAGGTTATTAGCACTTTTAATCCAGATTCATGTTCAAAGTCATAGTTGGACCACATTCATTTATCATGGATCCATCCAACCAAAATTGACCACTCAGTGCTAGTTAGTGGCTCCCAACTGCCTTCAGGATTAAATATAAAATCCTCTGGTGGGCTTTTAAAGCCCTTTACAACCTGGTCCCTTCCTATCTTCCTAGTCTTCTTATATCTTACCTCCTTCCATGTACTCTATGAGTCAGTGACTATTTTTTTTGCATATGATACTCCATGCATTTTTACAGGGTGTCCCCCATGCCTGCATTCTCTTTCCTTAGCTCTGCTTCCTGAATTCCTAACTTAAACATCACCTTCTGTAAGACACCAGTTGCAATCTCTCTTAACATGAGTGCTTTCCTTCTGAGAACGTCTCCAATTCATCCTGTTTATATATAGTTGTCTGCATAGTCTCTTCCCTCATCCCCATTAGATTTCGTGAGCTCCTTGAGGGAAGGGCCTCTTTTTTTTTTTGCATTACTACTATGATGCCTGGAACATAGTGGGTGCTTAGTAAATGCTTATTGACTTGACAACTATTATGAGCAGAATCCCATGCTAGATATTGCCAGTATTATTTTATTTCCAAAAAAAATTCTTTTTATTAAGTTTAGATACAATTTGTTTATTGTTTGGCACTGTTCTCTATAGGAAGATAGCAGCAATCTTTTCACAAATAATCTTTTTACTATCTCTAGAAACGTGTAGGAAATATGGCAGCAGTAAATAGCTCCATCCTCGGTAACATCTTGTGATAACCTCTCCTTTCTATAGCCCAAAGCTATCTCTCCCTCTTCCGCCTGTGATATATACCTTAAATTGTTAGTCACCTTTTTTGTATATCTTCACTCCCAATGAGGTGGCTAGCTCCTCATCTCTCTCTGAATATTCTACAGTCCCTCACATAAAATATAATTCTGTTGACTGCCTGATTGAGGAAGGTCTAACAGGTTGAGTCACTGGATGCCTTGTAGAAACTGCAACAGCAAACTCAAATAACAACAAACTTCTTCAAGATTCAGTACAAAACCCACTTTTTCAGGAGGTCTGAAAAGATTTTCCCTATGGCTACTGTCTTCCCATCTGAGATTACTTTCCATTGATACTACATATATATCTTGCAGAGCAGCGAGGTGGCACAGTGGATAGAAAACTGGACTTGGAATCAGGAAGACTCCTCTTCATGAATTCAAATCTGGCCTCAGACACTTACTAGATGTGTGACTCTGGGGAAGTCACTTAACCCTATAAGCCTCAGTTCCTCATGTATAAAATGAAGTAGAGAAGGAAATGACAAACCATTCCAGTATCTTTACCAGGAAAACCCCAAAGTGGAGTCACAAAGGATCTAACACAACTGAATAATAACATACCTGGCATACACATAGTTGTTTGCATTTTGCCTCTCTGATCGAAATGCGAGCTCCTGCTTATCCTCAGTACTTGGCACAATATCTGGCACATAATAAAGGCTCAATAAATATCTCTGGACTGATTGTCTTAAGAGGAACAGATGTTAATTGGGGAAAAAGTGCAATTTCTTATTGAGTGAAACGAAACTTGGAAATGTTTTTACCTTTACTACAATATCCATCTCATAGAAGAAGACAGGATTCTCTCATTTTTTTTTACACTTTATTTGAAACCGGGTTCAAAGTTGGATTATCTTAATTCTCCTGAACAGAAGAGGCTTATAACAGGGCTACCAAGATACAAAGACCTACGCCCACCCTAACGTAATCTCCCAACTAGAAAATCAAAGGGCTGCAAAATGCTAGTGTGATACGGCCGACTTGACAATACTCATCAAAAATAACGATAATTAACTACACCGGCATTTTCATGCAGCAAATAAAAATAAGGCTCTTAAATAATTAAAATATAAATTTGTTTAATTTAAAGCTGCTATCCCACTGGTAACTGTTACCAGAGAAATCTGTTTTTGAATGTCTTTACTTTAGAAGAATTTTAGCAGACTCCTCGGACAATGTGATGTAAGAATGCTTCCTTTCCAGGACTCGGCCATCACTTGACTTTTACGTATGAAAATGAGACTAATATTCATCTCTGACACAGAATGAGAAAACCTTTCAACTAAATACATTAATACTTTTTTCCGCTCACCTGTTTCAATAATTCAATAACCATGGCACTGTGATACCACAACATTTTTACATTGTCTATAACAAGGAAGGGTTTAGAAAGGATATATAAGATTTTAAAGTATTCTGTGTCCAGAAGGTTTTCTGTTTTTTGCTCTCTAGTTTAAAACAAACACATTGTGTTTTTACTGGTCTGGGGAAGAGATAGATTATTAGGATATACTATTTATGGATATATTTTTTATTTTAAATTATACATTAAATTTATTTTATTATATTTATATGTTATATATGTAATTTGTATTATAACACAACACACTGTATACACACATATTTGTGTATAGCTATCCATATATAATATATACATACGTATATAAATAAAATACGCAACTAATGATGACATCATAAATGGACATTGCGACATTTAAATGGTCTACATTAATGGTGTCAAACTCAGCTAGAAGAAGGGTGCTACTCTGGACTGCATATTGACTTAGAAAACTACATTTTAACATTATTTATATTCTATTATATTTTTATATACTATATGTTTCCCAATTACATTTGGTTCATGCACTCACTCTGAAGTGTAGCCTTACTGGTTTCTGGGTAGTATGTTGGACACCTCTAATTTACATCAGTTTTTACCTGTCTGTACCCACTGGTCTTTTATGACACTAGATGCATTTTGAAATAATGGTTAGGGGAGAGACATTCTAGGCATTCATATTCCAGGACATCTGTAAAGACAATGCAATTGAGGCATCCTTCATCAACAGGAAGGCAAAAAGCCATCAGGCTGCTTAACGCTGTTATGCAGAGTGAAGATTAATATAATTAAATATGCACAATTTCAAATCACCCTTTTAAAAAACAGTGGGAAGCCTCTATCAGGCTAACCTATGATTTATGGTTCCACTGTAATTTTAGGACATACTGAGAGAAGGTTTGTTATAGTGGAGGTGGAACAAACAGTGAAAGTATGATACAATTCAGTTCCTTGAGGTCAGAGTTTTTTTTTTTTTTGTTTTTTTTTGTCTTTGTATCATCGTGTAACACAGTATCTGGCACATGGTAGGTCTATGAGAAGTGTTTGTGGATTGATGGTTTCATTTTTAAGCCTCTCATAGACTATATGTGAATTTGGGCAAATCACTCCAAATCACATTTATGTTTCAGTTTCCATATTTATTAACCTCAATTCCAAAGAACTTTGTCAGTAGACATAGAGAGAAGGAAAGGGGACTGATAAGTCAGAAATTTTGTGGAGTCAGAAAGGAAAGAATCTGACAGGTGATTATGTTTGTGACAGTTAAAAAGTTCGAGAGACATAGTTTCTGGGTAATTTAATTATTTTATTAATAAGGCCAGAAAGTTAATAAAAGGATGGTGATTTGATCATCTCTCTTAGACCAAAGACCCCAAATGGCAGTGGGTTCACAGTTTATATGCCTTCTCTAGAGGAGGTGTTTCTGAGGGATGCCTAATCACCTTTGATTAGTTAATCAAATGGGCGGCAGGTTACCTTAGGGGAGGGGCTTACATTGCTCAAATATTGGTCAAAGAGACATCAATTTCCATATTACCTGTCTAGAACCTGTCAGAGCAGGCACAGGGAGCAGGACCCCCATTAGTCCAAACTTAGAATTTCTTTTACTGTCTGATTAGAGCATTACCTGGGTAAATCTCTAAGAGAGATTTCTCACAGATTGATTTCTGGGGGGGAAGAGGAAACATTTGATCCTAATACAATAATTTGTTACTTAATATGAGAGAAATATTCATTTCTCATAGGTATGTGGGATTAGAGAGCTGATGGAGTTTAATGAGTAAAGGAATGACACGGTTAGATCTGTATGTGTGATCTGATCTTTACTGATCCACTACTGTGGCTTAAGATTACACTAAGCTGTTTTTTTTTAAATAGACTTTTATTATGATACTTGGCTTTTATTAAACTTATGGTCAAGTAAAATCCCTAGGTGAGGGATCTTTTTTCCATATGACCTGCCAGTGCTCCACAGGTATCCTATACCTCTGTAGCTTTTAAAATATCTAAATATGAAATTTCATATTCATTCCCATCTCAAGTATGCTCTTGGTGGTTTTGATCTATCCACCCCGCTGAGAAAATTTTAAACCATGATTCTGTCATTTACACGGTCAACTATCACTCTATGTGAATTTGGCTAGCATCCCTTCTAGGTCTCATCTATGTTGCTTTGCTCAAAGAACCTTTTCAAAAAAGGAAGTCAAATTATTTTGGCATGACTGGTTGTTAGCGAATACTGTATTCTTTCTTAAATTCTCACAAACTCCTGTCCTTTAATTTTGTTGGAGATCAGCAACAAGTTCTTTGGCATTTCAAGGAAATGTTATTGTTGCCATTTTGAAAATCAGGACAAAATTTTCCCTTACCAATTTTCTAGGACCTCTTCTATTTTTCATGGTTCATTAAAGCTGCTAAAAGTAGAAAAGCTAATATCTACAAGTGCTTTCATCACATGTAATTCATCTGACTCAGGAGACTCAAAATGTCATTTAAGTGACTAGGAATATTAAAGTCATAGCATATAAAATAAATCCACCTAAGTCACCACCATTTCTATTAATTCTAACAAAATTATCAGGAGAGAACAGAGAAAACCCATTTAAAATAACTATATAATGGAGAAGGCTTAGTAGTATCAGATCTCAAACTACACACAGTAGTAATTACCAGAATGTAATGTTTGTAACTGGTTAAAAAAAAGTTCATCAGTGGAAAAGATTAGGCATACAACATAAAGAAGCAAAGAAACTTGGCAGCCTCACATTCAACACTAAATGCTCTAGCTACTGAGGTAAGAACTCACTTTCCAACAAAATCTTCTATACAAAAAATATTGGTAACTTCTCTGTAATAGATAAAAATCCAAAGAGTTGAAATATCCAACAATTCAAAGATGGCTGAATAAACTGAGGTTTTGTAGTGTAACAGAATATTATCATGGAAATATGGAAAGACCTATGGGGTGATGGATATAGAGTAAAATCAGCAGAATAAGAAATGAGTAGACATTGACCATAACTATAGAAAGGAAAGAAAGGAAAATGGAGCGAATGGTGGTAGGATTTTAGACAGACCTTGAAGGGTTCACAGAACAAACATATTTTGTTTGTGGTTTCTTAATTCTTTTGTTTATGCCTTGTCAACAGCCAAGAGTTTAGAATAAAATCTTCCTCCCAGTTTTTTGTTTACATGACAATCTTTGTTGAGGATTACTACGCATTTGTGTCTTTGAACATGAGACGATTACCTAATTAATTTTTGTTATAGAGGGAGTATAATAAACATAGTTTGCCAAGAAATCACTGGACATAAAAATGTCCAGTTTATACATTAGTCTATACATATGGACACAAATTGTACCCATGTGGAACAAGTGCTTACTGTATGCAGAGAACTGTGATTGGTACTGGAAGAGAAAAAATTTAGACAAAGTCTATGCTTTCCTATAGCTTATGGTATGATAAAGGGGAAAAGCCATACACACATACATACATACACACACATATAAGCATGATACACATACATATATAACTATGATATGTGAAATTATGTGAAAAAGATATTCAAGAATATTTTTCACAAGCTAAATTTTCAAAATGAGTTACAAAACTAAGGCCAAGAAGGGAAATATTAAATGAATTTTTTAAAACCTTTAAATTCCTACAAAATCTTCACATATAATGAAATATTCTCAAGATGTAGATAGTTTACATTATATTTATTAGACTTACAAGATGAATTCCTATGTCCAAGGACCTAAAATGTTTAGCCAGAAAACTTTCTAGAAATGCCCTTCCTGGCCTTGAGAAGTAACCACATCCCTAGGGCATGCATGATGTTTAAAAAAACCCCTCCTAAAGGGCTCAGTCCAACCACAGGTACGTTCATTTGACACTGCATTAGGTAAGTGCTTTAATAATTTCTCCACAGATCAGTGAGGCAGGTTAATGGTACTATTCTCATTTCATAGATAAGCAAACCCAGGCATCAATCAGTTAAGTGACTTACTGCCACGAACAAGACTATTAATACAGCTGAGATCAGGATTCTTGTCTGCAGAGTTCTTGGCTCTCGCTAAGTCATCTTCTAGGAAAACCCTCATGGGTATTCAGGTGGGTTGTAACAATACAGGATCATACAGTAGCAAAGACCAGCTATGCTACTCATTTTTGTTATGTCGTGGTTCATAATGTGTCACCTACCAGTATAGAGGGCTAGAAAAATCCTTTTGTGGGTTCATTCATTCAATAAGTATTTATTACATGCATGTCGGGTGTCTGGTACTGTTGTGGTCTAGGGGTGCTAAGCACCCCAAAATGACAGGGCAAAGAGCGTGGGTCTGCTTCAAAAGAATCGACCACTCAATCCTTTCCACTCAATCCTTCTTTCACTCAAAGACAAGGTTTACTGTGTTGCCAATAGAAGGGCAGAATTTTAAGAATCTGACCTTTTTTTAATAGAGAAAAAGATTGTGGGAAAACTTGGGTGGGATTAAAGAGTGGCAAATAGCCCTGGGTGATCCTGAGATAACAGAGTAGGGGGCTAGATGGGATTAAGGGTGATAAGTAGGCTGAGGTGCTCTGGAGGTAACAGACAATGGAGGGTTGGGCTGGGTCAGAGGTAACAGAGAATTGAAGGCTGGCTGGGTTGTGTTCATGGGGTCTAGGTACTCAGTGAGGCAATGGGGTGAAAGAGATAAAAAGGAAACTGCACCCAAAGGACTCGTACTCTATGTGGGTGAAGGAAACAAGATGTACATCTAGACTCGCAAAATATAGTTAAGGAAAACACAAAGAAATTTGTGGAAATTGGGGCAATAGTACCTAGGAGAATCAGGAAGGTTTAAAGAGTTAAGACTAAATTAACCAATACTCAAGATTCCACTGATACTTCTAAGCGGCAAAGTCTTGGCTAAATGGGAATCCTTGGTTCTTTTTTACTGGGCCCTTTCTCACACATTCCTTCTCTATCTAGGTTTCCAAAGGACGTATATAGGCAATTACTCGCTGAAATATCCATCATATCTACTGCAAAATGCTCATAATGATATGAGGAATAAATAAGAAGCATAATAAACACTGCTGATATATGGATACTTAAACTGTTTTCATTCTTAACATAATTGGGTTTATCATTAGGCACTGGGGTAGGTGGATTATTATGATGCATTGCAGCTGGCATTTAGTAACACATCCCACATTCCCCAGCCTCACAAAACAGAACAATGCTATAACCTAGAGGATTTACTACCAGGTCAATTGCATCCATAATTATTCTTTTCTTTCTCTGAAAATCAGTTTCATAATTGACTGAGAACCAGAGCTAAACAAGGGCCTTTAATTCTTGTGGGGCTGAACACCTCGTGTGGAAGTGTGATAAGAATTTTTGACACATCTTGATAGAAATTTATATCTGCAAATATCGCTTTTAAATTCATGCCATTAAAGTCTAATTTCTTGCATTGTTTTTTTTTTTAAAGGAAGAAAAATCCATTCATTCTCTGTACATTGCAGTATTTTCATAAGGCTGGGTAATAAACAAATTTGCTCATGGTTCATCTATTTTTCTTCCCACTGACCATGAAATCCAACCTGTAAGGATTGTTTCATTTTTTGGTCTTTCTATACATGGTATATACACAGCGTATGTAAGGTGGATTTTAGTGTGTGTAAAGTGAATTTTTGTTATTATTTCTCAGAGTTCAGTTTCCCCGGATCCATAGGCATAACAACCTCTGGTTCCCAGGTACTAGATGTGAGTTCCCCCAGTTAGGGTTCAAACCATGCCTACCACCGTTGGGCAGAGTTATATAATGGCACTGTGACTGCACAGCGAGACACAGGGATGGGGTGATGTAAACTTGTAAGGCTAATGCTGGCAATGGGCCTTCTCTCTCTGCTATCCTATAAAGCAGGTGGGCAACAGACAGTGAATGGGGAACTTTAGGGTTGAGTGCACAAGCTGTAACACTGTATGTGACTTGATCAGCCCCCATCAAGGTTTGGGTGGAATCTGTGTTTGCCTCAACCAGCCCCTACTGAGGCTTGAGGGGATTTAGGAGATGCACGAGTTGTGCCCGACTCGATTAACCCCATCAAGATGTTGGGGTAGCTATACCCCTTTCTCACTCGATCTGTGAGAAGGGTGATTAGGGAGTATTGTAGGAGTTTGTGCTCCCATTATCAGCAGTCCTCTTCTGAGAAAACTAGACTAGAATAAAGTAAGATTATTAACCCCTTCTTAGTGTCTTTCCTGCCTGGCAAAATCAAGAATGAACCTGTGCTGGTAGTTCATAAGTGTGCTGTGTTTATTTGTTTTACAATGGTATAAAGTATACCTAGTATATAATATATAACTATATAGCATAATGTATACAGTATATATATATGTGTATATATATATAAAACACAGATACATACATACATATGTATACACACACACTTAGGTATAAAAAGATACCTAATATAGTACACACACACACATATCCCTAGCTTAGTATATAATAGATGTTCAATAACTGTTGGCGGATTGACTCTCCACATAAAACACAAACTATCGACAAGGCATACAAAGTTTTTCATTTCCTGATGGAAGAGACCAGAAAATATGGAGGGGAAGAAACTGACTTTGAAAGTAATTACACAAACATGTACACGTGTGTTCTAAGTGTGTTTATGCACACTTGCTAATATGTAGGGATAACACAAACATGTATATAACAAATATGCATATAACATTTAGGTAAAAGAGAATGGTTATTTCTAAATGTGGCTATATTAGTATTGGGCTATATGTAGAAACACAAATAATACACTGGATTTTTTTTTAACAATCATCTCTGACTTTTAATAGGTTTTTTGGAGTTAATTGTAGCTAGTATTTCTATATAGCATTTAAAGGTTTGCAGAGCACTTTATATATGCGCTCTGATTTCATCTTCACGATGATGCTGTGAGGTTAAGTGCTATGAGTATTCTTCCTTTACAGTGTGATTTGCCTAAGGTCACATGGCTAATAAGTGCCTAAGGGAGGATTAGAACTCAGGCCTTTAAAACGTTCTAAGTGTTCTAATATTAATAATAACCAGCATTTACACGGCACTTTAAAGGCCTTTACATGTCCTCTCTTAAGGCTTATACAAACACATTGCATATATACACACATATATTCAACAGACCTTAAGAAAGGCATTTCAAATAGTCCATACGTACCTTGATACACAGTCTATTTAATACCACTGAATGAGGGCCCTAAATTTTACTTCTGTAAGAGACTACCAGAATATTCTTGGAAATGAGGAGCTGCCCGATGGAAAGGGTTCCTCCTTTTTTAAGGCTGCCCCATGACATAGAATCTGTTGGGGTAGTATCTATAATGGAATACCAAAGTTTTCCTAAAAAGTATCTCCTGGAACAGATTCACAGAAAACCCTCAGAACCAAAACTTACCCAGCTTAAATGGTCAAAAATTTAATTAGGTGCAACTCTCTCTGAAAGTTTGTAAAGCAGCAGAAATAAACTCTTCTTATTTCAGAATATAAATTTATATTTATTTAAATTTATATATAAATTTAAAAAATTTGTCCTGTCTTTATTTTTCTTACATTCCCTCTGCCCCAAAGCATGAGATGTCTCTCCTTTTAAAATGTCAGTTAAAGAAGTAGTATATTGTAAAATAATCAGTTTACTACAACCCAATTCTTTCAGCATTCCAGGGTTATTTCACAATTTGGCAATCACCATTGCTAAACTACCCAATGTTTGTATGCTTTCGTGGGCATTTATTCTAACCTAATTATGTATTCTAACATCTCATAGCAAATTCATCTTTCTGTTGTAAAGGAATGCAACTATTTATTCCCCTAAACAAGAACAATGAAACTTAGTTAACAATAAAACTTTGAGAATACACTTATACAAAGAATTCTAAGTACAGGAACTGCACCTATTAATGGAAACAGAATTTTTTTTTTTCTGATAATTTTTGGTTAACCATATTTCCTAACCTTTTTGGGGTGTGGGGGGTGGGAAATGGGGGGCTGGTCTCTCTATCTTGACTAGGCTGAAAGCATGGAGGTCTGATCTTACAGGTCTGATTGGCATGGAAGCTTTACCCTGAAGATTTGCCCATGGTCAGGCAGCTTGGTGGCCCACTACTCCTGAAGGCTCACCATATACTTAACTAAATGTAGCCCTTTTGCAGTGCATAAGTACTAAACTTCAGCTTCTGCCACTACCCTCAGCCTCTCCAGCAGTTAAGACTATAGGCATGCACCACCCTGCCTGCATTGAAAACAACTGAAGGTGTTATTTAGACACTGATGTTCAAATGCACTTTTGGTGAGGGGTTGGGATTGAGTTGAATAGGTCATCCATCTCTGACAACAAGAGTACAACTGAAAGAACAGTGCCTCATTTCTAAGGTGTTTCTCCTGTTGTTATTTTTATGAGTGTGTGCCAGAGAGTTTCATCATCATCATGTAACTACAAGTGGAAAAAATGAATAATTAAAGGATTCTCGGCTTCAGGTGAAATGGCATCAATCTTACATGCCTGACAACATTTACAGAACTTCTACTGAGCAGGTGTGTGCAACAAATCGTTTTTCACCAGGTTTTTACACCAAGCTAGCACCCCACCCTATATCTGGCTTCAAGTCATCATGAAGAATTATGGGTAACTTTGTAGCTCCCATCTCAAGAATACCACCCTTTGCCTGTGATGAATCTCTTTGATTGGCTTGCAAATCTATTTGGTACATGGGTCAAATGGAAGGTCATTAAACACAAGCAGAGAAAATGGCAGTCAGAATGGCCCAGGATGCTTCTATTAGCATCAAAGAAGTATTGTTATTTTTGGCATCTGATGTAATTTTCAACACAATTTTTCAAACATATACACATCAGACAGAACTGCAGTATTTCTGCAAATGTATATTTTTAAAAGCAGTCAAATGCTTGCATTTTCTTTCTCCTGTACTTTTATGTTAATTTTGCAATCAGGGATAGCTTTATGAAACTAGTATTGGAAATGAATTACTTACTGACAGCAGTCCACTGTGAAAATATACACCTAATAGATGTTAAAATATTTTTTCATAACCTGTATATTTAAGCAATTCAATTAATACAAGAAAACCAGGAGATATAAAATTATTAGTTCATTTATGACAAATAACAAACAGTGGTAGAAAATTTCTGTTAATTGAAAAATCCAGCTATCTTCTCCTTTGAATGGTTATAGATCTCTTAAAATGTTTTGTAAGTTGTGACAGAGATGCTGTCGGAGGGTCTATTTTCCTTAAGTATACTTGGCAACATTTAAGAGCTTAACATTAATTATACTGCTTCATTAAAGTGGGAAATGAAATAATGGAAAAATGAAACAATGAAGTGTTGTCTGCACATTGCCCTGTTTAATTGACAGGTGGTTAGTTCTATAGCACTATTGACGTTCTCTTACTGCAAGATGTTTTGCAGAGTTTGCACACACACTCTCTCTGCCTCAGAAGAATGGGAACATTTTGAAAAAGAGAATGATAACACCTCACAATTTTATTACACTTTGAATGAATATGTGCAACTCTGACCCAATCAGGTCGATGGAACTCAAAGCCTAATTTCCCAAGGCTATAAGCCCTCTCTATCTAAAATGACCAAAGAACTTTAAAATTAGTATCACTCTCACATTCAATAAGATAGCTCCAACATGCCCATCCATCTCAACTAGAACTTAGTCTGGCAAAAACTAAGCCTTCTTTTTCCTCATTATCTCTGTTGGCATTTATGTGCTAAGAGCTCCTGGGCATCGCAATATTTTTTTATGTCTGTCTTCTCTGTTGCCTTATTAGCCTTGTTACTTTCAAATTCTGCTGTTTCTTTCTTTACCATTTCTTTAAATACAATCTAAATCATTCAGAGAATACTTATTCAGGCTCCACTTTCTCTTTCTTTCTTTTTCCTTTGGGTCATTTTTATTGCTTAGCGCAATTTCTATTAGAATGGGAAAAAGAGAAAGGAGGGAAAAGTCAAATCAGGCAATATGGATATTGAGGGAAGTTGCTGGAATGAATGACTAAGGCTTGGGAATGACACGGTTCATTAATTTGAGATATTCCTTTTCTTCCCTTTGATCATGAGTATGTTATACATTTCTCCTCTTGTATGAAAGTAAATTAATTCTTTGAATACATTATAATGAAATCCCCTAAAAAGATGGAGCGATACATCTATCCCTCCACAAAATACTATTCTAGTAACACCTTAGGACATGGAAAAAGTCTTGGCTTCTCCAACTTTATACCAGTGGAGTGGGACTCCATCAGGTTCTGGGAAGCAGGAGAGCCTACAATGACAATTCCTGGGACAGATCAAGTTTGGTGTCCCCAAGATAATCCAGCTAAGAACAGAGAAGCTTCAGCAACACCAGATTCACAATTAGGTGATGAATTCTTTGGCCATGGCAACCCATGGATGGAAGAAAAAATAAAACGGCTCTCTGTCCTGGGTGACCTTCTTCTGCTTCCAGAGTACTTCTGGGTGAAGTAGCAATAAAAGAGAGGGTGACCAGCTATCGACTTTAACTGTGGATTCTCTAAATATGAGATCTTTGTCCATGGATGATGAACTCATATATTACTGGAAAAAAATTACTGAATACTAACATTTTCATAAAAAACACAACCGGAAAACAAGAAAAAAGAAACGGAATTAAATTAAATAGCCAAACAAAAGTCAGCAGACTGGTTTTCTTGTGAATCTAAAAGGAACAAAAGAAGGACCATTTAAAGCATTTTCACCTTTGGCAATCGGATAAAGCCTAGGGGTCCCTTTCTCAGAATAATGTTTTTAAATGCGTAAGATAAAATACAATGGAAACCAATTATATTGAAATACAGTTATTAAATATTAAAAAATGTTTACAGACTCTAGGCTAAGAATAACACCTTATTTAAAAGAACTCTTGGTCATCTTGTTTTGCAGGGAACATAAGCAGTAAGTCCACAACTAAGATAATGGCTGAATCGATGCAGTTATATGCTTCAGAAGATGAAGAGATACAGAAAGTCTTTGAAAAGTCTCCCAAAACCCTCCTACGCTTGGATACTCAGCAACTACAATGCAGAAGACAGGACTTAGTAGAGGTTTGGGAAAAATAGTTCAGATTTGAGACATGAAATGTGGAAGCCCATGCCTTCAAAAAATGTTGAGTTGCACAGCATCTTTTTGGTTTATGCTACACCCTTTACCATAACCCAATATGATCTTTTCCCTATAATGATAAGCAATGATTTAAGCAATGCTGACCAACCCAGTGACCACCTCAGAGGATAAAGCACTGGAGTCAGGAAGAACAGAATTCAAACCTGTCCCTATACACTAGCTGAATAACCCTGACTCCATCTCCTCATTTATAATATTTTGAAAATAATAGTACACACTTTTCCTCGTTGTTGTGAGGGTCAAATGAGATATTTATAAAGTGCTCTGAAGCTCCACGTAAGTGCTGTCATCATCATCACCATTGTTATTGCTGAAGTATGTTTTGTTACCCGCGCTCAGAGAGTTCTCTGAGAGATTGCTCTGAATAGATTCTTTGAAAAGAAAGCTGAAAAATGCTAGATAGACATAGTGAGCCCAGAGCAACATAGCTAATCACAGATGAGGCAGGGCTGTCATCATCAGTTGTCAGTGTGATGTCTGGGCGAATGAATGAAAAAGCACTTGATTCAGTGCTTGCTGAGTGTCAAGCACTGTGATAACATATTGAAACGTTAAATGAGTTTACATTCATAAAGTGCCATGTAAATGATAGCTATTATTAAGTGTGGGGAATACAAGTCCAAGCAAATAAGATAGTCCCTGTCTGCGAGTTACTCACATTCTCAAAGTGGAAGGAGGAAGAGTTGGGAAAGAGCTCATGGCAGAAGGTGCATATGGTGGTATGGTTTGGAGACAACCAGGGAAGTGGGTTATTGGTCTTGGGACCAGGATTAGACTATCCACAAGGTAGAACCAGGAGCTCCAAGTCAACATCAGATCAGAAGAAAAGCTAGATGTTGGGTGGGGCTTGAGGTCAAATGCAGCCTTTTAGGTCCGTGAGTGCAGCCTTTTGACAGAGTTCCAGTTTTACAGAACAAATCCTTTTATTAAGGGGATTTGTTCTGTGAAGTTTGGATCCAGTCACAGGGCTGCACTTGAGGACTTAGAGGACCATATGTGGCCTCGAGGCTGTAAGTTCTCCACTCTTGGTAAGGAGACTCATGCAGACAATGACAATAGCTTCAACTTGACTTAGTCAAACAAACTGCTAGCTCCAAGTAGAATGATGTCAACATTTCGTTCTATCTTTGGGTTGTCTGAAGAACTTGAAAGTTCTCCCTTAATACTGTATTACATGGAATTCTTTTTCTTTTATCTTTATTTTTAACCCTGATGTTTATTTAGAAAGAATGATATGCCTGACAGCTGCTAAAAAACAAAACATAACCAACTCCCAGGGTTACTATTCACCCAGTGTGAGGTCAATTAATGTTAATTAATGGTCACAGCTCACTGTAAAAGAAGAGACTACCTCTTGGATTAGCTCTATAAAAGCATTTATCTCTACTAGGCAATAACAGCAGAATTATGGCAGTTATGACTGAATGACAGAGAACAGCACGTGCTGACCCTATGATCCCAGCCAGTTTATTCCATTTCTGGCAAGGTGAAAAATCACCCACCATCCTTTAAGATGGAAAATTTACTGAATTAAAACCTGATAGAAATAGGTAGAAACTTGCTAATCTGATTTTCTTGAATATATCTGCCAGTGATATTCTTCTGCTCTGATAGATGGAGATTATCACAAACCAGGACCCATTCTACCACAGAAGATCTCAAAGAAATGCTCATAAATCAATGTATATGCTGTGTTCTGTGCTGCCCTCTCCTCTAAGTCTGACCCAGCCTGACATTCATTTATGGTGAGGTGAACCTTATCTACCTCAATAGGACAGGGGGTATCTACTAGCACTTTGATGGCCCAATGGACAAGAAGTTCGTTCAAGAAAAACTGAGATGGTCTTTACGTTATCTCTGGACTACTGATCACATCTCACCTTGATAAACTGATGAGATAGATGGAAACTAATATAATCCTGTTATTTTCAGATGAAGGATAATTTTTATTTATCTTTAAATGGTCAAGTACTTCTGCTAACAGACATATTCATGACTAGTAGTAGGTTAGAAAAACCTCTTCCTGATGGATTTTTAAGTAGTGTACTTAGACAAGAAGGACAAGAAATCTGCCTTACTTGGAAACACATAATTAGCAATCCTAACAAACTTACTTTTAGCTTTTTTTAGGACAGACTGGAAAATGCTTTTAATCCTGATCAATCACTGTCTGTTTACTTTGGCATGTTGGGAACAAAATATCTGCAGGGTACAGACAGTTCTTCTAGTTTATGGAACAAGCCTCTTTGGTTTTGTCAAAGACATATGCACACATACATACACACAAGATTTTCTCAGAAAAAGATAAATAGCTCTTTAAATGTAAGAAGTAAACTACCTTAATTTTTAATCCGACACATTAGAAAACTAATAACAGTTTAAGAACAGCCCTGAGTTCTTTGGAGGGAAAGTGTTATTAAATAAGTCCAAGGCATTATCATTATTTCTTGGAATGGAGGAGGATTTTAACAGAAGAAAGATAGACTGATGATGTTTAGAATATTGAAGCGTTTGGGTCACATGGAATGATCACTGGCGTATTTCAATATTTTAATCTACCTGAGCTCTCATGACATGGGTCACAATGCAAACCATTCACACATAATTATTCCTTTGGTAACTATCTATATCATTTTGTAAATTCTCCAGAGGAGGTAAATCTGCTACGGAGGGGACTTTTCTTTAGATATCTTGATGTTACATGGATTACCAATGGACAGCTGTTTATCATGATGTCCAGCCTATCTCCTGGCCAGTTATACATTTCTTTTACTTTGCTGACTTTCCTTATGCCACAACTGAAAGTCGTATGGCGATCTGAAAGGAATCCTTAGGTTAAAAAGATGGACCTTTTTTCCAGAGGTAAGTTTGAGCTCACTATAAGTGATTACTTCAAAACAATCCAACCAACGCTCCTCTTTCTATTCAAATATATGCCCAGTTTGTCAACTATTCACAGGATCTGTCCATGATATATGTTCTGATGGATCAATTCCATGGTTTAAATATCTGCTGTGTAGCTTAGTATAGCTAGTAAGGACAACTAGGTGGCACATTGGATAGAGTAAATGGTCCTGGAGTCAGAAAGACCTGAACTCAAATGTGACCTCAGATACTTACTGATACTTATTAATACTTAGTCAGATACTGTCTGATCTTGGGGAAGTCACTTAACCTTGTTTGCCTTAGCTTCCTCATCTGTAAAATGAGCTGCAAAAGGACATAATGAACCACTCCTATATCTTTGTTAAGAAAACCCCAAACGGGGTCATGAAAAGTCAGGAATAAGTCAAAGAATGACATATCTTTTTTGTTTTTTTTTCCTGTGTGGAGAGCTGGGCCAAACTCTTCTGAGGTATCGTGTATCTCATTTAGTATAGTGTCTAAAAAAAAATAGGTGCTTAATTGATTGGTTGTTGTCCTTGGTTCTCAAAGAGGACCAAAATGACATTACCACGATAAAGTGAAATATCAATGTGTCCAACTGTAGCTGATTAGACCAATACAAGCTTAGAATGTTCTACCACAGATTGGGCACAGATATTCCATGTGAATATTTGGGGTGGTTACTCCAAATTTGCACATCCTATGTCTTCTTTGAGCTGTTTTAATTCTGCTTTGCTCATAGAGCACAGCACCTTTTCTGATGTAGGCCGCCATGCTGAGTGGTTCAGTGTCAGCATTTCCCATGTAATACAATCAAATCTGAAGGTCTTGAGAGACACTTTGAAAGTATCCTTGTATTGCTTCTTCTGACCACCATGTGATAGCCTGCTCCATGGGAATTCTCCATAAATAGTCTTTTTGGCAAGCGTACATTCTGCATTTGAACAACATGACCAGAGCATTGGAGTTGCACTCTCTGAAACATAGTTTGAATGCTTGGCAGTTTAGTTTGAGTAAGGACCTCAGTGTCTGGTACTTTATCCTGCCAGGTGATCCTCAGAATCTTCCGAAGACAGTTCAAATGGAAGAGATTCAGTTTCCTGGCATGGTGCTGGTAGACTGTCCATGTTTCACAGGCATAAAATGATGAAGTCAACACAATTGCTCTGTAGACCTTCAGTTTGGTAGTCAGTCTTCTCTCCTAAACTTTTCTTCAGAGCCTCCCAAACACTGACTTAGATCTGGCAATGTGTGCATCAACCTCACTGTCAATGTGTACATTCCTGGAAAGCATGCTACCAAGGTAAGTGAACTTATCTACAGCACTCAAAACTTCTCCATTTGTTGTAACTGATGGTTCCACATATGCAAGGTGTGGTGGTGGCTGATAGAGCACCTGTGTTTTCTTGGTGTTAATTATTAGGCCAAAATTAGCACAGGAAGCAGAAAATTGAGGCTGTACTGAGTGCACAAACATCTACAAACAGAAAATCATGGACTAACACTCCCTCCACTTTGGTCTTGGCTTACAGCCTTTTCAAACTGAAGAATTTACCATCATCACAGTAACTGACCTTGGTGCCATGTTCATCCTCATTGAAAGCATTTGACAACATGGCTGAAAACATCATGCTAAAAAGCATAGGAGAGCAAGCACACAGCCCTGTTTCACTCCATTGGTGACTAGGAAGGCATGAGAGCTTTGTCCATTATCAAGAACTCGGGCAAATATGCCATCATGAAATTGATGTACAATGCTGATGAATTTCTCTGGGCACTCAAATTTTGACATAATTTTCCATAAACCCTCATGACTAACAGTGTTAAAGGTCTTGGTTAGATCTACAAGCATTGTGTACAGACCTCTGTTCTGTTCCTGGCATTTCTTATGCTTATTGCTTATTTAGTTTAGAGAACTATGCACTGTAGATGGATAGTGAGGTGGCCACAAAGCCAGGAAGACAAGGTTTCAAGTCTTGCCTCTGACACATACTACCATTGTGACATCCTGCCTTTCACACCAATAACTGTAGGGCTGAACAAAGTTATTCCAGTTGCACATTTTTGAAGGGCTCCTGGGTGATTCTACATTTGCATAGGAGATATCTTGATGTAAGAAAACCTTTAAGGTGGTATATTGAATTACATGTAGCACCATATATATATATATATATATATATATATATATATATATATACATATATATATTTATACACACACACATATATTGCTATATTGAACAAATTTTTTAAAAGAGTTAATAAAAAAAGCACAGGGAAAATGTCTGCTACTTATACTTTTCTGTCAGTTGAATAGCTGGCAATGATTTGTTGTAGAATACTTTTTTTTACAAAAGCTTGCCCATTCATTCATCATAGTTTCATCAAAGATGCCCTTTATACATATGTGGATTATTTTCATAAAGAATTTTATCAATAGAAAAGGCAACATATAGTTCTATGACATACCAACGTCTTGTCCTCTTTTATTTCTCAACTATAATTAGGTACTAAGTGACTTTTCCTAAATGTTGGTACTTTTTCCTCTTTCAGACACCTTAAGAATTGAATTGGTCCCTCAGAGCCCCTTAAATTGTGTTACCTTCAGCACAGACCCACTCTGTATTGACTTGGACTAGCCCAGATAATCGTCCCATCTTTGTTTTATTCAGTATCACTTCTACACCCTCATACAGCACACCAGGCACTGTTTTGTTTAGATCCAAATGTGATAACTCCACTACCAGTGATGGAGAAAAGAGGTTATTTTTTTTTTATTTCCTGTTTTCCATCTGTTTGTTGTCCATCTTCCAGTTTTGTTCATAAATGCCTTTCCATATTGGGCCCATGACCCAGATAATGATGCTCTCCTAAGTATTTCTTCACGGGAGGTAACAAGGCACAGTAGATTAGGGCACTGGGCTCAAATCGAACATCCTATACTTACTAGTTGTGTGTCCCTGGGCAAGTCATCTAATTTTCCTGTGGATCAATTTCCTCATGTGTAAAATGAAGTGATTGATATGATGCTTTGTAAGATAGATCCCTTCTACCTCTGCATATATGACTCTATGATTCTCACCAAGCTTTTTAGGACCTTGTTTATCCCTCTACTGTTTTCTACTTTCTTAAGGGATGGCAGCACTCTCTTACAAATGTGGTTATATTCTGATACCAG
Organism: Potorous gilbertii; assembly: GCA_028658325.1. Taxonomy (NCBI): domain Eukaryota; kingdom Metazoa; phylum Chordata; class Mammalia; order Diprotodontia; family Potoroidae; genus Potorous; species Potorous gilbertii. The sequence continues at coordinate 91,512,160 of CM053774.1, read as the reverse complement.
AGTCATGCTTGGCTACCACAACCAACTCCTTGGCAAGGAGATCCAGTGCTGTCTGGCCGAGGTGGGTTCTGGGGATTTTTGATTTTGTCATCATGGTCACTGATTAATGTAGGCTAATCATCCTTAGGAAATGGTGATAATCTATGTTGATGTAATTCTTTTACAATTTTTTTCATTTTCTGGAGTAAAAGGATTATTTCAATAAGTTAGTTTGGAGCTGCCTCAGATGCATTCCAGTTATTTTCATTTTTAATCCTTCAATTTTTCTTAAAACAACTCTCACAGTGTTAATGAGTCACCTCCTGTTTCTTAAAATAAAATCAATTTCCTTATGTGTGTGTGTGTGTGTGTGTGTGTGAGAGAGAGAGAGAGAGAGAGAGAGAGAGAGAGAGAGAGAGAGAGACAGAGAAAGACAAAGAAAAAGAGAGACAGAGATAGAGAGAGACAGAGAGAGAGAGAGAGAGAGAGAGAGAGAGAGAGAGAGAGAGAGAGAGAGAGAGAGAACAGATGGAACACTAGTTGGGCCTGGAATTGAATAGGATTAGGTCCATTGTCTTCAGGAAATGGCAAAGGTTTTTTACAGACCCCAAGGTTCCCACAGAAACAAAGATCCATTTGAAAAAATAATATCAACATTCTACAAATATTGCTGTGGGGCAGTATGTCCTGGTTACAAGAATCTCCGTGAAGTTAAAAATGGATGCCACATGATGGGTAATGGTAAATATGAGAAGAGTGCAACATATAACCAAGGAAGAAAAGCTGAAAATCACATGGTAAGGGTAAAAGATTATGGATGCTTTTCTCATACCCTCACTATGTCAAAGAAAGTAAGGAAGGTCTCCTACATGCTGGGAGAACCCATGCAAGCAAACTTAAGGGATGACATGAGCAAGAACCACACAAGATGGACAGGGTGGAGCTATGATCTACATACTCAAAAGGAATCAACCAATAAACCATCCAAATCAATGACATCACAGATCCATTTCGATATCTGAGCAAAAGGATGTGTTAATTAGGCTTTTGCAAGCTAGCTTAACTCCCCAACTGCCATTTTTATAGAACAATTTAAAATTTTAAATAAGCAAATTACAAATGAACTTAGAAGTACAATTCTTTCATAAACTTTGGGAGTATATGTTGGAAGATATAACAGCCTTTTTAGACCACAATTAGTAAATATTTTACATAATCACTCATAAATACTAGAACAATATGTTAAAAATAAGGTCCAAAAGAAAATGTGTACATAAACTCTCCATTTCACCATATCTATCTATCTATCTATCTATCTATCTATCTATATATATATATATATATATACACACACACGTACGCAAACATATAACACACATATATATGTATAGCATATATATAAATGTGACTGTTATGTGACTCATCTTGCCATACAACTTAATTTTTAGCTTCCCCTTATCCACATGTGCATCTCTGTATTTATATATGTATTTCCATAGTACTATATACCTGGTAAGTCAGAGAAGAGCAGAATGCACTCATTGAAGCCATTGGCTAGGAGTCGATCTCGTAGCTGCTGAAGAATGGCCACTCCAATGCAGAATGGGAAGGAAGAATTCCCAAGCAGTAATGTATCCCAGAGATGAAAAATCTTGTGTAGTGGAAATACATCTGCCAAAGGACGTGATAAATGACGTTAACTTTTGAAATAACAGAACAACAATGTGTGAGACATGGTTAGGAGGAGCACTAGACCTCCCCACTAGAAACCAGGAAGACTTGAGTTCGAGTCAGGTCCCAGATGCTAGCTGTGCAAAGCCCCTTGTCCTTGGTCTGCCTCAGTTTCCTCACCTATAAAATGAGGACAGTAATAGCCTCTACCTCCCAGGGTAGGTGTGAAAATAAAATGTATAGTATTTGCAATGCACTTGATATTCCTTAAAGTGTTATACAAACGCTAGCTTTTATTACTAGCTATTATCATGTAACTATTTCCTTATAGTTTGAGAATGAACAATACATTTGCTTTAAGAGGCATTTATTTTTGAAGGAATATTTGTTTCTCCCAAGGAAAAATTGTGATTTGAAAACTGTTAAACATCAAAATGTTCCCATGGATGACACGTTCTCACCTCTAGTGTCAGTTTTAATAGAGTCCTTATTTTATTCAATCTGTGTTCAAGTGTGAGGATGTTCTGCAGAAGCGTGAAAGTAAGATCAGGCAAATTTCTGGTTGATCAAAATACTGCTTTCTGACATGCTCTCTAAAGGGGAATAGAACTTGTGCTTCTATGCAAAGGACATTTATGTCCCAAAGACTGTACTGAAACAACTTTACTCTGATGAGTTAATGGGTAAAATGATATGTTTTACCATCTAATGTAAAGCATGAAGACACCAGGCCATATCCTGATTCCTAATAATTTTTTGGTCAAAATCTACATTTTTTTCAGGATTACCTATTCCCAGAACCATATACTCATGTACCATCTTGGAATTAGTATGGAAGTTATTGAGGACTACACAATGCTACACACTGTGTCTTAAGTGTAAAGATCCAAGTGTTTATGCTTTACTATGTGTACATTTTGGTTAAACTATCAAGGTATGTTAAATCAGAACCTTTCTTCAACTGTTGTACTGCTGAAGGATTCAATTCTTATTACTGTCTTTCCTCACTCCAATAACTTCTCAAGAAATGAAACTCAGATCATATTGAAATTTTGAACCTTACATCCAGAACCTGAACTATAATATAAAATAACAAAAACTACACTATAAAATAGAAGGAAAATTCTTCCAAATGGAAAGTTAGATCAGAAAGTCAGATTCATTTTGAAATTTAGTGATTTTGCAACTTACATTTAAGAGCCTGGTCTAGTATTATTTAGCAAGAAAAAAATTGGCTAGAACATGCTTCTTAACACTTCTCAAAGAATTTTAAGGTCATCAAAAGCCAGTGGTTGTTTGCTTAACCCAAACTTTATGTTTACTGCCTGAGGTTTTTGTGTAGCTTTTAGTGCTGCTACAAAACTCATGTCTCTTGTTTAAATTGCTTGACAGCTACCAAAAAGCACATTTGTTACAGAACATTAACTCTGTATTCATATTGGTATTTCCATTCCTTAGTCAACAACTCACTGTTTTAACCATTCCCAAAGTGGCTGTCCTTTCCCCCTCAAATTTAAGTAATTAAATCAGGGAACTTGGTTTTCAATCCAAACTGCTATGAACTTGGGCAAGTACCTTGACCTTCATAGGTTTCACTTTCTTTGATCTGAAACATGACATGGTTGGTTTAGATGGCTTGTGACTCTAAACCCCATGTTCATGTGCCTATTTTCATGATTACTGAAGTGCACAGGCCAAGACTAAGCAACTGGTCATTCTGAAGAATGGTACAAAGGAGAGATCAATGATGACAACCCGTTTTTAAGTTAAAATGAAATGGTTGTGACTGGTCGTCTGATCTGCCTTTTGGGGACTGGGGCCAAAGTGGAGGCCTGGGAAGGTGGTTATCAGCTCCCATAAGAACTGCATTCCAACACCAATGCATCTTCTTTGACTTACGGAGTTTCCTCTGACTGATAAAGCATTTCTATTCTCCAATGGAGGTTGATGGGAATCCACAACCCTCTGCCTTACTGGCTTCTAGCCCCTGGGATAAATGTGATTATTCCCATTCCTTGTTCAGGAAACTGCCAAGGCTTCCTTCAGCTCTCCGCACAGCGCCTGACACAGACCAGGTGCTTAATAAACGCTTGGTGCCTGACTGACTTCAGGAAGCTGCAGGCCCCTGGTTTTTAGGTAGTTAGGATCATAATTCCAGGGTGACTGGCCATCTGAGCATAATTGTTCCTGAAAAGAACCATGATGACAGGAAGGAGCAGCGAATCAGGAAAGGTGTGGGGATGGCCGTGATATGGTGACTATGCTTGGGATTCCATAGACAAACTCAAAAATAAGCAGTGGTCTCCCAGCTGGACTCTAGCCTTCCAGGGACTCCAGGACCAAATCAAGTTCCTCAGCTTAGCATGTGAAGGCCTTCATATTCTGGATTGATCATATCTTTCCAGCTATATTTCACGTTACCAGTCTTTATGCATATTAGGTTCCTTCTTAATGGAACTACTGGCTTCTTCTCTAAACCAGTACTCCATTCTTGTCTCTGGGTCTTTGTCTAGGGTTTCCGCCATGCCTGGAAGGCACTGTCTTCTGACCTCTAATTCTCAGAACCTCAAGCTCATGTGTCACCTCTTATAAGAAGCCTTTCCCAATATCCCTAATTTTCAGTACCTCTAGTTTCTCAAATGATCAATGCGTATATTTATCTGGGAAGTTATGTGGTGCAGTGGATAGAGCACTGGGCCTGCAGTCAAGAAGTTTCTTCTTCATGAGTTCAAATCTGGCCTCCCTTGCTAGCTGTGTGACCCTAGGCAAGTGACCTAGTCCAGTCTGCCACAATTCCTCATCTGTCAAATGAGCTAGAGAACGAAATGGAAAACCACTCCAGCATTTTTCCCAAGAAAACCCCAAAGGGGTTCACAACAGTCAGACGTAAGTGAAATGACTCAACAATAACAATGATATGCCAACTCAATAATAAAGGACATTCATCTGTTTACAGGTTGAACTCTTCAGCAGAATATAAGTTCCATGAGGACAAGGAATGTCTCTCATTTTATCTTTGTACTGGTACAGAGAAGGGGTTTAAACAAATGCTTGCTGAAATAGATGACAGTTTGAAATGTTTTTCTGAACTTTAAAGTAGTCCTTTACAAAATTAGGACCTCTATTTTCTCACAATGAAAGAGTTAAAGCTGTTTTATTTCTGAAATGGCCCTGGTTTGGGGAAAATGAGGAAAGTTTCAGTTGCCACAGAATCTCTAAAAATAAAGAATGAATCTGCCTGTGAAGAATTAGTCCCATAAGTAAACCTAAAGAATCCTAAAGGGATATCATGTTTTAAAACTGTACAGTGTTTTTTGAATAGGGGCATAGTGACATGAACTGTAGGCTATGAGAAAGATTTTCACCCTATATTATTCTCTTGGCAAACTTTCACAAGTCTTTCATCAAATTTTCACAGCATGGTTGTTTGACCCACAGTCTGTGGAGATGACATCATCTCACCCTATGTCCAAGGGGAATGATCTAAGGGCTGTTAGAAAATGAGAACCCACAAATGTGTAGGTTATCATATTGGATCCTTAAGAACAAAAGGTAATTTATATCCTTTCTTTTTTATATATTTATAGACTTAAGGGTAGCAAGGTGGTGCAGTGCACAGAGTACCAGTGCAAGAGTCAGGAGGACCTGAGTTCAAATCTCACCTCAGACACTTGACACTCACACTAGCTGTGTGACCTTGGGCAACTCACTTAACCCCAATTGCCTCATCCTGGGTCATCTCCAGTCATCCTGGTGAATATCTAGTCACTGGATCCAGATGGCTCTGGAGGAGAAGTGAGGCTGCTGATCTCCTTCACTCAAAACAAAGTCAAGTACAAGTCATGTCATTATTTCTCTGATGGCATGTTCTTCTTCAGCAATGAGGGATGAACACATGAACACACACAAATACATACACACACACACACACACACAATTTATAGACTTTCAGTAGCTAGGTGGCACAATAATAGAGTGTTGGGCCTGGAGTCAGGAAGAATCATTTTCCTGTGTTTAAAATTTGGCCTCAGACACTTGCTGGCCATGTGACTCTGAACAAGTCACTTTACTCTGTTTGACTCAGTTTCCTCATCTGTAAAATGAACTGGAGAAAACAGCAGTTCACTCCAATATTTTTGCCAAGAAAATTCTAAATGATGTCATGAAGATTTGGACACAACTGAAAAAATGACTGAACAAAAATATTTTTAATAAAAATCTATTAAGTTAGAGTTCTATTCAGATGCTGTTGACACTATATGCTTTTTAACTAAAAAAAGTAAATCACCTAGGAGCTGTACAGATCCTAAATGATATGAACAAAATATCAACAGATAACTGAAAACAAAACAAAAAACCCCCTTATACTTACGGGTAAACATGGTGAGGAACCAAGGAATGGCATAGAGCTATAAAAAAGAGGGAAAGGATAGGTATTTATTATGGCAATGTTTAATCAGCATGACTCTCTGCTATTTTTTGAAAATCATCTTTATGCTATTCAAAACCACATAGACTACAGATGACTCTAATTATGTGGGTTTTTTTCCCATCTCCCTGACCTGGACTTGTTATTTGGCTGGGATAAAGAAGTCCTTATCCCAGTAAGTAATAAAATATCTTCTATTAATGCAGATCTGAGACTGTAACTTAATAGATTAAGAGTTACTTGGGACACTAAGGTAAAGTGATTTGCCCAAAGGGATCAAAAAGGCAGCACCCGAACACAAGTCTTACAAATTTTGAGGTTAGCTCTCTATCTACCAAACCAACATGCCTCTTCAACTACCGTTGCTTTATTAGAAAGGCCTTGGATAGTGCTGAGGAACAATTCATAGAGAATGTGAACTGAAAATGAGTCAGTTTCTTGAAATGCTGGAGCATGATTCTGAGGAGTACTAAGGGTAAATATGGCATGTTCATTTGAAGAGTATGTGTTTTCAGGGTATGTAAAAGTATTCTTGACATTCTAAATGTCTTCATTAGTTTCATGGCACCTTACTGGGTAATGGTGAGGACTGATGAAATGATGATCTTCGAAAAGCACTCCAAACTCTCCATAAAAAGGTGTTATATGAATACAAAGCATTATGACGTCTGCAGTCATTTGCTCAGTTAACAGGAATTTTCACAGTAGACCCTAAAAAGGGTAAGAATCCAAGAATAGAATATTTTTGCACTGGCCTTAATTAGTTGCTTGCTTTGCTAAGTATGTCAGACTAGGGCACATATGAAACATACATCCAATTCTTTGTGTAGGAGAGATTCCTAAAGGAACCACCTTGCCAATAAGTCCTTAAGCATGACTTAGGACCAAAAATATATTATCCTGTGCCCCTACTGAAATGTATATCCAAATATTCACGTCAATCAGAGTAGGGATGGGAATGGGTACAGGACCTATGAATGCCTTGATAAAGAGAAATCTTAATAAGGAAACTCTCTTTTACCAATGTAAGTTGACACCATCTCTGTAACTTATAGTATTAGTTTCCTGAAGCCTATTAAATGACTTGCCAAGGGTGACATAGCGAGTATGCGTCAAAAGCTAGACAAAACTAGGTATTCCTGGCTCCAAGTCCATCTCTCCATCCATTAAACCAAGTTGTGTTTCTCACTATGAAGAGACATCATAAAATCATAAATCTGGTTCAAACATTTCTTTGTAAAGAATCAATAATAAAAAAAAATAGCATTCTTTGGTTGATTTCTTTAAAAACAAAACGTCATACATATTGACTAGCAAGACTTTAAAAAAAGGAAATGTGGAATGTTGTATCTTTCTGTACATATTTAAGAAACCTATTTCATTGTTCTTAAAGTACACCAAATGACAGATGAAAAAAGTTCACTTGCTGACTATAATGGATATGTTTTTGAAATGGGTTTCAATTTCTTTTAGTTCAGAGTGGTCTTGTAAAATGTAAGCAGCTGAAGACTAAGGGTGGTAACATATTTAGTGATGCCTTGGAAATGGTATCATCACTCTGTCAAGGCATGACGTGTGTTTGTGTGTGTGTGTGTGTGTGTGTGTGTGTGTGTGTGTGTGAGTGAGAGTGAGAGAGAGAGATTTGCATATCATGCCCCAAATGTTTCCCAAACCCATCAGGAACATGTTGCTCAACAGCATATTTGTGTAACATCCTAATAATTTGTAATAAATAGATATGGGGAATGCAATGGGGTTTTTTTAAGTCTGTTATCAAAAAATAACATCTGTATTACAAATATGAAAGTGTCAGATACATTATACCCATAAATAAAGCATCTGCCATTATTGGTCATTTCCTCATCTAAAAGCAAAAACTTGAGACCAATTAGGAGAATTCATATGTTTTAAGTATTTTCTACAGTTCACAGCTTTAAGGATGGCCCACTTAAATTTATATAGCTCTGTGTTAGCCTGCTGAAAGATCAGCTTAGTAAATACTGCCCCCTGGCAATGTTAGGCAGTAATAGCTACATTAAGGACCATTTCCTAAGGTTTTGCTGAAGTCTCACATTGACACATTCAGAGCTATCTGGGTTGGGGGATCAATTATTTAATAAACAACACCTCGTTTTAAGAAGCACAGTTACTATAGCTCCAAGAAAAGGCCACAGACTTCAACAAATGCAAAATATGATGAAGCAAAAGAAAGGATGAAGAACCTCTCTTGTTAAAAAAGAAAAGGAAAAATGTGAGTCTATAAAACTGTCACCAATATAATTCGCATTGTTAGTTAAAACTAAGGAAAGCCAGAAAGCTTAAGAAAGGGGCAAAAGGAAGCCAGCAGTGTACTGAGAAGGGAGATATTGTCTGCATTTGCAGGTGGGCCCTGTCCAAATTTATATCACCTTTTAATATTTAGGTTTGTCTAGATTTGAAACAGAACCTAGCCAAGTTAGGAAGCAGTCCTACTATCTTTCTCAGTCAACAAAGGAAAATCCTCATATTTCTTTCACTCCTTGTTTTGCTTATCTCAAATTGGAGATAATTTGACTTTATCAGAAGCCACCTTACTATCTTATGTGACAAAATAGCACTTTTCTTCCAAAGGGCTTTGGTGAGCCTGAGAAGGACACATATGGAAAAAAAAAGTTTATCTAAAAGTGGCCAGAAATTTTTATGTATAATCTATGCTGTATTTTATATATTGTAAGTGTAGACTAGTTGGTGATACTCACCTTGAGTTCTGTATCTCTAGGAGCACACCAGAGGCAGAGTGGTATAAGGGTTAGTACAATGCACTTGGTGTCAAGAAGTCTGGGTTTAAATTCTGCCTTACACACTTAGTGTCTGTGTGGGCAGGTAATTTAACTACTCTGGACCTTAGAACTCTGGTCAAGGCAATCACCTTCATGATTCAAAAGGACAGATAAAGCATGCAATCCACCTCTTGACAGAGATGCATTCAGGGTGCATTCAGAATGGGACATAGAGTTTTTGAATATGGCCAATGAGGGAATTTCTTTTGTCTGACTATGATTATTTGTTACAAGAAATTTATTGTTTTTCTAATGGAATTGTGGGGTGGAGGGATAAGAAGAGGAGGGAGAAAATGCTGATTTATGTTGTTTTAAACGTAAAATAAAATAAGGGGGTTAGACGCAATGGCGTCTTAAGGTCCCGTCTAACTTTATCCAATGATATCAAGCACATTACCAAGAGGCTTTGGTTATATGAACAAAAAAGGCTGGGACAATGTTGGGGGTGGGTAGGAGAAGGAACGAGGGAATGATGGACAAGTCCAGATTGTAGCATGGAGGGAAATTGAAGAGATACATGATCTGGGTACTCCTTCAATGGAAGACCTGCTAAAGTCACCTAAAGATGCATATGAATGTTGAGCTGAGGTGGGGAGAGGTGAGAAAGGGAAAGAAAAGAATCCAAAGCCATTAAGACTGCAGGAGTCAACAGTTTTACTTTACTGGCTCAAGAGGATTTCTCTGGAGGTAATCTAAGGTCTCAAGAAGGTGGAGGTATTTAAAGCCTTAGTGGCTCCCAAAATCAACAGGCTCTTCAGTCTTATCTTGCTACCTGGAGGTCATGAAAACTCAAGTATTTCTACATAAATCCTTCTCTTAAATTCCATCACAGGATCTTTTACTTCTTGACTTTCTGTTTCACTACAGTCATTTAATATATTTTAACAAATATGTATTAAACATGTATCTTGTGTCAGGTATGGTGCTCAGAACTGGAGATCCGTAGACCAAAGTGAAATCATGTATGCCCTCAGGGAATTCACATTCTTTTGGAGGGCAACATATTACACACAGAAGTAAAAACAAAGTTAATACAAAAAAAATTGAATAATTTCAAAAGAAAGAGAATAATGTTAATAACAGGAAGGTTCGGAGGAGGACTCATGCAGGTGACTTGGAGGAAGCTAGATGTTCCAAGAGGCAGGTCATTCACTTCATCAGCCAGTCAATAAACATTTATTAAGTACCTACCATGTGCCAGGATGTGTTAAGCTCTGGCAATACACAGAAAGGCAAAAGATAGTCCCTGCTCCCAAGAAACCCCCAGTCTAATGGAAGAGACAATATGCAAATAGCTATGTGTGGCAAAGATACATACAGGATAAATCAGAGATAATAAACAGAGGGTAGGCATCAGTATTGAGGAGGATTGGCAAACAGACATGGAAGGCCACTTGTGCACAATTCTAGAGGCAGGACATGGAGAAGGGTTAGCAGGTCATATTGAATGGCATGGAGAGTAAGTAAAAGGAAGTAATAGGAACTGTAGACAGATTTTGGAAGGTCTTCAATACCAGACTGAGAACTGAATGTGGTATCATACAGACAACAGGGAAACACTCTAAGACTAATGAATACAGGAAATGATGTAATCAGGTCTGAGCTTTAGGAATCTCAATATGGTAGCTATGGAGAGAATGAATTAGAGAGGGGCAAGACTGAAAGCAGGGAGAACACTTGGAAGATGTTTGCAGTAGTCCAAAGTGTCAGGTAGCAAGATTCTGAATGGAAGTATGTATCTGTGTGTGCTGTGTGTGTGCGCGCGCGTGTGTGTGTTCATCCTTTGTTGCCGAAGAAGATCATGTCATCAGAGAAATAATGACATGACTTGCACTTGACTTTGTTTGGAGTGAGGGAGGGCTGTGCAGGTCACCAGTCTCACTTCTCCTCCCGAGCCATCTGAATCCACTGACCAGATTCATCAGGATGACTGGAGATGACCCAGGATGAGGCAATTGGGGTTAGGTGATTTGCCCAAGGTCACAGAGCTAGTGAATGTCAAGAGTCTGGGGTGAGATTTGAACTCAGGTCTTCCCGACTCCTGCACTGGTGCCAGTACACCACCTAGCTAGCTGCCCCTATGTATGTGTTGGGGGAAGGGTCTGGCATATACGAAGAGAGGGAATGTGAAGTTAATTGCCTTGGAATAAATTATGTTAAGGAAGCTTAACAACAACTAATGGTGGGTATTCCCCCAAAGGCCTACTGGAGGGCCCTTTTCTCTTTTCTCTCTATTCCATCTTGCATGGTGAATTCATCAGCTCCTAAGAGGTCTGACCCTCATCTCTCCCGAGTTCTAGATTGACATCACCGGCTACAATTTGATTATCCCAGATTGGCTTTTCTGTAGGTATCTCAAACTCATTAAAAACTAAATCCAATATCTCTTTCCTCAAAACCTCCTTTGTCCCTCATTTTCCTTTGCTATTTACCTTCGTTTCAGTTATCTAGGTTCACAACCTTGTTGTCATCCTCAACTCCCCATATCCGATCCGTTGTCAAACCTTGTTACTTGTAGCTTCAGAAGATCTCAGCACTAACATATAAATGCAACCCTAGTGTAGGCTTCATCACCTCTGTCCTGGCCTACTGCAATGGCATTCATTCTAAATGGTCTCCCTGCCTCAAGTTTGCCCCCGACCCAATCTAACTGCAATCCAACCTCTACTTAAATCTCCTTCATCCCCCTCTCTAACCCACACACACACACATCCACACCCCCCCACACACCTCCAATACAGCTATACTGTCTCTCATCTCCTGTAAGTCTATCTTTTCCCTAATCTCTAACTCCTTCCTTCCTTCCTCCCTCCCTCCCTCTCTCTCTTTTTGTCAAGGACATCCTTGTAGTCACTCAGGTTTGCAAACTTAGGGTCATCTTTTAGTTCTTACTAAAACTCATGCCACAATCACTTGCCAATCTTCTCCTGTTTTCCTCAACATTTTTCATCTGTTCCCTCCTCTTTACACATATAACCTCCATCTTCATTTAGACCTTTACCATCTTGAAAAAGAAAAAAAAGTTTTTGCCATCTTGCAAATGATAAAATGAAATTAAAAAAACTTGTAAAACAAAGAAAAATTGCAATAATTGGTCTTTCTGACTTGAGTCTTACTCCAATCTAACTGCAACATCTATCCAGCTTCAAAAATAATTTTCTTAATTCCGACCACACCACTCACTCAATGAACTGAATTGGCTCCTCATTACCTCTTGGGTCAAACATAAACTGTTTTACTTGGCATTTAAGATTCCTTACAACCAGATCCCATCCAATCTTTCTAGCTTTATCATTTCCCCGTAGACACCTGTATTGGTGACCCAAGTTTATGTGTGGATTGTGATTTTTAAAAATTATTCATGTACTGGCTTTATATTAAATGACTACTTTCTTGCTTTATCAGTAAGTAAATGGTTTATGTTGAAGAGCTAATGGTGCTCATAGAATTTGCTTTTGCATAAATATGAAGAATACCAAAGAGAGTTCAAAGGCTATTGCAACAAAGATTAGGAGTTTATCCCTTATAATGGGTTATTCCTAGGACTCTCAGAGAGTCTGAGTTGTATCTTGTGCAGTGGCATTCATCTTTGGAAACCCCAGATAGACTGGTACAAGCCCAGAGAACATGGGTGGCCATGTCCCATGCCATAGACCACACTTACATATGTCCAGGCTAGCTTCTTTAGTAGAATGCAAGCTTCTTAAGGAAGAGATTTTCATTTTTTGTTTTTATCTTCAAAGCTGAACACAGTATTATGGCATGTAATTATTAAGTACTTGTCCATATTTTTGTCCCCAATCCAACCTCCACTCCAATCAAAGTGATTTTCCTAAGGTATAGGTCTAATTATATTACCCCCTCCTTGCCCCGGTGGAATTCCAAAGGGACTGATCCATTTCTTCTGACATCATAAGTTAGAATAGATAAAGGTTTTCCACTGGCAATGCTATGACCTCAATATATGGCTATAGGTTCATAATTAAAAGAAAATTTTCCTAAATATCCTTGAGTTTTTATATGTATGTGTATACATATATAATACTTTGCAAACCTTAAAGCATTACATAGATGTTAACCATTATTGCTATGGTTAATATTTTTTAAGGTTTTTAAGATTATTTTTCAAAAGCCTGACATTGTACAATATTGAAAAATTCCACTAGAAATTAATCTAGATGTTGTACCAGATGTCAAATGTGCCAGTAGGTACTCAACAAATACTGACGTTTAAAACATGGTGACAATGAATTAGGAAGGGGAAGATATCTCCATTTCTTCAGCAGTTATATTCAATTGAAATAACCTAAATAAAAATATTTTTTCTGACAGTTTCTGTGAGGTAAGAAACAGGGAGGAAGAAACTACTATGTTCACCTAACCATATCTCCTACTTCATTTTATCTCTTCATTTAAAATGTTGAAATGAAAGTCTGGAAGCTGCAAATTAATATTAAAAGCACTAGAAAATAGCATCCAATGATTGCTGGACCTATACCTTAGGAAAATCACCATAACCAAGGGAGTGCTGCAAGTTCATTAGATTTTGAATTCATTGCATAACACTTTTAAACTTTTAAAAGGATATTTTCAAAGGAAAGAACCCAAATTTGTTCAGGTTTCCCCCTTGCTTTTCTCATAAGTTCTGGCAACTCTGAGAGTTTCCTTGTCTGTGGTCTCCCTTTTAGAAAAAAAAATCAGTATCTAAATATTCTTCCTATCCTTCACACACTGCACCACTTTTCCCAACCCGATCCCAAAATGTCAGCAACCCCCCAACAAAGGACTTAATTGTCCTTTCATGATTCCATGAGCACAAACTTGAGAGCTGAAAGCATCATGAATCACAGGCTCACAGATTCAGAGCTGAAAAAGACCTTGGAAGTGACATAGTCCAATTTTTTTTCAGGAATGCATTAATTTTTTTTTTTGGTTAGAATTTGATAAATATCAAATTTAAATATTTCCATCTATAAAGAACAGAAAAAGATGATTCTATATGAAACTGTATCTCTATTACATGTAACTCTTGTATTTTTAAAAGTAGGAAATAAATCCAACATGTTAATTTCAAAGCTGTTCAGCCTCTCTGTTTCCTCCTTTGAACTTCCTTGTGGTCTCTTCTGAGAATTGCGCAATGGTCCTTTTTTCCCCCTTTTTGGCATTACTATAGCCTTGGCCATCTCCTGTCCCCTATAATCCCCTTTCTTCAAATTAAATTTAAAAATTCCTCCTTTAAGAATAGCCAAGGAAAACAAATTCATGCATTGGTTGGAGATGTCTAAAAATGTTTATCGCTTTCCGTACTTCCAGTCCATCACCTATCTGGAGGTTGGGTATCATGTTTAGTTATCAGTCTACTCTAGTTATGGTTGGTCACTGCATTACTTACAGTTCTTAAGTCTTTCAAATTAAACCCATCATTTTGCAGATGAAGAAAACAAGGTTTGAAGAAAGTGAGTGAATTTAAGTAATATGCCAAAGGTCAAACAGATGGTATGCCTAAGAACCTATTGACAACCTATTTTCAAAATGGGCTCTTTTTGTGGCAGCAAAGAACCAGCCACTAAGGAGGTGGGGGACTATGTTTTGCTTCTTTGTGTATCCTAAGAGCTCAGCACAGTGCTTAATAAATGTTTATTAACTGATATAAGAAATACTGAAATGAATGGTTTTGTAGAAACCTGAGAAGACCTATATAAACTGAGGCAGAGCAGAGTGAACAGAATTGAGAGAATGATTTACATGATAACTACATAGTAAAAACTGTTTTGAAAGACTAGGAAGGAGAGACTTCTGGGAAGATGGTGGGGTAGGTCAGAAAATTCCAAGCTCTCCAGACCCAAACAAGACCAAATAGCGCCTCAGGGTGAACACAGAGAGGTAAAGATAAACAAGAATTGGGAAGGACAGTGTTCCTCCTGGGACAATCACCGAGGATCAGAAGAAAAACCCCAGGATGGAGGTTTGCTCTCTGTGGAGAGTAAATGCTGCCAAGTCAGGAGGCCTGTTCTGCTGAAACAGCAAGCAGCGAGCCCTGGGGCTGGCTGTGTTGGAAAAGTAGCCTCAACCCCAGCCGCAGGAACTTTCTCCTTCTGGACAGTGTGGGGGTATCTGAGCGCAGAAGACTGAGGGAACTTCTGCTTGATAAGGGAGACCAGATCCAGCTATGCTGCTGAGAAGCATAGGCCCAGTGACTGTAGAAGCAGTGGGGCAGGGATACCACTGGGCACAGACAGGACGGTGGAGTTCTTGGTTTCAGTTCCAAGTTAGAAGGAGGATCTGAGCCAGAGGCACCATCCCCCATACCCCAGAACTAGAAATGATTACAAAAAATAAGCTGCTATAAAAAAAAAATGAGAAGACAAAGGAGAAAGAATTCAGTCATATAAAGTTACTATGGGAATACAGAAAACAAGGACTCATCTTTATCTTCAGAAGAGGATACTGAAGCAAAAAAAGAAGAAACCTGTCCTGCCCCAAAGAGTACAGTCAAATGGTCCACTTGCCCAAAAAGAATTCATAGAAGAACTTTAAAAAGACTTTAAAAACAAAACGAGAGAGATGGAGGGAAAAAAATGAATAGTTCAAGAAAAACAAAATTATGAAAAGAAAGTCAACTATTTAGAAAAGGAGACTCATAATCTTAAGGCAAAAAATGACTCCTTAAAATCAGAACTGGGCAAAGGGAAGTCAGTGAAGTTATAAGAGACCAAGAGATAAAAAAAAAAATATAAAGAATGAAAAAAAAAAGGTGTGAAACATCTTATAAGAAAAACGAATGATCTGTAGAACAGATTAAGAAGAGAAAACATAAAAATAATCACACAACCTGAAAGTTGTGATCAAGAAAAGAATCGTTACAGTAATACAAAAAATAATTACAGAAAATTTGCCATGAAACTTCATGTGTGTTTGCCTTTTGTTGCTGAAGAAGACCATGCCATCAGAGAAATGATGACATGACTTGCACTTGACTTTGTTTGGAGTGAGGGAGGGCTGTGCAGGTCACCAGCCTCCCTTCTCTTCCAGAGCCATCTGAATTCAGTGACCTGATATTTATCAGGATGACTGGAGATGACCCAGGATGAGGCAATTGGGGTTAAGTGACTTGCCCAAGGTCACATAGCTAGTGAGTGTCAAGTGTCTGAGGTGAGATTTGAACTCAGGTCCTCCTGACTCCTGCACTGGTGCTCTATCCACTGCACTACTGAGCTGCCCCCTGAAACATTAGAACAACAGGGGAAATTAGAAATAGAAAAAAATCCACCAATCACTACCTGGAAGAGATCCTTCGAGGAAAACCTACAGTGATGTCATAGTCAAATTCTGAATCATCCAGCTCAAGGAGAAGCAAGAATAACAAGAAACAAATTTAAATGTAGTGGTAACAATTAGAAGCGCACAAATCCTAGCAGCTGTGACACTAAAAGACCTCAGGTCTTGGAACACTATCTATCAAAGAGCAAAAGAACTGGTGCAGTGGTCAAAAATATCATATCCAGTAAAGTTAAGCATAAACCTGAATGGAAAAAAAACAACAGACATTTAATGAATTGTGAGATTTTGATAAAAACAAACCAACTTGAACTTAATAGAAGATTTGACAGAAGATCCAAGAGAAATATAAGGTACATATCAAACACTAATTACAAGGGACTCAATAATGACAGTTTGTTTTCCTTCTATTTCAGGAAAGATAAAATGTATGTTTAAGACTGTTATTAGTAATTGGGTAGTTCATAAGAAAGACTGGGTTAGACCTGAGTATGACATGATTTTTAAAAAGTAAAACTGTTTAGGAAATGGTAAAAAGAGCAATTACTTTATACAAATGAGGTGCAAGAGGAATTAGAAGCTGAAGAGGAATTAGGGGAGGAGGGCTAGTAGTTCTGCAACCTCACTTTCACCGGGAATAGGTTTAAGAGAGAACAATACATACATCTAGAAGGATATAAAAGCCTTCTAAATTCAGAAAGAAATAAAAGCTAAAGGGGTAGGGAGGGAGGGGGAGAGGATAAAGGAGAGATTTTTAGAGGGGAGGGTGAGGAAACAGTATAAAGGGAGCTAATAGAAGGATGTTTAGATTAAGAGGAATAGGATAAGGGGGGGATCCTTGGAAGTGGAGTGGTTTAAGTAATAGAAGGGCAAGGTGGTGGGTAGAAGTAGAGAAGTCAGGACGGACAGTGAATAAGAGATACACACAAACATAAAGTAAAGATCAGAAGTACAACTTATTAGGGAAAACAACCAGGGGTAGTAATTACGATCTCAGACAAAGTTAAAGCTAAAATAGATTTAATCATAAGAGAAAAATGGGGAAACTACACTATATGTCAGTCATATTAATATCCTTTTAGACAATTTAAAATAACTAGACAGTATGTGGTTGGAATATTGCTGTGGTATAGGAAATGATGAGTTGGTGGGCTTAGAAAAACACTGAAAGACTCAAACTTGTGAAGGAAGAGACCATCTACCCTCAGAGAAACAGAGGACATGTAAGTATAGCACAATCTTACATAGATGTGTATGAATGTATGTCTATATAGAATATGATTATAGACATGATTATGTAAGTGTATGTACGTGTATTTCCATATATCTTTGTGCGCAGATGTATTATACGTATGTGAGTGCATATGTATATATATATGCATGTATGTGTATATATACATATAAACATATGTATATATACATATAAATGTATGTGTACACACATGTATGTCTATATATCTATTGCTACAAAGTAAAAAAATATACAGCAGAGAACAAAAGAAAACTTTTACAAGGAAGCAAAGAAAAGATGGACAGCTCAGAACAAAGTACATAATATTTGTTACACAGACTTCCTTGAAATGGAAATTTGTTGCTGCATATTTTGAATTCTCTATTATTCTTCTGTGCATATGGCAATGCTTTTTTTTCTTATTTTGAATTTAAGTTTTAATATTTAAGTTTGTAATGTTTCTTTTTTCTTTCTTCTTGTGTATTTAAGTTTAAAATAAATTAATTAAAATTTTAAAAAGACTTAAGAACTCTGATCAACACAATGATAAATTTTGATTCTAAAAGACCAATAATGAAGAATGCTACTCACTTCTTGACTGAGACATGGAAAAGCAGAATAGGCCACAGGTTTTTAGATATTGCAAATAGGAGCTTGTTTTGTTTGTTACAAGGGGTTTTCTTTTCCTTTTTTCCCAATTGGAGGGGAAAGGAAATGGAAGTAGAAAAAAATGCTTGATAATTGAAAAAAAAATTTAAAACAAACAAAAGAAAATGGCTATGACCTGTTGAATAACGAATGTCCTTTCAGGTTCCAATTAGATAATACTGGTCTTGCCTATATCTCTTACACATGACTCCTCTGACAGTAAGTTTGTGGAAATGATATTAAGTGATAGGAAGCACACCTTGTCATTTTCTTAATGACCAACTGACAACTTATTCCTCATTTCCATAATTTTCAAGATGAATACTATTCAAATAAATTCATGAATATAGTCTCCCCAAGAATGAGGTCGCTTATTTGCCCACTTTTCACTTTAAAGGGTCCCAGTACATACACAGAGGAAGAAAATGAAAGTCACCCATCTCCAACTTTCTCATCTCTATATGTATGTAAATCACATAACCACAATGCCATATTTAATCCAAGCATCACATTGACTCACAATATTTCCAACTATGCAAGTTTCAGCAGTGCTCAGAATTCTGAGAATTCGGTGACCCACAGAAAATGGAAAGATGCCAGGAAACAAGATCTTTCCTGCAGTTGGAGCCTGCATTTCAATGATGAAAGATTAATCAGGGCTTACTTTGATAGGATTAGTACTTAAGCAAGAAACTCTAGTTGGGATCTTATTAACAAAGTGCCTCTCCTTCACCTTGATGAAACTTAGGCAGTCTTATTAAAAGTGAAGGAACGCTTCTCGGACTAGTTTAAAGGCAGAATAGTGAAGCGGAGCAATAATATTTTTTAAAACAATCCACTCTGAACAACTATTAATAATAACAGACACACATATAAATTAGTTAAAAATGACAGGTGATTCTTGGGTCATCTTTGTATATTGGTTAAGCATCTTTATCACAGTTTAGTTGTTTGTCCCTTCTATAATACTATTAATGAAATGTTCAAATTATACATTAAAAATGCTAAATCTTTTTTATCCCATGTGACAAAGTACTCAATTATAACAAATTCTGCTTAAAATTTTTTAAAAGAACAATAACCTTAAGTATTATCACAGAGTTCAGTTATAAGGAAGAATACATATAAGAATAAAAAGAAACAAATGACAACTGAATAATATATGTGGGAAATAGGCTTAAAAATCACAGTGTAGTGGAAAGAACATCAGATTAGAATTTGATGTATGGTTCCTTCTAAACCTTAGTACTGGATTATCTCCATGAAATTCCAGTTAAAAACAAAATAAGTTTCACCTTCTACCACTCAATTTGTTACAAATTTAAAAAACAAGATATTTTAATAATTATTAAATTTTAACAAGAAAAATGAAGTTTTAACACAGAGAAGGGATATTTCCTCATAGGCATAAAATAGAAAAAAACTGAACTATCTGACATCAGCTGACAAATTCCAGGCTTTCTCCTTTACTGCAAACCCCCTTCACTTCTTTATTAATGCAGGGGTATGGACACAGATTGAAAAGTAAAGGGAAAATAGCCATGGAAATAGAAGAGAGAAAGATACAGAATGAATTGGAAACTGTGAAGCATAACTCAGAAGGGGAAAGTAAGGGTGATAAGGTTCTTAAGCACAGTATGATGGCTTGCAGAGTCAGAAGACCTAAGTTTGAGTCTTAGCAGCACCAATTACTAGCTGTGTGACCTTAGGCAAGTCTCTTAATTTTTCTGAGCCTATTTCTTTATCTATAAAATGAGAAAAATAGTATATACCCTTTCTTTTTCACAGGGTTTTTAAAAATTATCAAATGAGACAATGTAAACAGTGTTTTGTAAATTATAAAAGAGTAGATGTGAGCTATTACTAATGGAACATGTGCTTACACGATATACTGAATGAATAATAAACTAACACCATTCTAGGAGGAGCCATCCTTGTGGAGAAGGGGAATACTCTCCTTGGCACTGCCAAGACCAGCCACTGACCAAGTATCACCAAAGAGTTAGCAGGCTGAAGGGGACCAAGAATGGTCCCCTCCCAGTCCAGGTCCAACAGCTATCATTCCAGGAAGCAACCCTTGAGGAGATACAACTCACCAAATGTTTCTGCAGCTGTCCTGCTCAGCAGTCACAGATGATGAAGACCCAGAAAAGAAAATTCTGGCCATCAAAGTCTTTGTACTTATCATCCTTTGTAACTCCAATGCTTAGCACAGTGCCTGGCACATACTAAGGGCTAAATAAATGTTGACTGATTGATTGAAATGGTTCAACATAAAAAACAGATATGATTTTATCGATAGAAATGATGTTAAAGAAGTCACCTATATTACCATTTGCTTTGCCACTACATCTTAAACACCAGTGGCCCCTTGCTATCTGACTTGCAGCTAAAACCCCCTACATATGTTGTCTTTCTTCCCTATTGGAGTTCACTCTCCTTGAGAGCAAGGAGACTCTCTTTTCTTCCATTTCTATCTCTAGGACTCAGCCCAGTGCTTTGCATAAAGTAAACACAACAAATACATTCATTCATACTATGAATGAATAACTCCATACACACACCTGTGCAGGTCTGTGTTTTGATTAGCATGGGTACTTTCTTCTTACCTTGTGCAATTCTTGTGCATGTTATCACAAAGATCCTTCACTGAGGGTCTTTTTGCTCTTTAAATATTTCAGGGGGGTTTGGCCGTACCGTTAAGCTGGCCACCTACTGTTTCTCCTGCTCCATGACTCTTCTACCTCTCTGCCTTGCCATGTGTCCTTAGTAAGGCATTTATGCTTTTTCTCACAAACAAGTCACTCATAACACACTGTGACCTCCAAACCAGAATTCCTCTTTCTACTGCCCTTTGGGTATTTGTAATTTGAATTCTTCTGAGGTCAGGGTATTCTATGATTCACAGTCACAACAGAAACCCCAGAAAGATACTGACATCAAAGAGATAAGCTTCTGAAGTAACAATTAGTTTGAGATCAATGAAAGCATTGTGTATTTTCCTGAATGTGACCTTCTCATTTAATTCTGGATTCAGTTAATTGTCACTGCAATGATGGTTCAATATATAAATTCAGATGGACAAATTCAATGGGAATGTCTTAGTGTATAGTCAGACCAATTTATATCATATTACTGTAGATTTAACTTAGGAAGCCCTGTGATGACAGCCAAATGGAGCATGTAAATTGTGAATAACTTCACAACCAAGCCTTATTATTATTTTTTGGTTAGGTTTTACACAGAATGCCTTCCTTGACAGTGGCAAGCACATTGTTTTAAATTTTACTTAATGGCTAGACTCATTAAGTTAATTAAGAAAATGCCATGGACAGTATAAAATCTAAAAGAGAAAACATCAGAAGATGAGTCCCTTAGGCCAGAAGGTATCCAATACAGTATTGAGGAACAGGGGAGAATGGCTACTAGTAGCCCCAGAAAGAATGAAGCAGCTGGGCCAAAGCCAAAGGAAGCTTGGCTGTGGATGTGTCTGGTGACAAAAGAAAGCCCAACACTGTAAAGATCAATAAAGCACAGGAACCTGGAATGTAAAATCTATAAGGAGAGGCAAGCTTGATGTAGTCAAACACGAGTTGGAAAGATTAAACGTTGACATCTTGGGTGTCTGTGAACAGAATGGGTAGGTTTAGTTCAGGGGCTCATTACACATACCACTGTGGGCAAGACTCCCTTAGAAGAAATGGAGTAGGTCAGAAAAAGGGTAAGAAAAAACAGTACTGAGGCATAATCTTGAAAATGACAATGATATCTGTTCAAGTCCAAGGCAAACTATTCAATATTACAGTAACTCAAGTATGTGCCCCAACCATTGAGACCTAAGTTGGTCAGTTCTATTAAGACTTCCAACATGTTCTAGAAATAACATGAAAAAAAAAAAGATGTCCCATTCATCACAGGGAATTGGAATGCTAAAGCAGAAAATCAAAAGATCATTGGAACAACAGGTAAGTTTGGCCTTTGAGTACAAAATGAAGCTGGGCACAGACTAATAGAGCTTTGTCAAGGTAACTCATTGATCAACAGCAAACATTCTTTTTCAACAACCCAAAAGGTGACTCTGCACATGGACATCACCAGGTGGTCAACATCAAAATCAGACTGATTATATACTTTGCAATCAAAGGTGGAGAAACTCTATGAAGTCAAGACCTCAAGGATCACGAACTTTTTACAAAATTTAGACTTACATCGAAGAAAGTAGAGAAAACCATCAGAAGATATAGGTATGATCTAAATAACAATCCTTATGAATATGAAATGGAAGTGATAAATAGATTTAAGGGATTGATCTGGTAGAAAAAGTGCCTGAAGAACTGTGAACAGAGGTTAGCAATACGGCAACAACAAAAACATCCCAAATAACAGAGCAAGAAAGCAAAATAGCTGATGAGGCTTTACAAACAGCTGAGGAAAAGAAGAAGAGTGAAAGGCAAAAAAGAAACAGAAAGATATACTTCACTGAATGCAGAATTCCAGAGAATAGCAAAGACAGATAAGGTTTCCTGAAGTGAGCAATGCAAGGAAGAGAAGAAAACAACAGAATGGGAAAGAAAAGAGATTTTCTTCGGGAAAATCAGAGATATCAAAGGAAGGTTTCATGCAAAAATGGGCCTGATAAAAGACAAAAATGGTGGGGACTTAACAGAAATAGGAAAAATTAAAGAGGCAGCAAGAATATACAGAACTATACAAGAAAGGTATGTTTACTGATCTAGAGTCTAACATCCTAGAAAATGAGGTCAAGTGGGTCTCATGGAGTACTGCTAACAATAAGGCTAGTGAAAGTGATGGGATTCCAGACGAACTATTTAAAATCCTAAAAGATAATGCTATTAAAGTGATGCACTCAATATACCAATAAATTTAGAAAACTCAACAGTGGTCACTGGATTGGAAAAGATTGGTTTATGTCCCAAACCTGAAGAAGGGTAATGCCAAAGAATATTTAAATTACCAAAAAATTGTGCTCATTTCACGCGCCAGCAACATTATGCTTAACATACTACAAACTAGGCTTCAGCAGTATATGAATTGAACATTACCAGAAGTGCAGGATGGTTTTTGAAGAGGAGAAAACCTAGAAACCAAATTGCCAAGATTCACAGGGTTATGGGAAAAGCAAGGGAATTAAGGAAAAAAAAAATTTACTTCTGTTTCACTGACTATCTACACTAAAGCTTTAGACTGTTGGGTCACAACAAAATGTGGCAAGTTTTCAAAGAAATGACAGTACCAGATCATCTTACTTGTTTCCTGAGGAACCTGTATGTGAGGCGAGAAACCACCGTTAAATTGATTTAAGATTGGTAAAGGAGTGTGACAAGGGCTGAATATTGTTATCTCATCTACTTAACTTACATGCAGAGTACGTTATGCAGAATCTCAAGAAGGATGAATCAAAAACCATAATTAAGGCTGAAATGAGGAGTACCAACAATTCCAGACATGCAGATGAGACCACTGTGATGGCAAACAACGAAGAGGAATGAATTAAGAAGCCTCTTGATGAAGGTGAAAGAGGAGACTGAAAGCTAGCTTGAATCTTAAAACTAAAAAAATATGAAGGTGACAGCAATTGACCCCATCACTTCCTAGCAAACTGAGGGAGAAGAAATGGAAGCAGGGTCAGATTTTATGTTCTTGGGCTCAAAGATCAATGCAGGTGGTGACAGCACCAAGAAATTAAAAGATGCTTGCTTCCTGAAAGAAAATCTGGACAGCCTACTAAAAAAGGAGAGACATCTGCCTTGCCAAAGGTCCGCAAAAAACTTCACAAACATTTAAGTGCTATATGGGTTACTGTTGCTGTTTAGTTGTTTTTCTGTTATATCTGACTTTTCATGACCCTATTTGGAGTTTCCTTGGCACAGACACTGGAGTGGTTTGCCATTTTTTTCTCCAGCTCATTTTACAGATTAGAAAACTGAGGCAAACAGGGTTAAATGACTTGTCACAGGTCACACAGCTAGTAAGTGTCTGAAGCCAGATTTGAACTTGGGACTTTCTGACTCCAGGCCCTATATTCTATCTACTGTGCACCTAGCTGCCCATAAATGTTATATATGCCAGCTGTTCTTTAGTGAGAAACTGTGATAAGAGTTTATGATTTTACTTTTGTTCACATTTTTCAGGGCTAAAAGCTCTGGAAGTCAAAGTTTAAAAAATTTTGTGGTTAGAGCTGATGTAATCTTTTGATGTCTTTTTACCTTTATCATTTGTTCTAATTTGGTATTTTTCTTTTGACCTTTGCTTGTAGCCAGTCCATTATCACACTGCATATTTTCAGTCTATAAAACAGACCTAATTACACATTCATAATAAACCACACCTGGCAGGTCTCAACATTTTTTTTTCACATCTATTCTCAACTTGGAAAGAATCTTTTGCAATTCCAATGCAGTTTCTAAAGAACTGAAGTGGAGGACCTCTCCAAAGGTGGAGCAGACTGCAATGTACTGGAGACAAGAACTTCACAAGAGAAACAAGAAGGAAGGCATCAGAGAAATGTGTTAACAAGAAGATAATGGATCAGTCACATGATGAGAGTGAAGGATATTAGACATCTGCATGCTCCTCTGGAATCTCAGCTGTAGCAAAAAGGTCTCAGCAGATTGGGGCATGGGGGGAGAGATGGGGAGGCAAAGGTAAGTAGTAATCTACATCAATCAGATCCCAGATTCACCAAAGAGTTGGAGTATTTCACTATTCCTCCCGATTTAGCACTGTAATGACTATAACCAAAACACTACAGGGCCTATTCAACGAGATGTACAATCCCTCAAAAGCAACTGGCCCTGTAACCCATATAGGAAAAACTAAAGGGATGAAAAATGCCTGTTTTCCACACTGTGAAATGTAGTTGGAAGGGTAGTTCACTGGGTCTGGAACATGGATTTCAAAATGGATGATTTTGGCTGAGAACTGAATACGAGAGTTGAACAATTTGGTCAGGGGGTAGGGGAAAGGAGAGGAAAGACAGGGAAAATGATCTTATGTAATTAGGGTAATCATTGGAGACTAGATTGAGAACTAGAAGAGGCATCTGAGGTGATCAATCACTCTCATTTTACAGATGAGGAAACTGAAGTGTAGAGAAGTCAGGAGATTTATCCATAGTCACACACCTAGTGACTTTCTGAGGAAAGATGTGTAGCTAGATCTTCCTGAATACAAGTCTAACTCTCTACTACTCTACACTTCCCTGAAAAGGGAAAAGGAATATTATCGATTGGGGTGTAAAAGTGTCTTCGCATAAAATATCTGATAAAAATGTGATTTCTAACTTCTGCAGAGAACTGACCTACATATATATAAGACTAGGAGCCACTCTCCAGTACATAAGTGATAAAAAAAATTATTACAAATTTTCATAAGAAGAAATGCAAATAGCTAGTTATCATATGAAAAAATGTTCCAAATCACTCGGAAAAAAGTGAAATATGGTTCAAAGCAACTCAGGGTTCACATCATTATCTTCAAAATGGTAAAAGTGACCAAAGATGGGAATAATCTCGGAAGGGCTGTAGGAAGTCTAGGACATCAAAATGTTGATGATTTAGTTATAAATTGGTAAAACCATTCTGGAAAACACTTGGGAAATATTGCTGCAAAGTTACTTAACTTTATACACTCTTTACCTCAGAGAGTCTTTTAGTGGGCATATATCCCAAAGAGGTCAATAACAGAACTAATGGTGTCAACATATACCAAACACTCAAAGCAACAGTGTTTGTGATAGCAAAACCAAACAAGGAAACAAAGCGGGTGCCCAGTATTTGGGGAACAACTGAGGAAATGGTGGTCTATAAATGTAACAAAACTTATTGTGCCATTAAAAAAACACAATATGAGGAATTCAGAGAAACATGGAAAGCCTTGTATGAGCTACCACAGAGCATAGCAAAGCAAACAACTTGCGTAATAACTACAAAAATACATTTTTCAAAAGTCTAAAGGAGCTGAATTTAGATGAATTTCAAGCAGTAGTTTGTTCTGGAAAAGAGTGAAAGAAAATATCTCAGTAGAAAGTTGGTGTACCATAAATGAATGTGGAATGTTGCATAAGCTATCCACTTTTTTCCTTTGTGGGTCAGTTTTGCTTAATTGTTTTTGTTATCAGGGAGTGTTCACCAGTGGAGGTCATAAATCAAGATATAAGATGTTATAAAAACATATTCATCTGTTAAAAATAAAATGAGGGACTTGAACTAGATAAGGATCTTTCAAACTAACAATGTCTGCTTCTGTGGGTTTAAGTCTCAGCTTGGACAACAATTGTGGAGTCTTGGACAAGTCCCTTTTCTCACCTCTTTGTATCTCAGTTTCTTCATTTACAAGATGGTGACATGATATTTGCACTCCACCTTACAGAATGGTTGTGACTATTTGTAAATCAAAAATACTAAATAGACTGTTAATACAAAAATAGTGAAATTACAAAAAGCAAAGACACAATGATATAAATGAAAGGTGACATGAAGATATTGCAACTGTTGTCTTTTGTTCTTGAAGAAGATCATGGCAGGATGATGCCATAACTTGCAAATGAATTGGATTTAAGTGAGGCAGAGCTGTGCAAAGTCACCAGCCTCACTTTCTCTTCCAGAGCCATATGGGTTCTAGTGGCAAGACCATTGATTAGGATGACTGGAGATAGTACTGGATGCAAGTGGGTGACCTTGGCCTTTTTAAGCTAAGGTCTTTCCAAGGTCTCAGTTTGACTGAGGCAATGACCATTCAGTGATTAAGACTAGGAAAGCATGAGAATATTAAGAAGCTGATAGAATGACCAAAATTACACAGGAATTTGGGACCATTTAATATAAGGGAAAAGTCTTTGGTACACTTCAATAATCCCAAAGAATGTACAATACAATGATTGATGTTTGGAATGATGGTATTTTGGTAGAATCTCCCTCTAGTCCCTCCACCCCCAATATTATAGAGAATTTATTGTCTATAAAAATCTGAAGCAATAATTTCAAAAGAACTATTTATTCTTTCCCTGAAGGAGGAACCTAATCTAGCAGTCAATCAACAAATATTTTCTTAGAATCTACTCTATCAACTACACTGTGTTACTAAGTAGTCTGAGACATGGAAAGATGTCCATCAAAAATGCTAAAAGACAAAGAAGATTTGGCACTTAAAGGAGTAAGCTTCAATTCTATCTTAATACTTTTTTGACTCACTGATTAGAATCCATGTGCACAGAAAACAAGATAAACAACAGTTTAAGACTTTTACAATGTATTTTCTAAGATATTCAACATTTCCATATCAAATGAAATATCAAAAGCAGCAAACATGTCTTCTTAGTGGGTTATACCATACTGAAAGAAGCTGTAGAGTAGGAGATCTTTATCTTGGATCTGTAACATCTTAATAATCATATTTCAATAAATTTGTTTCCTCTGTTCTCCTGTGTGTTTTATTTTATATATTTAAAAACATTCTGAGAAAGGACCCAGACTTCCAAAGGGGTCCATGAAATTACAAAAACATCAAGAGCACATTCTCTAGAGATAGCCAATATAAATATAATCATAATGCTATATTATGTATAATATCTTTACGCAGGTAGTTTTAAACTCATGGTTCAATCTATTCTCAAGTGAATAAATAAGTTAAGTGGTTTGCGACATATAAACGTAGTATCTTAGGTGTATCAAGTACCTTCATATAACTACTCTGATGATGAGAGATAGCATCATATGGTGGAAAGATGCTGGATTTTGAGTCAGAGGACCTGAGTGTGAATCTTGTCCCTGCTACTTGAACTAAATGGCCCATGTTTCTCATCTGGAAAATGAGGGGTTTGAAGTAGAAGGCCTCTGAGGCTTTTTCTAGTTCTAGATCTATGATTTCAAGAATGCTCTGAGGGATGTAGCGATTGTTTAGCTATATATTTATAGCAATTATTTCCTGGTTTCCTCCCTTCATCTTCTTGTGTATGTTTATGTATTATAAACATATTTGAATCAATGGTGTTTTGGAAAGAATCTGGAAAATGGCAGAAGACCTACTCCTAGATGTGCCGATAACCAGGTAACCAATCTTGAACACTTTGCCATGAGGGTTGTAGTTTTTTCAGTAGTAAAATGAGTGGGGTGGACTGGACAACTTCTAAGGCCCTGCCTGGTTCTGACATTCTGCAATTCTAAAAGTGCCTCCTTATGGCCCAAGACCCAACCACAAATTTTACAAAATACATCTTACTGTTCTACGAAGACTTTAGTGGCAAAACTTTTCATAGGGAGAAGCCACGCCAAGAAAAACAAGGCACTGCTTTTCATTCATGTCAGAATTTATAACAATGACAACAACAATAAAAAGCAATCTCTTCCCATGAACTCTCTGACAAAATGCTTTCATTATGAACAATAAACTTGCTCAGATGTGAACCTCCCACTGAACCAACAGGATTTTTAAAAACACTCCATTGGTCGTCCTCCTCCTCTGCTGCTTTTTCTTCCCCAAGCTCCATTAACCAGCATTTAGAAAAGCCCCTAATACTTACATCTGGAATAAAGCCAATCTCATTGAGATGGTTACTCAGCTCTGGGTCATGGAATGCGATCATCTGAGAGAATACCGTCAGATACTCTGAAATTACAGCAATATTTAAAATAATTGTCACTAATGCAAAGTATGGGGGAAAAAAATCTCAACCAGGAAAATAATTCGCATCATTAGAGTCTTGTTTGCGCCATGAAGCACTCTGAAAAGAACTGAGTTTCCTGATTCTTTTCTGGAGAGAAAGCTGGGTACTTCCTAGTAGTGCTGACAATTCTCCCACTTGCTAACCATTGGACTCAATTACCACAAATTGAAAAATAAAATACTCTGCATACCAGCTAGATAATGCCATTAACTCATTTTATGTCTCCACAGCACTTATGTATTATCTTCAGATCTATAGAATATCCAGGATTAATAGTATAGATTGATATTTCCCTTTTGAATTTTTCTTTTTTTAATTGATTTACTTGTTTTCAGTTTCCACAATCACTTCCATAAATCTTAGATTTCTCCCCCACCCTCTCCAAGATGGCATGCATTCGTATATAGGTTCTACACATACATTCTGATTAACCACATTTTCACATTAGTCATATTGCATAGAAGAATTAAAATGAATGGGAGAAATCATGAGAAAAAACAAAACAAAACAAAACATAACACAAGAGAAAACAGACTGCTTCATTCTGCGTTCCAGTTCCAGAGATCTTTCTCTGGATGTGGATGGCATTTTGCTTCAGGAGTCCTTTGGGAATGTTTTAGATCCTTGCATTGCTGTGAAGGGCTAAGTCTATCAGAAATACTCCCCGCACACTGTGGCTGTCACTGTGCAATGTGTACAAAAATATAGAGAGAACTGAGTCAAATTTATAAGAATACAAGTCATTCTCCAATTGATAAATGGTCAAAGGATATGAACAAGCAGTTTTTGGAGGAAGAAATTAAAGCTATCTAGAGTTATATGAAAAAATGCTCTAGATCACTACTGATTAGAGAGATACAAATCAAAACAGCTCTGATGTACCACATCACACCTATCAGATTGACTAACATGACAAAACAGGAAGATGATAAATATTGGAGAAGATGTGGGAGAGCTGGAACACTAATTCATTGTTGGGGGAGCTGTGAGCTGATCCAGCCATTCTAGAGAGCAATTTGGAACTACACCCAAAGGACTACAAAACTGTGCATACCCTTTGACCCAGCAATATTGCTTCCAGGACTGTATCCAAAAGAGATCATAAAAATGGGAAAAGGTCCCACATGTACAAAAATATTTATAGCAGTTCTCTTTGTGGTGACCAAGAACTGGAAATTGAAGGGATACCCATCAACTGGGGAATGGCCAAACAAGTTGTAGTATATGAATATAATGGAATACTATTGTGCTATGAGAAACGATGAACAGGAGGACTTCAGAGAGGTCTGGAAGGACTTATATAAACTGATGCTGAGTGAAATGAGCAGAACCAGGAGAACACTGCACACAGTAATAGACACAGTATGTGAGGACTGTTTGTGAATTTTTCTTAAAACTTTTCTTGATTTTTATTACATCCATACACAAGTTTTTATAGTTGCTAAAAGGATAATCTGAATAAATCTCAATCTTTTCACTTTTAATTTATATAAATCTAAGTATATGCATTTGGCATATCATTAGTTAATTTCTATTCACAAACCTCAACCAGACTAATTCCTACCCTAACAATATCACCATTTCCCAAAGAGTTGAGGAAAATGCTCTCCATATATAATTGACTTGTTAAGAGGAGCTCTGGCACATCTGGGGTGGGGTAGAAGTGCGGAGGGGAACTTGAGGGCCTCTAGAAGCAATTCAACATGACTTCTTGTTTTTAGGTTGAAAGGACACCAATATGATGAAAAATTAACTTACATTTATTTAGCTGTTTAAAACTGCCTTCGTTAAAACTGGTTTCATTTCTCAAACCAAGGTCTATCTAATTAAACTGATCTCTAAAATTCATGAGAGCAGTTCCTATCAGCTTGCATCTCTCTACTTTAATATTTCACAATTCCCTTTCCAAGGCTCCTCTAATTCTCCCAGCAAACTTCTATTTTTCCTCTGCCTTATTTCTGAGGAGACAATGTCTTTTACAATTTTTATAATGGTAGGTGTATCTTATGTATCATCACTCATCTTACAGATAGGAAAATGGAGTCAAGAAGATACGTAAATACTGTATAGTATAATAACAGCAGTCCAACTGAATTTGGGAATCTATTGTGGGAACATGTAGATACCTGCATCATATTTGAAAGGAGTAGTTGCTCACCTTTTTTACTATTCACTCTAGATACCCACTTACTTTTTTCAAGTCTACAAACTTAATAAATTGCTGTTACTATACTGACTATATGTCAGGCATATGCTAAGTGTTGGGGATAGAAAGAAAGGGAAATATAGTCTCTGACCTCAGGAGCTCTCATTCTAATGGGGATCTCATTTATAGATTTTAATGAGTAATGTATGGCAGTGCAGATCTAAAAGTCATAAGGACCTTCCAGGTTTAAGGTTCCTCTAGTTTCCTTCTCCATACAATTAGCAATAGCAAATTTGAAATCAATTTACCCAGAAGCTAGAGGTAAGTAAAGTCAGTAATCACAGAAATTCAGCTATATGCTGTGAAAGCTGAATTGTTATTAGCTTCGAAGAAATATATTTCATTTTAACAAGAAATTCATGCCTAGGGCACTTCTGCACAGATATTCTCCAGTTTGTTAAATATCAACCTTATTTTACTAGCCAGGCTCATAAAATATAATTACTGTGTAGGATTACATGGTTAATTAAGAGTCTACTGAAGACACATAATCCCTTATAAAAATGTATCTTTTAGGTTCAGCCAAACACTGCTGCCTGAAACTCCATCATATATAGTATTCCTCTCTACATTTTGATATTCTATATCTATAAACCATTAACTGGTCTCCCATCTTTCTTTATATAAAGAAATAAGGCTAGCATAAACTTTATTTTAAAACATTTTTAGTATAAACTTTAGTTGCTTACAATAGACTGAAAGAAGATGGATTCTGGCTTTGCACTTTGCAAAGCTCTCTAGAAAAGGTGATAAAATTGTATTGATGTCATCAGACACAATGCATCCTATTGTAATAAAACTGCTGCAGAAAGGTATTCAAGAATTTCATGGAGGAGGCTGAACATATTTTTCTCCCCAATGAGAGGTGAAATCCCTCTCTGTGGCTATCTCATGCCTCTCTGACCTTAACATGTTTCCCATTCAGTGGAACTATGAGATGTATTTGCATTAGCCAAAGGAGGTATCTGGTGCCCTAAATAACGATCACTTATATAGAGCTCGGAGGTCTGCAAAGAGCTTTACAAATGTGATCTCATTTTCTCCTCAAACAACTTTTGGAGGTAGGGGCTATCATTATTCTCAGTTTTTTTTAACTTTAGCAGTACGTATTGAATTAAGTTCTATGTTATTTATTGCACAAAACCCAAATTATTTCTACTAATCATTTTGAATATTTTTGCATTTTAATTTCATCTAATTCCTTGTAATGAAGAAAAAGACTAAATACCTAGAGCATTATTCAACAGACTTCCTCTCATCTCTTTTCAGTATTTTATGTGCCAAAAGAAAACAGTATAATTCTTTTTAATCTTTCCAAAAATGGCAATTCTGTCAATTAAAACTATCCTTTATCTTTCACATCTTTTTAAAAAGGAAATCTGAAGGGAATGTAATGTAAGGATTTTCACACTGACATTACATTTACATGTACGTGTGTGTGTGTGTGTGTGCATGCAAGCAATTGTTTAAAGCAAAGCCATCTGTTTATTCCAATATACAGTTTCACATAACAGATGAAGAACTAAAGATTTCAGGAAGTCCCACATGGTCAACCTTATTTTTTTCCCTTCTGATCAAACTTTCAACTATCATTGTTTTAGTGGGGGTAGGGATGAAATGAGGGACTGAAGTGACATATTTAAGGCAGGCTAGTTCCTTTGCTGTCACAGATCAAAAAGTGAATTTCTCAGCTGTGTGACTGTTTGTTATTTTCCATTAAGTTGCCAACTTGTTCTGGAGATGGGAAGTACAGATATAGATGCATATATTCACAAATCCCTTGTCAACTGTTTGCCAAAAAACAAGGCACTATGAGGCATCTGTGACTCATAACACTGTAAAAGGGGGCCAAAGTGATTGCCCTGCAGATGAACCCAAATTAAATCACTTCCCATCAGAAATCCTGCCAGCTGGTTCTTTTGGATAACTAGGCAAGGACTCGGGAGACCTCTGTCAGTCCCTACGTATGTGAGAGTGTAAAAGGTTAGAGCTTTGAAGGAGAAGATGAATTCTTTGGGGTGACTTCCATAAGTCCCATTCCTTACACCATTTTTCAAGTGACACTAGCAATTGAATAATTCCTCTTGGGCTTTGTGAGCGATCTGCAATGAGCCATATTCAACTCCTATTCTCTTCTTCCTACTGCGGTCAAAGCATTCTATGTCTTTGGACAGGTTTCCTTAGTCACCCTACTCAGGCTATCTTTTGAGAACTGCAAACTCGTTTGATTTCTATTGTCACAACTATTCTCATAAATGTTAATGTTGTGGGTCCTAAAGGGAATATATGATGACTGCCCCCAAATAAGTACCTCTTTTGTATGATAAAAACAGATAAAAAGCTATCTGAGCACACAGTTTCATTTTTATCCAGCACATTTGATCACTAGCTCCAAGACTTTTCAGGGTTTAATAGACACTTAGGCAAGTTTTTAGATCCTTGTAATGTTAAGAGAAATTTGAAGATCTCTGCCCCTTAATAGGCCCATGAGACCTGCTTTGAGCTCTAGCCCAGCCCATAGCCTGAATCACACGGAGCCCATGGTGGAGGAGCTTGTTGAATGGGTGGAGCAGGAAAGGTGCAATAAGAGCTAGGAGAGAGCAGGCAGAGAAAAGCAGAGCAGAGCAGAGCAGTTGGGGGTGAGAGAGGGGCATTTTGCCTAAGGGAGCTTATTTGTGGGGAGGCCTGACAAAAGGAAGGCTTAGGGATGGTGGTCCTCCCTCTACTGGTAATGAGTACAAACTTCCTTGTTACCATGGTAGAAATGGCTTTCTGGTATCTGAACAAATATTTTGGTTCTGTCTTTGAGGAAAAAAGTTTATATTTTTTGAATTTACCCTAGAAATAATGCCTACATAGCCATAACGGCTGCTACATTGGTGCTACAATCCCTAAGCTATAAAATGATGGAATTAGATTATCTCTAATGTCCTTTCCAGCACTATCCAAAGTTGTAATCGTATCAGCAATTTCCAGAAAACTCACATACAGTAACATCCAGCTGATGGAGACCAAAGGCTGTACACACTAAAAATAATATGTTTCCCCTCTTCTTCCATTTCATTGTGCTTTAGCTCAGGTATAGCAACCGGAAAGACATTCACTAGCCAAGCTGAGGAGATACCATGATTTTGTATAATAGTTGCCTTTTATTTTGTTTTCCAATTCTCCTGATACTGGGAAACATTTAATAGCAGCATAATATAGGGCCACAGAAAGTGTGCTGGCTATGAAATTAAAGGAATTGGATGATCAAACCCAGTTCTTCCACTCTGTCCCTTTTTGATCTTGGAAAAGTTATTTCCCCTCTAAATTTTTAGTTCCTTCATCTCCAAAATAAGAGAGTTGAATTATATGACCTCAAAGATCCCTTCCTGCTCTACAGCTACGACTCTGATCATTCTGCTGTCCCACACCCAGGTTGAACACCTGGTCTGCACACCAGGATCATTACAGACCTCCCCTTGTATTTCTTTGGCCTGCCCAGGCATAGTTTATCACCATTCAGATCCCAACACCTATGTTTCATCCATAATGACATCAAGGTATTTTTCCTGCATTGTATTATTTTTCTATAAAAAGCTATGGGCCTCACTTGGGTAAGAACCACAAACTAGTTCCTGTCCCTAATATCTGAATGGCCTCCTGGCTTCAAAAAGCCACATCATACTGGATATTAGGTTATTTTACAACGTTTCTGAAAATCTCATCAAAAAACTTTTCCAGCCTGCTTATGAATCAAAACTAGAGGGCAATAATATCTAGTATCGTTACTTTAATCAGGGCTGTGTGAGTGAGTTAATATCTACTATTTGATATTAGGAATAAGATGGACGAATCCTAACTGAGGTCTGAAAATTAGCACCATCCCAAACACATCCCTTCTTGGTACCTGAGAGATGAAGCAGGAAAGGTTGAGGACACCTGCTTTTCTTCATCCACACAGATGAATATTTGCGGATAAAGTACACATAGCAATTAAGAATCATTCATGAGTATTTAAAACACTATTTTTCAGGCCAAACTTTAAAAATGGAGCCTTTCATTAGTGTGCAAATGACATAACAATGAAAGTCTTAAGTATCTGTTTAAGTTGATAGAGAAGGGGGTAATCAGTCATTTCTCTAACATTAATTAAAAGATTAAATGCATAGGCAACTGTGCAATTAGGCTTCAAATTTAATTTTATCCATTCCTGTACCACCTAATTTTTCCAAATTATAAGAAAAATTGGGCAGGGAGAATGTATGCCACCTGAAACTATTAAAAGCAATTGTTACAGTGCATGTATTTGGATGCGTGTGCATGTAAGGGGAGGACAGGGTATGCACCAGTGTTATCATTTGTGTGTGGGGGTATTCCTCAAGTAGAAACTCCCTCTATGGACAGGTTTAGATTATTGTCTTTGAGAGAAATCTATGGGCACTGTGAGGGTAAGAAATTTGCCCACGGTAACACAAGCAAAACATGAACTTGCGTCTCCTTGACTCCCAGAATGCCATTTTGCTGTGTCTCTACTATGAGGTCATTCTAACTTTATTATTCAGGTAATGCCTGGGAGTGTGGGGGGTAGGGCATGAAGCCAAGATGGCAGAAAGAAGCCAGGAAGTTGCCTGAGGTTTCCTCAGTTTCCTTTAGAAACAATGTTAAATCAAGTCTCTAAATGGATTCTGGAGGGACAGAAAAAGATGGAGTGAAACAATTTTTCAGCTTAAGATAACTTAGAAGGACTTCATGAAAGATCTGTCTAGCTTCAGTAAAAGAGGAGCATAACCCAGCATAGATGGTGTCTGGGCAAGTCAGTGGGAGGCTTTTAGCCACAGCACAGATCAGCAACCACGGCCTTGTGATCTTGGCTCAGCAGGCCAGGGGCACAGCCGGCCAGTTGTGAGGCCTCCAACCTCAGCCCAGAAGGCAAATTATGAGCCCCAGAACCCCAGCACAATAGGAGCAACTAGGCCAGATCACCTGAGCACAATCCAGCACCAGAAGCCCCAGAGTAGAAAGCTCCTGGCCCCCAGCATAAGAAGCTTGGGACAATGCCCCTTGTGTCCCAGGAGCAGATCTCAACGTTAATTCATGATATAGCCTAAAAAATGAGTAAGAAATAGAAAAGCCCTGACCATAGAAAGTTACCATGGTGTTGGGAAAGATCCAAACACAAACTCAGAGAAAGACAACAATGTCAAAATGTCTACATATGAAGCCTCAAAGGGGAATATGAATTGATTTCAAGCCCAAAAAGTCCTCTTTGGTGGAGCTCAAAAAGGATTTAAAAAATCAAGTATAAGAGAGCTAAGTTAAAAATTGGGGGAAAAAAATCAGTTATGTAGGAGATTTATTAAAAAAAAAAAAGCTAATAGCTTGGGGAAAAAAAGCATAAAAATCAACTGAAGAAAATAATTTCTTAAAAAAAAATAGAATTGGCCAAATAGAAAAGGAAGTACAAAAGCTAACTAAAGAAAACAATTCCTTAAAAATTAGAATTGGGCAAGTGGAAGCTAATGACTCCATGAGACAGGAAGAATCAAACAAAATCAAAAGAATGAAAAAAATAGAAGAAAATGTAAAATACCTCACTGGAAAAACAACTGACTTGGAAAATAGTTCCAGGAGAGATACTTTTTTTAATATTCTTTTTAAATCTTTTTCAATTAATTTTGTTTGTTTTCAGTGTTCTAAAATCACTACCATATAACTTAGATTATTTTTTCCCCTTCCACTCACTTCCCTCCTGCCCCGAGATGGCATACAATTTCATATAGGCTCTATACATACATTCCTATTAAATACATTTTCACTAGTCATGTTGTGTAGAAGAATTAAAACAAATAGGAAAAATCATATAACAAACCAAAATGTAATACAAAAGAAAATGATCTGCTACATTCTGTGATCTAGTTCCATAGTTCTTTCTCTGAATGTACAAGGCATTCTGCCTTAAAAGATCACTGAGGATTTTTTAAGTCCTTGCATTGCAATGAAGTTCCAGGTCTATCAGAAAAATCTCACACACTGTGGTTGTTGCTGGGTACAGAGTTCTCTTGGTTCTGCTTCTTTCACTCAGCATCAGATGACATAAGTCTTGCCAGGCCTCTCTGAAGTCTTCCTGTTCATCATTTCTTATAGTGCAATAGTATTCCATTACATTCATATACCATAATTTACTCAGCCATTCCCCAATTGATAGGCATCCCCTTGATTTCCAGTTTTTGGCCACCACAAAGAATGCTGCTATAAATATTTTTGTACATGTGGGACCTTTTCCCATTTTTATGATCTCTTTCGGATACAGTCCTGGAAGCAATATTGCTGGGTCAAAGGGTATGCACATTTTTGTAGCCCTTTGGGCATAGTTCCAAATTGCTCCAGGAGAGAAACTTTAAGAATTATTGGACTACCTAAAGGCCTTGATCAAAAAAAGAATCTGGACAGCATCTTTCAAGAAATTATCAAGGAAAACTGCCATGATATCCTGGAAATAGAGGGCAAAATAGGTATTGAAAGAATCCACTGACGACCTCAAGAAAGAGGTAATGCCTCTGTTTTACATGTATTACAGCAATGCTTTTCTAATTAACAGGGCAATAAGTAGGGAAGAGCTAAAGGTTTCTAATGCTTGGATATAAGTAGAGAGATGAAATATTCTTCCCAAGTTATTTCTTAAAGCAACTTTTTTACTTTTGCGGAAATGTGAACCATCTTTTGTGATTCTAAATTAGTCAAAAAAAATTTTTAAATAGTGTTTATTCAATTATTAAAGAGAACAAACCAGTGAAATAGTTTCAAAGTTAAACATAAAATCTTGCATTTCAAGTGCAAATTTCATAAGATTGTGATAAGTGAGAAAACTAAAGGGTATTCTGCTAAATAAACATTAATTGGTCAGACAGACTATAAAATGGATATAAAAAGATAGGATCAACTGAATTGTTAACCTACAACACACACGGGATTAAAATCCTTTCGGAAAATCTGTACTAAAGCTTGCCCTACAATTTCCTAGACACTTTAGCTCAAAATGTTACTTTAAAAAGAAAAAAAAAGGAAGCAAAGATTCTGTCCATCTGCATGTCTTTTTTAAAAAGCACTTGCTAATTATTATTCTACTATTCAACTGGTGATAACAAATTCCTTTTCAATAATGTAAATTTTATTTTAATTTGCATGCTTGGTGGCTCTTAAACTAATTCCCAAGGAGGAAATCATTCTTTTGAAAGTGGAAAAAAATACTGGAAAAAGGTAATCTCCAATCAAAATCTTTGCAACAGCTTTGAAACACAACTGCTCTTCGCACATATTTTAAAAATAACTCATGAAGAAAAGTACAAAGTCAATGAAAAAAATAAAAATAACTCATGGTATAAAGGGACTATCAGAGGTATTAATCATGTCACGCCAGAGGGTAATATGCTACAAACAGATTTCTTTTTGATTTTTAATCAGTTTGAATGGCAGTGAATATTAAAGGTATTTTAAAAGACAATATTACCAATGATGTTACATTTTTGTTTGTGAGAACACAGAGAGGAAAGACAGATGGAAAAAACAGATCCAGGAAAGAATAAGGGTCCTAGAATCAAAAAGGACCTTGATGATCTGGTAGCGTTCCCTTCCTAATCTTTATATGGAAACCATTCCAGAAATGTCATATGCCTAATCACTCCCTATTTTGTAACTTTTTATCCTAAGTTCTATTTCTGTTGTTTTAAAGCTCTAAGCTGGATTTGGGTCTTTAAAGAGCCCTTGATAAAAGCCAAATATGAGAAAGGGTCATTTCTGGCCCACAGTCCCATTAAGCAACCCACAGCTTTTTTATAATAACAAGAAATTGTTCATCTAGCATTGTTCATTTCCTTTCTCCTATATAAAGGCTAACCTAAGCATTCTCCCTTTTCTCCCTTAAAAGTTTGGCATTAGGCCCAGGCTACCAGCTTACTTCCCTAAAATCATGGACACTTTAATGCTTTCAACCGCACTGAACATGGTGTTACAGTAAACTCATTAACATGCCCTCAGCTCTGCAATTCAAGGCATGGATAAGAGCTGTAAACAGTACACAAATCACAGACTTGTAACACAACTCATGCCCTCCAAAGGAGGCTTAGGCTATCCTTTGAAACTGAATGTTCTTCAATCTCTGATATGTTATCAAAATCACTTTAATGTATAGAATTGATCAGAGTCTCCCTGATATAAACTCATCTCCTCATTTCATGGTTCTTGATTGTCTTTTAGAAAACTATCTTAAATTAACTCCATCTATTGTCCAGATTGAGAGTATTTAATCATATTCTACCCTTCCCCTTTTAATTAAATTAATTAATTACATAGTGGTCCAGTGATTTCATCCATAATAGGACCAAGGTGCTTCTCTGTTTCCTCACCTATAAAACATAGGAGTTGGACTAAATGATGTCCAAGGTCTCTTCTGGCTCTAAATTTATTCTATAACTACGTTTTATCTTTCTTATCTCCCTTCAGGGACCCTGTATATACATACAATACATGTTCAATATAGACTGACTGGGTTGTCTTTTCAAAGCTCCAATTATAATGTCATTCCAGCATGATAATTATAAATAGTTTGGAAACGAAAGTTTCCCATAGATTATTTTCACTTTCTGAATGTTATCTTTCATCTTAATATAAAAGCTAAAAATACATTCACTTCAAGTCACACAGTCAGATTTTACAAGTTAACAGCTCACACTTCAGTACTAAAAATTGAATTTCTAGCTTCTATTTTGTAGGTAAGTATTAAATGACACTAACTCATTTTGTGTGCAGGAAAAAAATAACATAAAGGTTGGAGAAATATATGTGTTTTCTCACTATCATGTAAATAATGCTGAAATGAAAAAAGTTTTGATGAATTCATGATCTTGGTGAGATCAAGTACTCCTTCCATCTGCAAAGATTAACACATTCTCATCCTGTATGATTCTTATTAATGTTTTTCTACAAATCTTCCATTGAGAAGACATCCAATGCACCTCCTCTAGTCTTCTAATATTTTGTTGCTATGTGTACAACCCAGGCTGCACGTAACATTGCTGCACATTCCTCCTAATTCAATATCACTTGATTAGCTGATAAAGGATCGTAGAGTTATGCGCTTAGAGAAAGAAGCGATAACTCTCTAATTTTACAGATGAGAACTGAAGGCCAAGGGAATTCCTGACCCAGTGACAAGGGTATGTATCTGAAGTCCTTGATGATACCTTTGATCTTGCACCCATCCCCCCTCCTAATAACGGTTTTCTGTTACTATCTAAAATTATGATTCTTCGGACACCATGGTGTCTTCATGAGATGCACATTAATATTGCATTCTTGGGGAAAAAACTGCTGTTAAGTATTAGGACTTTTAAGGCAACAAGCAGTCAATGAAAATGCCGCACAATTTCCCTAATCTTGTTCCATTCTGGGCCCAACTCATCATGTAGTGGCCTATCCAAGGTACATGCAAAAATGAATACAGTGGCCTAGTCATCCTACAAGACACTTTGTTCCATCTATT
This sequence comes from Potorous gilbertii, assembly GCA_028658325.1. Lineage (NCBI taxonomy): Eukaryota > Metazoa > Chordata > Mammalia > Diprotodontia > Potoroidae > Potorous > Potorous gilbertii. Next base: position 91,471,692 of record CM053774.1, on the reverse strand, counting down.
TTTATTTTACTAGTTTACATGGTTAGTCTGATCTCTTTTGAATGACTAGGTAGTTCATTGTGGAAGCTGTGAAATGTTTTAAGTCTTGATGTAATCAATACAATATCATCTACAAGGAGGAGCATCTTTAGAACACCAGTATCACTTGGGAAAACCTCTTCAGCGAGAGCATCCTCTATTGCAATGTGTGTGTGTGTGTGTGTATTTGTTATACATTTCACTTGATTTTGATACTTGAGAGAATATTGAACTCAAATTGCCTCTTGTTGCAGACTCTTTCATAATTTTAACACATACATGGAAAGCAATTTGTATGAAGAGGGCTTTTAAGGAAGCAGTGTGTTTCTAGAAATGTCAGACAAAGTGATATTTTAATACTCTCTACATACTTTAAATTGGGTAGGGGGGTTTTTATCTGATCTAAACTGAATTCATATGATAATTAACGACGTCCAAATCACATAGTCCTTGGAAAGTCCTAAAAAGAATTTAAGTTTTAAATCCATTTCTATTTCTAAGACCTAGATTTGAATTCTGCCTGTGGAACATAATAATTGCATTATCACTGATGAGTAACAACACCTCTGAGACAATGAGGATGATATAATGTGTCTCTAAGGATAGCTGTCAGTTTCAATGAGATAATGTAAGAAAGGTATTTTTGTACATGTCAAAATGCTATAAAAATTTGGATCCATCGTATAAGTGCTTAGCATGATCCCTAGAACCCAGCAAAGCTCAATCCTCCCTCCTTTCCTCTGTCGCTTCCTTCTTTCTTCCCTCTGCAATCCCGTCACTGGTCAGCTTTGCACCTCTTATACAAAGCTCCATGTTCTGCCTTCAGGACTTGGCACTGGGACGCTTATCCAGACTCAATGCCTCCTTCTAATAAAAGGCCTTTTGTGAATCTCCCAACTGACAAGTGTCCACTTTCCTCAAACATCGCATTCATTGTGTATATATAAATGACCACTGTTGATATTCTACACACAGTCTCTCTCTCTCTCTCTCTCTCTCTCTCATACACACACATATACACTTATGTTGCTGCTTCTATTTGAATGTAAGGTCCTTGAGGACAGGAACTGTTTTCCTTTAGTTTTTGGGTTCCCAGCTACTTAATACATAAGAGCTAAATAAATGGTCATTGATTACTTCAATAATTCAAGATTTGTGATTTCATCAGAGTGGGTACTTCTACCAGTAAAACTTCTAAGGCTTAGTAGAAAGTCTTCAAAAATTATGCCCTACTCCCCAAATTTAATATCCTGTAGTTATCTTGGTAAAACAGAGAAAATAAAAGCTATATTGAGAGTGTTATGAGGTACAAATGAAATAATTAAAATAACAATATAATATACAGTACAATAACATTTAATGCCATGTAATATAACACACACACATAAATGTGTTCGGTTGTTTCAGTCATATCTAACCCTTTGTGGCCCTATTTGGGGTTCTCTTAGCAAAGACAGAGGAGTAGTCTGGCATTTCCTTTCCCAGCACACCCATAAATACATAATCCATGTGGTATTTCGCCATTTTAAAGTCCTAATTAAGGGCCAGTTATTATTTTTCTTGTTAATATTGTTTACTTATAAATAAAAAATAGGAAAGCTCTTCACTTACCTTGTATGACATGCGAGTTGTCTTTCAAAAAGAAGTTATACAGGTATTTTGGAATAAAAGCGGACATACAAGCATAAGCAAGAGCTAAAAATCGAGAAAAGGCATATAATAAATTAGACAAAGGGGACCTGAAAGAGGCAAAGACTTATCAGCAAAAAGGATAATTATCCTTGACCCGCTCAAGTTTCAGATACTGAGATAACCTTTATCTGAAATGTCATTTTTAACTAGGAACAAAACGCTTCCACCGGGAGGAGACCCTAGAGCTGCGGCTGATCAATATCAATGACCTCCATGGGCCCCGGGAGGCTTAATGTATTCCCCATAATACGTTGGAAATGTACTCTCCAAAGGTGAGATCCAGGGGTACTAGTTACAAGTGTTTAAGGATGTCCTTGCGTGAATTCCTTTAAAGTTCTGTCTACTGATATCTGACAATGGGAGTAAGACGAAGCAGGTTAACTCTTCCAAGTTAAATATGTGAAGATCATTCCATAAGGGCAGGTATGTACACAGATGATGACTCTTAAGAAGCTGCATCTAAATAAAACATGAGAAGAACTTGAGACACAAGGAAATGCTCTCACAGTGGCTGTCTCCCTGGTCACCATCCCAAACTGTAGGGATATGGATTCCCCAGGTTAGAGTTGAAGTATTTCCCCCTAAATCTAGGGTGACAGGTCATGAGGCAGAACTTTTAAGGAGAAGGTTTCAGAGAATAAGGCTTTCAGAAGATTGTTAACAGATGAAATCACACAGCCAGCATGCCCTTCCCTCTACAAAGTTACAGATCATGAGAAAACAAACAGGAGGAACTAGAAAAGGAATTTGGCAAAGAGATTACACATCTGGCATAATGAAATTGAAGGATATTCCAGAGTAGTGATGGGAATGGGGGGCTTCAATTATCCAAATATTTATTCAAACTTATATATCTTATATATAATTTATATATTATATATCTTAAGCTAATAATTTCTTGACTTGCCTTAATGATAATTTCGTCTTTCAAAAAGTAGAGGAACTAACCTGGAAAACTTTTATTGAGGATGAGATTCTCACCAACTTCAGTGAAAATGATGGGAACCTTGAAAGCATGGAAAATTTCATTTTTTGTCTTTGTCTCTTTCTACTTACCATGGTGCTTGGGATGGAGTAGGCAAAGTATGGTGAAGAGTAAACTTCCCAAATTAAAAAAAAAATTACAATGGATACTTCAAACTATAGTCCAAGAAGCTTTACTTTGTTTCTTGGGAGCATTCTAAAATATGTTATTTAAAACAGTGATTCTTATTCTTTTTTTGTGAATATCACAAACCCTTTTGGAAATCTAGTGAAGTCTATGGATCCCTTCTCAGGATACTGTCATTAAATTCATACAATAAAATATAAAGGACTACAAAGGAAGGCAATTATGTTGAAATAGGTATTAAAATGTTAAAATTATGGACCCTATGTTTAAGAACACTTTATTTAGGGATGATCAGTAAATACAGAAAAGGAAGGATCCAGCCTGACTTCCTCAAGAAGAAATCATTTATGCATAATCTTATTTCCTTTATTTGATAAGATGAGAGGTCTAGCCCAGACAAGTATAGCACATAGTCTACATCTATTTGAGAAAATCATTTGATGAAGTTTTTCATGTTGTTTTTGGGGGAAAGAGAGAGCGTTAGGCAGATTAAGAACTTGTTAAGTGACTGAACTCAAGGAGCAGTTATTAACGGTTCTATCAATTTGGAAGGTCACCACAGAGTGGCCCAGGAATCTGTACTTGTCCTGGGGTTATTTAATCTTTATACCAATGATCTGGATAAAGTCTAATGTATAATACCTTTCAAGTGTGGATATGACATAATTGTGAAAAAGATAGGAAACACAAGAGATGATGGAAATTGCAACCAAAAAAGAACTTGACAGGCTTGCTCTGATGAATCTAGTAAGATAGAATTTAAAAGAGCTGAACATAATGACTTACATTTGGGCTAAAAAAATCAATTTCATAAAAACAAAGTTGCTTGAAAGATGTTCATCTGAAAAAAAACCTTTTTCAATATTTATTCAAGTTTTGAGTTTCAAATTCTATTCCTTCCTCTTGTCTCCCCTTTCTGAGATGGTAAGCAATCAAATATAGGTTACAAGTATGCAATATGTAAAATGCTTCCATATTAGTTATTCTGTACAAGAAGACTCAAAAGAAAAACATGAAAGAAAGTGAAAAATAGTATGCTTCAGTCTGTATTCAAATAACATCAGTTCTTTCTCAGGAGGTAGTTTGCTTCATCAATAGACCTTTGGGATTGTCCTGGATCATCGTGTTGCTGAGTTTTTCATCAAATTAATATTGCTATTACTGTGTACCACATTCTCCTGGTTCTGTTCAATTCACTATGCATAAGTTCATGCAAGCTTTTCCAGGTTTTTCTGACATGTGCTGCTTGTCATTTCTTATAGCACAATAATATACCATGGCTTGTTTATAAACATTCCCCAACTTATAGGTATCCCTTTGATTTCGAATTCTTAGCTATCACAAAAATATTTTTGTACAAATAGGTCCTTTCCCCTTTTTTTGGTATGTCTTTGGGATACACACCTAGTAGTGGTATTGCTGGATCAAAGCACAATTTTATAGCCCTTTGGACATGGTTCCAAATTGCTCGCCAAAATGTTTAGATCAGTTCACAACTCCACCAACAGTGCATTAGTGATCCTGTTTTCCCACATTCCCTCCAACAGTCAACATTTTCCTTTTCTGTCATATTAGCCAATCTGATAAGTGTGATATGGTACCTCAGAGTTGTTTTAATTTGCATTTCTCTACTCAATAGTGATTTAGAGCATTTTTATATGACTATAGATAACTGATTTCTTTATCTGAAAACTGCCTGTTCATATCCTTTGACCATTTATCAATTGAGGAATGACTGGTAATTTCATAAATTTGACTCAATTCTCTCTATATTTGAGAAATGCAGGTTTTATCAGAGATACCTGTTGAAAAAATTTTGAAAAGATTATCTTAAGATTTTAATAGCTTGCAAATTTAATACGAGGCAACAATGAGATAGCAGTAGACAAAAAAGCAAAGCAATCTTAGGTTGACCAAGTGAGGTATAGTATTTAAGAGTAATGAGGTGACCGTAGTTGCACCGTATATTGTCTCGGTCAGACCATAACTAAAGCACTGAATTCAAAACTAAGAAATCAAATTTGTGGAAGGTCATTGTTATTCCAGATGGCATCTATCTGAAAGTTTGTAGAGTAAAAGCAATTGGCAGAGAGGACAAAACAAGTGACAATAGGTCAAAGTTGAAGAGAGGTAAGTTTCTGATTTATGAATGGTAAATTTCCTTACATTCTGAGCTAGCATGGGCCAAGTCCCCTCTCATTGAAAATTTTCCAGGAAAAGATGAATTATCACTTATCAGTTTTTGCTCACATACATGTTACAGTAAATGGCTGCTGAGATCCCTTCCAACTGAGATTCTGTGAAACACCTAGAAGTTTTCTAGGAAATTAGGTTCTGCACATAGATTCCTATTCAAAAGGCCTATTGATGAAACAGCATACTGCAAATGTTTGGGAGTCTAGGCCATATTCTCACATGAGTTTTTAACTTTTTACTAGTCAATAACTAAGGGTCTTAGACAAGTACAGTAATTCTATCAGGACACTACAGTACTTTAGAGGAAAGTGCCACAGTAATTGAACAACAACTTTCAACCGGGCATTACAGGTGAGACACTTGATACAAATGTATTAAGAATTATAAATACATTATTCAAAACATAAAGATGCTTACCTTCATTGTTGAAATTTAAATATAGGAATGGAGCACAGAGAGAATCAAGGCCTAAGAGGGAAAAAGAACACTCATAAATCTTGTCTGATGGAAGTACAGGAATATATAATTAACCTCTTCATCCATACTTACTCTACTGAACAAACACCCCTCATAGCATCCAACCAGAAAGGCATATTAGCTCATGATTATAGTGTTGAAAAACTCTTCACTCTACCTTGAAAGGAATCTTCAATGCAATTCATATTTATTAAGTACTTACCATCTGTAAGGTACTGTAATGGGCACCAGAGATACAAAGACAAGAAAAAACAATTCCGGCTCTTGAGGGGATTATGTTCCACAATGTAGAATACTATGTGTGTACCAACAAACAAATGCCAGTTCACTTATGGAGGAGGAAATACTGACTCTTCGGATACAGGGTACATCAGGAAAACCTTATGTATAAGATGAAACCCAGTTGACACTAGTGTTCCTCAGGGGCCCTGAAGTAAGGAGGACCTGAGTTCAAATCCCACCTCAGATACTTACTAGCTGTGTGACCTTAGGCAAGTCACTTAACCCTGACAACCTCCCTAAAAAGTACACTAGGGATTGTGAGTAGCAGAAATGAAGAAGGTCTGAACTGTGGCCATGAAGGGTAGCTCATGCAGTGTTTGAGAACGTGGTACCCCCTGGTTCTGGCTCTCATCCCCTCTACCCCAAATGGCCGCAACAACTTTCTAGCTGTCTCCCTGCCCCCATTATTCCCCTCTCCAATCCATCCTCTACTTAATTACCAAAGCGAGTTTCCTAAAATGTAGATCTGACCCTATCACCCCTCCCCTTGTTACATTTAGAATCAAATATAAAAGTCCTTTATGAGGCATTACCTTCCCAGACTTCTTATACTTTACACACTCTATGATCCAGCTATACTTGATTGTGATCAAGAATGAAAGTCTGTGCAAAGTTTAGGAACATGGCACCCCCCAGCTCAGGTCCATCTCACCTCTCTACTCTTGCTGTCCCTCTGTTTCTTCACCAGCCTTCCTTCTGAAATTACCTTGCCTTTACACTGCATGTAGCTTGTATGTAGAATGTTTTGCATGCTACATCTCCTACTAGAAAGTGAGCGCCTCCAGAAATGCTGCGCCCCATCTTTGTTTCCTTAGTGCGCAGAACAGTGCCAAGTATACAGAGTAAGCCTTTAGAAAAAAGCTTATTGACCGACTGAGAGTTTGCTTAGAATGTAAGAACTATGTCTGAAAAGGGGAGTACAATTAAGGAAAATAATAACTATATATGAAATATAAGCCACCCAGGGAAAGACGAAGATGTGAAGTGTAAAAACGTGTTTTCAGCAACAGGTTGACATGTAGAGGTTGGTTGGCCTTCATTCTTGGCAAGCACTACAGAAATGGGTGGCAAAAACTGAGCACAGAAGCCAGAGGCCCTTGGAACAATGAAACAATAGGGGAATTTCATGAACGCTAATATTTGTATGGTGCTTTAAAGAAGACAATGAGCTTTTATACTAATTATTTCAGTTGAGCCTCACATCCACTCTTTACAACAGGCATTACAGGTATTGTTATCTCCATTTTACAGATGAGGATGGAGGTTCAGCAAAGGTGGGGCATATCTATGATCCCACAACTAGCAAAGGGCCTGGCACATAGAATACATCTGATAAATGCTTACTAACTGAATGATATTAGTACTAATCATCCGGGATAAAATGGGAACCCAGGACTTCCTGATTCATAAGAAGGCACTTTTAGGTTGTTGTCCTCAAGGCCATTGCTTCTGACAAATATGGATGGAATAATTATGAAAGGAAATAATTTTCAAATAATTTCCATATAAGTATGAAAGAAAAACAACTAATGCCTTACTGTTTCACAGTAGAACTCACTAATTCCCACTCCCTTTTCCATCAGCGTTCTGCATGGCCTCCCCAGCTCACCCTCGCACAGACTGACTCAGACCCTCCACACCTTCCTGACTGGAGGGCTGCACAAGCAGCTTCTCCCAAAGCCTTCCATCAGAGAGTTCAGAGGCACCTCTCCATTCTCCACTGGCAGCACTGCAGGGATCAATTCCAGTAAACACTGTGTCCCTGCATCTGGTATCCCTTGGTTTCCAACACCCCCACACTCCTTCCCCATCACTCCCTGATCCTCAGTTTCCTTTTTGTGTTTTCTTTCCCCTCAGATTATAAACTCTTTGAGGCAGAGACTGTCATTCTTTTTCTTGTTTCTATCCCCAGGATTTAGCACAGTGCCTGACACACAGTATGTGCTTAAATACTTATTGAATTGAATCTTATTTCCCTAATGAAATTGCTCATTACTTGTACCATAATATGTCACGCTTGCACTCACTGGGCTACTGACCAAAGTTTTCACAAACTGAAAGAAAAGTTCTTAAAATGAATTCTGAAAAAAAAATTATACACTTTGAAAAAGTCATAAAATTTGCTATTCTAATAAATTTTGAAATACTAGAATCTTAATTTCTAAAGCTGCCAATCATCTGCCACTACTACTGTAGCCGCTTTCTCATCCTGGAAATGCCTCTGCTCCTGCGTCCCTTCCTCCAACTGGTGAGTTACTTCTATCCTGTTTCTACTCCTGGATTCCTGAACTACAAACCTTGTCTCTCCCCCGCTTTCCCCTTCCTCACTTTTCAATTCTCTTTTCTGGGTTGTTTTTCCCCATTAGAATGTAAGTTCCTTGAGTAAGGACTGTCTTTCTTTTTTATATTTGTATTTCCAGCACTTAGTATAAAGGCCTGGTACATGGTAACTGCTTGATAACTGCATGCTGTCTCACTCTTCCCACTTTCCCCCACTCTATCATCTGTCACACTTACTACAAAGCTTTACAAGAACAACTAACATAACCAGTATCAACTCCCTTACCTTGCCAGTACACAAGATCCGGATGGGAAACAACCCAAGCCTTTAATACCCGCCTAAACTTTGCATGGCCTTCAGGGGATGACAGCAGCTCATCATACTGATGGCAGCGTGGAATATCCACTTCAATCTGTAAAACAGTCAATCCTTGGGGTAGAATTAGGCTTATCATAGTGATGCTTAATAAACCCTCAAATAAGGAAAAGAATGTGTATTTCATGAGTGTGTAATCTCTGAGAAACAGAAAAAGTTAATATGTATGGCTTTGTTACTTAAATACTTGAAGAAATGAGACCTACACTTAAAAGACGAAAGGAAAAGACCTACATTGTGTTTTGAATGTTATAATTCCATCACACCTAATTATAACTGTATGCCAGTAATATTGACACATGGTACCACTATAATATGTGTAAAAGCATAGTTTTCAAGTTCTTTTCTAGATAGGGTAAGACTCTTTAAAGTACATAGCTTTTAGGGAAAAAAATAACCAATTCATTAATTTGCAAATTTTTCCCTGGCTCAGTTCTGAATACTATGGAAGCTCTTGGTTCCATGAGTTTGTTTGTGTTTGACTGCTATTTTTTGAGGGGATTTTTTCTTACAGATTTCTAAGACTTAAAAATGTGACAGAAATATTCCAGATCCTGTATGAAGAATAAAGCCATACTTGTCGGTCAGTAGGAATTGGAGTGTCTTTATCGATGGCATCATACTTGGCATGAATGGCACCCTGAAAATAAAAAAAGTACTATTATTTCCAGAAACTTTTAGTCAGCTCCTAACATATGGATGGAAGCTAACTTTAGGAACATTTAAAAGAGGTTTCTCAAAAGCACATTACAACACACATGTGGGAGCCTGCCCCTTTGAAAACAGGAATCACCACTCCAAACTCCATAAAACCCAAGTGCAGAAACATGTTAGACTTTGCCCACGGTACAAATACCTAATCTTGACAAGTGACTCCAACCTAAATTCAGACTAAAGTTTTTCTCAGAACCTGAAGAGCCCATTCTATGCTTAGATTAGAGTCTGTCTGACCAAGCATGAAATAATGCTAATGATTAACTATGACAGCAGGGATATTTGAGGTAGTGGGAGTCAACAGGGTGTTTAGGGAAGGAACCAGACTGACAGCTATTTGGATCATAAATTTAGATTAGGAAGAGACCACAGAGACCAAGGAGTCCAACTCCCTCATTTTACAGATGGAAGAAAGTGAATCCCAGAGGTGTTAAATGATTTTCCCAGGGTCACACAGCTCATAAGCAACCAGAAGAAGAACTTGAATTAGGCTTTTCCTGACTCCAAGATTCCAGGGTTCTAAACCTCAAAATTGTTCTAATTTGCATTTCTCTAATCAATAGTGATTTAGAATATTTTTCCATATGATTCTAGATGGCCTAACACCTAACATTAAAAACAGCCTTGAAGGATACATGCCTCCTCTCATCTCTCCATTAACATAATTAAATCACTGAAACACTGAAAATGTATCAGTGCAACCTTGCCTAATGTGAAATGGATTGTGGCAGGATAGATCTAGTCAAAGACATAAGAGAACTAACCTGGGAACAAGCAGATTTTGTATAGATTGTTTCACTAACATAACTCTAAATATTATTTTAAGATATATAGGATTATGCAAATACATGAAGGATCTGTGACTTCAGAATAATAGGGAACCCCTGGTATGGAAACTCCTTCCATCAACACAAATCACAGTCCCTACATAATATAATAAAGATTTAATTGATTGAGAAATTGAGTGACTTGCTCAAGGTCTCACTTCTAGTTAGTGTCTGAAGCAGATTTTGAACCCAGATTTTCTTGATTCAAGATTAGCACTATGGCCTCTATTTACAGATAAAACTTTTGAGAAAAAAATGATTAAAACATTCCATTTAAAAAAAAAATTACTACTTTCATAGATTTAAAGCTGGAAGGGGCTTTGGAAGTCATTGAATCCAATCCCCTCATTTTGCAGAAGAGGAAACTGAGCCTGAGAGAGTTTAAGTGACTCACTTGGAGTCATAGAACTTATATAAAGATCTGACCCAGGTTTTCCTAATTCCAATGTACCACAATGCCCATCCTAAAATAGAATCAAGATTTTTCTTTTGAATTTAGAGAATACTTTAATAAAAAAATTCAACATCTGAATAAATATAATTAAAGGATTCCACCCTAACTTTGATTTTGCAACTTTTCTATTAAATTGTTTTTTTTCCCTAATTTAGCTTAGACTAACCTAATCATAAATAACAGACATAAATATGAATAAGCTGCCAACATGTTATCTGTTCCGGTATTTTAGTGCTCTCTTGTAATAACTTGAAATGGATAGAATACAAGCAGTCTTTTTATTCTTCTTTATCTTTTCCTGGTATTTCTGATGAGTCTTAATTACTTAGCTGTCTCTTTTCTCTTTTATTCTTACCTCAACTCCCAGGAGGGCAGCCCAGGTTAAACCTCTCATGAGTGGAGGAATGTCAACTCTGGCTTCCTTCCAGATTTGATTTTTTTTGTATGGATAAGCCTATGGAATGAAAACATAAAAAAAAAAGAAAAGGTTTCAAATGACCAAGTTCTATCTTTCATCCAAGGCAGTTCTGAAAACACATGCTGACAACAACCTTCAGCAAATCCCTTAGTGCTTGACAATGCCACTACTGATGTTAATACCCGTGGATATTTATGAGCCAAATAAAGAACCATGTGTGACCAGATCAGAAAGGTTTTTGCTGTCAAATTCTTATACCTCCTCTCTCCATATCACCGTATGATTTTTGGTACTTTTACTGTTTATCAGACAGTAGATATTTAATAAAGATTTGCTGAATGGAATCTGAATTGCATGCATAGTCCTACAGGAACAAGGATAGATGGATGGAAAATATAAAGAAAGTAGAACTAGTTGGTAAAATTGATAAAAGGAGAACATTTTTGCCATGTATAGGCAAACCTCCTACTTTCACTCATCACTGTTTCCACACATAACATTCTATCTCCTTTCTCATTCTGTGCCTTTGTACAGACTGTCCCCCATATCTGGATATACTACTTTCTCACCTCTACTACTAAGGATCTCTAACTTCTTTCAAAGTTCAGATCAAATGCAACTTCCTCTTCAAGGCCTTTCCTGATTGCCCCAAGGGCCACTGCCTTCCTCACCAAATTTCCATAGAGCTGTTTGATATGTTTTTGCATATGCTTATTCTGTATATAACTTTATGTGTCATCTTGTTCTATAGAATTTTAAACTCCTTACAGGAGCAGCAATAACTCCACTTATGTCTTCAAAACCCCACTGCTTAGCCATGTCTTTAGAACTTACAACGCCTAACATATAGCAGGTGAGTAATAAATTCTAGTTTCAAGAAACTGTAACTAAATCTTGGCTACATCAAATCACTGTGCATGGTATGCTACTTTTTGTAACTATCTTAATGTACTCAAATTATCCTAGTCCACTTGGTCTGGATCTCTTGTCCGATATTACCCTATTTTTAAAAAACTATACTTATTGGATCACCTTAGTAGAATATAATCTCCCTGAGGACAGGAACTGTATCATTTTTAATCCTTCAGTATTTGACCTTCCAGTGAATATTCTGAATTAATTTCTTTTAAGCACTGACTTATTTGTTCTCCGTGCTGTCCAAGGCAATCCCCAAAATCTTCTCTAGCACCACAATTTGAAAGCATTGATTCTGTGTCACTCAACTTTCCTAGTCATACATGCTACTGGAAAAACCATAGCATTGACTCTAGGGACCTTTTTGGCAAGGTTTTATCTCTGCTTTTTAGTATGCCATCCAGACTAACCACAGCTTTCCTTCTAAAAGTGTCTTTTTTTTTTTTATGGAATAAGCACATGATTTATTATAATCCATTTAGAGAAAGTTACCACACCCAGAAAAACAAAATCAAGACTTAAAAAAAAAAAACTCTCACGTGTTTATACTAGTCTATCTAGTTTATTAAACTGTTTCTATAAAATGATTGGAATATTTCTTTGAGACTTTCATTTTCAGTCCATGTGGCTTGGACATCTTTTTTTTTTTTTAATTTTATAAATTTATTAATTTAACTTTTTACATTCATTTTCACAAGATTTTGGGTTCCAAAATTTTCTCCCCATTTG
>CM053774.1:91384464-91458703 GCA_028658325.1 Potorous gilbertii | reverse complement strand
CCTGTCTAACTTGATTTTCAAAATCCTTTTTGAGCTCCTCCATGGCCTGAGCCCATGGGATATCTATTTCAGATGTTTGGGATACAGAGGCCTTGACTCCTATATCTTTACCTGATGGTAAGCAGTTTTCTTCTTCTTCATCTTCAGAAATGAAGGTTGGAATCATTTTTTCAAGAAAATAACCTTCTATGGTCTTATTTTTTTTCCCTTTTCTGGGCATTTTCCCAGCCAATTACTTGTCTTCTGAGAGTTCTCTCCACCCCTGGCCTAGGTCTGCCCAGCTAGTGCTTGGGGTCTGAGATTCAAATGCTGCTCCCCAGCCTTAGGGCTTTTGGCGGCAGGCCTGGCTGCTATTCAGAGTAAGATTAAATCAGGTTCTTAGGTGGGGGCAGGGCCGCCTCCCAGGCTCAGTTCCCTCAGAGGGTTTATGCAGAGACCTTTTGTAATGGAGCTGCTGCCGAGCTCCTGCCTGCTCCAGGAGCCTATGGCCGCCTGCTCCGGAAGCCTCTGGCCGCTGCCGCTGCCTCCCGAGGGGGTCCGAGTCCCGGAGACACCCCACTCCGTCTCAGCCCGTCTTTCTCACTGACCTGTGAGTCTGTGGGTGGAGGGACCTTCACGGCCACTGGAGAGTCCGTCCCTGATGCCTGCTTGACTCTGCTCGCTCCTCTCAGTGCTGCGTGGCCGGGGCAGGAGAGGGCTCCGCTCCCGTCCAGTGCGCGATGGACCTTTGGGATCAGTTTTTCAGGGTTCTCTGCAAAAGAAATCTCCTTTGCTGTGTTGCTGCGTGGCTTCCACTGTTCCAGAATTTGTTGGGAGTTCTTTTTAGAGGAAATCCATCGGCTGTGGGTTCAGACCTAGCATAGGTGAGTCCTTCTACTCCGCCATCTTGGCTCTGCCCTAAAAGTGTCTTTTAATTTCATGACTACAGTCACTGTCTAAAGTGATCTCTGAGGCCAAGAATATAAAATCTGGCACTGCTTCCGTTTCCTCTCCCTCTGCTTCCCAGGACGAGATGGGACCAGTTGCTCTGTTCTTAGTTTTGCTAAGGGCAAGCTTCAAGCCAGCTTTCATGCTCTCTTTGTTCACTCTCATCAAGAGGCTTCTTAATTCTCCTTCATTTTCTGCTACTAGAGGGATGACCTTGTTCCTCATTAATAGAAGGTAGTGGATGACATTCTACTAAGGCTAACTCCTCATCTCTGGCTTCCATAATACTACTGTAAAGTCCTTCTGCCTCTCCCATCTCCTCCTCTGTCTGCATTAGTAACTCCTTAGACCCTCCCATACTCTGTAAGACTGTTTTTGACCCATTTAAATCGCACAGATTCAACTAGCACTCCCTTGGAAAAGGCTCTGAAGTCTCCATCTCTAGCCTTGATTGCTCCTTATCTACAACTGTTTATATATTCTTTCTTGCTTAGAAGACTTGTTATCTCAAACTCATCATTTCCTACTTCTCCCAGTGTCAAAAATGTTAATAATCTTCTGGTTATGGAGCTTACCATTCTTGGGAGTCTTTTCATACTCATCCTTTTCATTTTCACAATCAAAATAATAACATACTCAAATTAATATAGCAACTGAGGGGAGAAAAGGTGTCCTCCTTATAACAACTTTCTCAGGTATGCAGTTCAAACGCTATCTTGCAAATGTGGAAGCTGTGGATCCAAAAGCTTAAATGACTGAGTCATAGTCACAAACTTAGTTGAAGGCATAATTCAAACCCAGGTCTCTTGATTCTAAACCTTGAGGCTCTTTCTACTTTAATAATGTTTTGCTGTCTAACTAATCTTTTGTCAATATTTCTCTCCAGAAGTTTCTCCCTCTCCATTCTCTGTGCCACCACATCCTGACTCCCCCATCTCAATCAATCCTGCAGGCTAAGTGTCCTTAGACACTTAGAAAGTTCTCATGACTTCCCCATCAAAAACTCACTACAGCTCCCAAAAGTACACCAACCTAACTGCTCGTCTTTCCCACTATTCCCCAGCAATGTCCCATGAACACATGATGAACCTCTTTAAATTCATATTTTTTTGCTCAGGTTTCCTTCTCTCCACCCCACCTATGCACATCCTATCCATTTTTCAAGGACCAACCCACATCTACCTCTTCTCTCAGAAGTCCAACCTCTTTCTGATCTCTCCCTCTTCTGAAATCTAAAAGTACCTGTAAGTATTATACCAGATCACAAACTCCTTGGAAGGTAGGTGCTACGTATTCTCTGCACTGGCTAGACAAGCTCTATGAACACAGCAGGTATATAGTTGCTTTATAAATAATTAATAAGCGTAAGACCATCTTCATTAGTGAAATTGTTTTGCCACCTGTCACATCATTCAACAAAACAGCAGCAATTTAACTAATATTTATAAAGGAACTATACTGCAGGCAAAGGGCAGTTAGACGCACAGTGGAGAGAGTATGAGAACTGGAGTGGGGAAGACTCAAATTCCTGAGTTCAAATCTAGCCTCAAGAACTTTAGTTGTATAACTCTGAGTAAGTCACTTCACCCTGTTTGCCTCAGTTTTCTCATCTGAAAAATGAGCTGGAGAAGGAATAGCAAACCACTCTCTAAGTATCTCTGTCAAAAAAAAACCAACCCAAAAAAAGGGCCATGAAGAGTAGGACATGACAGAAAAAGACTGAATAACACCAATACCATGTGTAAAACATGGCAGCAGGATAAGACAAGAATTTAGAAAGCCACAATCCCTGCCCTTAGTTGCTTACTGCCCTCAGATTTCCCTTCTCTTCATTTTCACTGCCCACACTCTAATCCAGAAGTTCATAACCTTTGTAATCATATGTATATTGCTTCATTTACTTCAAAATATTTTTTTCTGACAAAAGGTTCATAGGCTCCACCAGATTGTCAAAGGGGTGCGTGACACATACACACAAAGGTCAAAAATCCTGGGTCGATGGATCTTTCTACCACAAGCATACTAATCAAACTCATTTGCACTGTTCTTAACTGTTCCCTACACATCAGCCTTGTTACTTAAGATAATTAAAAGGTCTATGCTTTGTCATTTTATTGTATTCCCTAAAGGCCCTTTGTACAATACTGGGCAAATTACAGACAGCGTAATGCAAGGGAAAGAATGATGGAGGTGGAGTTAGAAGCATCAAGACCTGAGATCTTGCTTTCTGCAGTTACTATTTTTGTGACCACAGACATGTCACGAGGCTTCTTTTACACTGTTTTCTCATCTTCAAAATGGTAATAGTTCTGATCTCAAAAGTGCTGGAAGGATCAAATGAAATTATATATGTGTGTCTCCATGTATATACACGTGTGTGTGTGTGTGTGTGTGTGTGTGTGTGTGTGTGCGTGTATAAAGGCACACTGACTTCACTCCTCTCAGAAGTCCAATGTTTTCCTAAAGCTCAGCTGAAGAGCCACTTGGTGGGTAAGGTATTTCTCAATCCTGCTGCTACTAGTACCAATGCCCCCAAATTAACTTGCATTTTCCATAAATTTTGTGAATATTTACATATGTATATGTCATCATCTTCAATTGAATGTAAGCTCCTTGTGGACAGGGACTAGCTCAGTTTTACCCTTTTATTCTCAGAACTGAGCACAATGCCTGAACCATGGTAGCAGTAACTTATTAAATATATACTGATTACTTAAAGCACTTTACAACCTTTAGAAGCAATGCATCAGTTATTAACAGTTATTGGGAATGTTCAATAATCAATCAATTCCCCCCAAATATCCCTATTTCTGTCAAACCTTCTAGTGGTTCAGGTTCTTAAGGTTGGCATTATCTTTCATTCTTCACTCTCTGTATGTATACAATGAGTTGCTAATCTTTGCCATTTCTAGCTCTCACATATCCCTGTCTCTTTACTCATACATTCATTGTTCTAGGACAGGCTTGCATCCCCTCTTGCCTGGACTACTAAATAACGTCCTAACAGGTCTCCCTACCACAAGCCTCTCACCTCAACAAACACTGATTGGCTGAATTCTCACTGTGCAATAAAGACCGGATAATTAAATGGCCTTGGACTGAATATTTAAAGAAGACAAACTGGCAACTAATAGGCAGAAATCCTACATTTTGGCTTAGAACAAAACAAGATGTTATATTGACATAAGACTTTTCCTATTAGCCTCTCAAAGGACATGCTAGGGTTTGGGGTTTTTCATTACCATTTTTAGTTCCTTGTCTATCACTGAATCATTTGTCAGCATATTGCCAAGGAAACAAAATTCAGAGACAGTAATGAACTCTGAGTTGTCAGCGAATGCTTCTGGTAATAAAGAAGATGGCTAAAAAGTCTCAGACATCTTCAGTGTGTTAACTGATCAGTCTGGCTGTGTCTGACTACAGTTTTTTTCCCCCAGAGTCTTTTACACATCTATTTCTGGTGCACCTTTTGGGATGGAGAAGTATCAATTAGGGATTCCTAAATGGTTGCTTCAAAAATTATCACAAAAACTTCATATTATATAAAAATAGGGTTATAAAGTATCCTTAAGAGTCCTCTGTCTCTAAGATTCAGTTAACTAAAGTTCAGAACACAAAATACAGAAAAATATCCAAGACACTCATAGCTGACACTTCTATTGTTAGTCTCTGATTCTGTTTTTCCAGTCAAGTTTTAATTGGGTATCATGGGGGCCTTTGGAGGTTATGCTAGAGGATTTCAAGCTCTGCTTGGTCTACCCAAGTTGGAAGAACTTCAGATAGAGTCCCAGGGAATCTATGTATCTATTATTTGAAGATCACCTTATTTAACGTTGGAGATGCTCATTTCCAGGCTAGCTGCTGGGTAAGGTCTTCAGCCACCGAAATGCTCAAAGACATTCTACAAACTCCTAGAAAGTTTGAGGTTTTAATGGTGGAAAATCCCACATCCGTGAAATGTCAAATACTCTTGGTCTAGAACAACACTTCTTAAGCTGTGGGTTGTGACTTTATATGGAGTCACAAAACATTTGGCAACATTAAAAGGTTTCTGAACGCCCAATGACCAAAAATTAATTAAAATCAAACACAAAATGAATCTGAGGTATTTCTGGCAGTGCTTGCCCATGTGGCAGTGCACAATTCCGCTGCAGCCTTGGTTTTGAACACAAAGCATGTACACTTTGGACTAAGTGTGAGCTCAGGTCACGCAACACTAATAATGCTACCAAAATGAAAAAAGGGCTTACAAGTGAAGAAAGTTAAGAAGCCCTGGTCTGAAGAGATATCATGTTCACGCACATGAATTAAAGGCAAATACACACAATGAAACATTACTATGCATAACATTATTTACCAGAAATCAAAATTTGATGTAAGATGGGTATATATTAGCCTTAATTCTGATATTTAGTTACAAACACACCAAAAGCATGTCTAAACATGAAACCAAAAGGCAGTACCAAAGCAATGCTATACAGCACAATGTATATATAATTCACTAATAATATCTAACATTCATATGGAGTTTATTATGTGCCAGGCTCTGTGCTAAATGCTTTGCAATTATTAACACATCTGATCTTCATAATAACTCTGGGTGGTAGTTACTATCACTCCATTTTACAGATGAGGAAAATGAGGCAAACAGGGAATAGGTGACTTGTCAGGTCAGGCACACAACTAGGAAGTGTTCAAGATGAAGTCTGAACTCAGATCTTTTCGACTCCATAAGTATAAATAAATTAATACACATGCATCTCTCTCTTTCTCTTTCCAGTTGATTCTCATCATTCATGTTTTCCATATATCAAATTTGCCTACTCACTAGATAATCCCCAAATCCAAACTTATGGCTCTTTCACAGTAACTCTTAGATGTGAGCAGAGCAGTGAAAAAATCTGATTTGCCCAATTCTTATGCTCCTAGCTAAGGCCAAACAAGATGACAATCTGCCTCCTTATTTTAGCTGTCATGTATACTGTAAACAAGTATTTTTACGCAGTCTTTTAAGAACCACATTTATTCATATTTTGTACTTTGTGTTGGAGATTTTGTTGTTTAAAATGGCCCCCAAACTTAGTGATGGAAGTATTCATCTCGTGCTCCTATATGCAAGAAGGTTGTGATGTGTCGTACAGAGAAAATACATGTGTTAGGTAAGTTCTGTTCAGGCAAGAATTATAGTGATAATGGCTGTGAGTTCAATGTTAATGAATCAACAACAGGGTAAGGAATAGACAATATGACCATATGAGATGAGCTAGAATGTACTAAAGTCAATGCTGAGATCAGAGATCATGGGAAGCTTATCCTGTATTTCTCCTAGGAGCAACTGGTTCAGTATTTGCTAATTCAGGCTTTGCAGAAACTTTACACAATATAATTATTGTGAATGACAAGAATCAATTATCTGTATGTGTACATATAGAAACATAATGATAGCTTTATAGATTAATATATGATATATGCTGTCCTATGTAAAAATAATATATATAATATATGACACATTATATTTAAATGTACTTATATGTATACACACAATCAATAAACATTTGTGTGTATATACACACATACGTATATAGGGAGATACGCATGCACACACAGAAAAATCAATCAATATTTATTAAGCACCTATAATGTGCCAGGCACTGTGCAAGGTACATGGGATAAAGAAGGAAGCAAAAAACAGTCCTTGCCTGGGAGGGGCTCACAACCCAATGAGGAAGGATATCTGTGTGCCAGGGTGGGCATGTGTACGTGTATATTATTTTTTTAACATACAATATGTAATATGCACATACTGCATATAAATATGAAAACAGAATTCTCCATTAACTTTTAGGAGATATTGCTACCATTTGAAGCTTATGTCCTATGATCTAGCTTGAGTTCAGAAAACAGTAAGCACTTATTATATGCATGGCACCCTCTTGAGAGATATGCTTTAATTGATAGGTGTATAAGGGGGAAATGTGTGCATATGTGATGCACAACATAAAAATATACATACATATGCAATACATACACACAAAACCATATATGTACATATAAAGTGTGTACGTGTATAAACAAACACATACATTTACTATTAATTAAAACATCTCCCAAGAGGGTGGCTTGCAAACAGTAAGTGCTCACTATTTTTTGAACTGAAGATAGATCACAGGACATAAGCTTCAAATGCAAGCAATAACTCCTAAGAATTAATGGGGAAATTTGTCAAAGCAAGACTGACCAGATACAACCTACTGAAATAATGTTAGAAGGCAGAGACAAATGGAGGAGTAGAAGGGCGCACCTCTAACTCTCCTCACGCAGCTCATAAAATACCTGTAAAAAATGACTCTAAACAAATTCTAGAGCAGAAGCCACAAAATGACAGACTGAAAGAGATTTCCAGCCCAAGGCAGCCTGTAAGGCTGACAGGAAAGGTCTATCACACTGAGAGAGGAGCACAGCACAGCCCAGCCGGGCCACACATGGCAAGGACAGCACTGGAGTAGGCTTCAAGGCGCCACCGGCAGCAGCTCCAGGTTCCAGATTCCTCAACTCACAAATGCCAAAGATAGTTTGAAAGGTCAGTAAGAAAGATATTTCACCTGGGCGAAAAGGGAACTCAGCAGTCTAGACCCGGCACCAGGCAGCCCCAGCTTCCATTCCTGGAGCCCTGGGTTTAAAGACCCTGGGGGAATACAGCAGCTGATCTGGATATCAGCCCTAAGTGGTGACGCTGGGGTGAGGAGCAGTGCTGGTTGGTGTGGTGGAGCTGGTGGAGGCTCTAGAGAGGGAATCCTGCTCATAGACCAGAGCACAGGCCAAGAGAGGAGTAAACTCCTCTCCTTGATTGTGCCACCTAGGAGGAACTGAGAACTTACAGGTCCTCAGAGTATACCTTCCTCTTGAGAGAAAATTCACAAAAAGGGGAAAAGAATAAGACAACTGAAAGTTACTTTCTTGGTGAGCAAGTATTTTCCTCCATCCTTTAGGATGAGGAGGAACAATGCATACCATCAGAGAAAGGCCTAAAAGTCAAGGCTTCTGCATCCAAAACCTTCAAAATAAATATGCAATGGTCTCAGGCCATGGAACAGCTCAAAAAAGGATTTTGAAAATCAAGTAAGAGGGGTGGAGAAAAAATTGGGAAGAGAAATGAGAGTGAAGCAAGAAAATCATGAAAAGCAAGTCAACAGCTTGCTAAAGGAGACCCAAAAAAATGCTGAAGAAATTAACAGCTTTAAAAATTGGCTAATTCAATTGCCAAAAGAGGCGCAAACAGTCAATGAGGAGAAGAACGCTTTAAAGAACAGAATTAGCCAAATGGAAAAGGAGGTTCAAAAGCTCATTGAAGAAAACAGTTATTTAAAAATTAGAATGGAGCACATGGAAGTTAATGGCTTTATGAGAAACTAAGAAATTCCAAAACAAAACCAAAAGAATGAAAAAAATAGAAGATAATGTGAAATATCTCACTGGAAAAACAACTGACCTGGAAAATTGACCCAGGAGAGACAATTTAAAAATTATGGGACTATCTGAAAGCCACAATCAAAAAAGAGCCCTAGAAATCATCTTTCATGAAATTATCAAGGAAAACTGCCCTGATATTGTGGAATAAGAGGGTAAAATAAATATTGAAAGAATTCACTGATCACCTCATGTCTGAAAGGAAAAATTACTAGGAATATTGTAGCCAAATTCCAGAGTTCCCAGGTCAAGAAGAAAATATTGCAAGTAGTCAGAAAGAAACAATTTGAGTATTGTGGAAATACAAGCAGGATAAGATAGGATCTGGTGGCTTCTACATTAAGGGATCAAAGGGCTTGGAACATGGTATTTCAGAAGTCAAAGGAGATAAGATTACAACTAAGAATCACCTACTCAGCAAAACTGAGTATAATAATACTTCAAGGCAAAATATAGTCATTCAGTGAAACAGAAGACTTTCAAGAATTCTTGATGAAAAGTCCATAACTCAATGGAAAATCTGACTTTCAAATATAAGAATCAAGAGAAGCATGAAAAGGTAAACAGGAAAGAGACATCATAAGGGACTTACCAGAGCTGAATTGTTTACATTCCTACATGGTAAGATAATATTTGCAACTCTTGAAACTTTTCTCAGTTTTTGGGAAGTTGGAGGGATTAAACACACAGAGCAGCTACGTGGTGCAATGGATAGAGCACCAGCGCCGGAGTCAGGAGGACCTGAGTTCAAATCTCACCTCAGACACTCGACACTCACTAGCTGTGTGACCTTGGGCAAGTCAACCCCAATTGCCTCACCCTGGGTCATCTCCAGTCATCCTGATGAATATCTGGTCACTGGATTCAGATGGCTATGGAGGAGAAGTGAGGCTGGTGACCCACATAGCCCTCCCTCACTCAAAACAAAGTCAAGTGCAAATCATGTCATTATTTCTCTGATGGCATAGTCCCACAAACACAGAGAAAGGGAGAGAGACAGAGGGCATAGAGTGAGTTGAATAGGATGGAATGATTTGTAAAAAAATAAATTAAGGGGTGAGAGAAGAATATATTGGGAGGAGAAAGGGAGAAATGGAATGAGGCAAATTATCTCTCATAAAAAGCAAGAAAAGGCTTTCTAAGTGGAGGGAAAAAGGGGCAGGTGAGAGGGAAAAAGTGAAGCTTACTCTTATTACATTTGGCTTAAGGAGGGAATAAAATGCATACTCAATTTGGTATGAAAATCTGTCTTACACTACAGGAAAGTAGGGGAGAAGGGGACAAGTGGGGTGTGAGGGGGATGATAGAAGGGATGGCAAATGAGAGGATGGGGGTAATTAGAAGTAAACACTTTTGCAGAGGAATAAGATCAAAAGAGAGAATAGAATAAATGGGGGGCAGGATAGGATGGAGGGAAATATAGTTAGTCTTACACAACATGACTTATATGGAAGTCTTTAGCAAATCTACACATATATAGCCTATATTGAATTGCCTGCCTTCTCATTGGGGATGGATGGGGAGAGAGGAAGGGAGAGAAGGTTGGAACTCAAAGTTTTAGGAACGAATGATGAGAATTGTTTTTGCATGTAACTGGGAAATAAGAAATACAGGTAATGGGGTATAGAAATCTACCCTGCCCTACAAGAAAAGAGAGAAGATAGGGATAAGGGGAGGGGTGTAATAGAAGGGAGGGTAGACTGGGAGGAGGGGTAATCTCAGATGCATGGTGTTTTGGGGTGAGGGGAGGGCAGAGATGGGGAGAAAATTTGAAACTCAAAATCTTGTGGAAATGAATGCTGAAAACTAAAAATACATAAATAAATTGGAAAAAAAAAGAAACAATGTTAAAGAATCCCAACCTTCAGGAGCCTGTCGAAGAGAACAATTCTGTTGAGCTGGTGCTCTGTGTCCCTCTCTCGGATGATCAAAGGAAGAGCGACAGCTGCAGACAACTCGTTATTACTGTTCGAATGAGGTAAATTGGGCTGGCTGTGAAAAAAGAGGCAAAAAGCAGCAGGAGGACTAAAAGTTAACATACAGATTAAAAAGAAACCACCAACAAAACAAAAGCCCATCACGATGCAAATGACTAGAAGATGCTCTCATTCTTGTTCTTACCAAAACAAGTGTTCTGACCACAGACACTGCTTTTCACTGTCATTCAAACAACTGAAGAAGGAATAAATGTTCAGTGAGACAATATATACTTACTCATCTTCAAGCAAGGGGTAAAATGCTTCTCCACCAACATCTTTCAGTCTCTGAAAATTTAAAAAAAAAAAAATATATATATATATATTAGTGAGCATCTGAAGTATCAACAAGGATCTGCCTTTGATAGGAAAAGTAATGTATCACTAAGAAGGTATGAAATATATACTACAATATAAACAAGAATCCAAGAATTCTTTCATATTGTAAACAAGTTGTTAACGTTCAGCCCCAAGTGATAGATTTCTCTCAATATAGCCCATCAATGTTAGACATCTGATACGACATTTGCCAAACACAATATGAAACAACCAGTATTATTAGTTTTTAAACCAAATAAAAAGATAAGGCATTTTTCCAAATCATATATGGAAAGGTAATAAAAAGGTATGTAATACAACTTGACTATTTTTTAATAAACATCCTTTATTTAAAAGCAAAAGCCAGATTTTTTTTTTTTTTGCTTTAGCATTCAGACATAGCTAAACATGTTAGTCAATGGCATTTCTTACTTATTGGGATGAAAATAGCTGATAAATTAAGAGGTGCAAAAGGGGTCAGCTTAGGTGGCACAGTAGATAGGATTTTGGCTCTGAAGACAGGAAAACCTGAAAATATGGCCTCAGACATTTACTAGTGAAAATGACCTTGTGCAAATTACCAAAAGTCTGTCTGCCTTGGTATCCTCATGTATAAAATGCGGGTAGTGATAGCACCTACCTCCAAGGATTGCTGTTAGAATAAAATGATGTACTTGTGAAGCACATTGGAAAAGCACTATAGAAAGGGTAGCTATTACTATAATTAGCTGTTATTAGGTGCAAATCAGTTTTCTGTCTTTAATTTTCCCACCAAAAAGTCACTAGAATTCCACCTTTCCCCCAAATAATCAGAATTATAAGGATTCTTCAAAAGCAACACAGGGCAAGTAGCGAAGGAGCAAACCACCCACAGACCACCTCTAAGACCACATCAAATTCTATGGCTTCTTGCCCGTGGCCCCTGCTGTGAAGGTCACCCCCCTAACTGGACAGTAGAACAATTTGTCTGCTGGGACCCAAGTCAGCACTTGGCCTCCTCTATGCTCATCCTCTCTTCACAGGCATGCTTCCATTCAGGATGTCAGAAGGATTCCAAAGGTGCATCAAGGAAAACTGTCTGAACTAATACTGTGAATTGCCTAAACGATTAAAAATTTACCTGTATTTCTTTCCCAAATGAAACTCTCTGCATTTATCCCAGTCTGCCTAGAATCCAGTAGGAATATATCTTTATATAAGTTAGAAAACTTGTAATTACTGAAAGAAGTAAAGTTTTTATTGTTCACATTCTTATGTATTAAGAAGGTGCACATCTGTTATATAAGTCAGGCCCATGGTTTTCTGCATGTTAATATGATGATTCGCATGTAAATTTATACTGGGTTTTAAAATACTGCCAACTTACTTATGCCATGGTTTTAGGAAAAAACGATTTCGGTTTCAAGAACAGAAATGCAGTGAACCTGGAAATTGGAGGCTCATGTGGAAATTTAGGCTGTGTCTAAATTAAAACATTCAGTTTTAAATCAGTGGAAAAAAAACCCCAGTAAGTCTAGTTGTCTCTTATTTCTGTATCTCATTTTCTGCTTTGTAACATAACTTATTTCCCCACATATCTATATCTTACTTTCCAAATTATCTTGAAAGGGCCTCCATATCTTTTAAGTTTTCCACCTCCTTCACAGCATAGGGACTTACATATTGTAGGTACAATGGAAAACAACCAACTGACAATTATTTACCCTTCAGTCAATTATTATGGTTTATACAGGGAACATTTTCATTCTCTGCAATTTTCCCATATATTTTTTTTTCCAACTTAAGATTATCTCCTTGAAAACAAATAGTTTCTCACAAAATCATTGTCAGGAAGAGAACACTGTACCTGTGAGTTCTTAGACCATTAAGAGTATATTAGTTTTTATATTCTTAAGTCATTTTCTATTATCTCCTCTTAAGGTAGAGTACATGACTAAAAATTTCCCAGAAAGATGTGACTTCTTGGCTGATATTAAAAAGGAAAATGTCACAAAGCATATATAAACATCTTTCATATACATACACACACATACAAAACACAAATAAAAACTCATGTGTGTACACACGTATATACATGCATGTATATATCATATATGTATATAATATATGTTTAAGTATATGTACTATAAGAATATATATTTTATATGTGACTGTATGATTGAATATGACATTTAAATATTTCATACAAAAAGAATGATCTTTATAACATGTAGTTTCTAAATCCCCTATGACCTGCTGATATAATTTTAGTTATTATGACTGACAATATAAATAAAAAACTACCATTTACTTGATTTTTTAGTACTAAAAATAAATGCAATTAAAATCATATATGCATTTCAGATGCGTACACAAAATGCATACACTTTACTTTTTTCCATTTAACAGATTTTTAAAAAATGTATTGATGTATTTTGTTTTGTCACAACAGATACTTTCCAAACACCAAAATAAATTCTATTATAAAATATATTAAACTCAAAAGCAGTTCACTGATTTTTAAGAGAGATGTGTCCTTTAATTCTGACAGTACGCTCCCAATAATGACACCTGTAATTGACTAGTTTTGTATGTAAATACATAGACTTCAGATAAATTGCTACCTAAAAGTAAAAATTCAGATATGTCAAAGTCCTTGATGGCTATGAAGAACTGTTTGGGGTATATTTCAAGCAATTTTTACTGGGGTCTTGGTCCACATGCTTAGTCATTTAAAAATAGTACCTGAATTAAATTCAAAATTTGATTTACAAACTGAATTCATGTGCTAGAAATATCTTAATATGAAAATCATGAAGCAGATACTTTCCTAATTAAACTAGCTTATTTACTAAAGAAGATAATTTTATTTGACACATAAAATCCTAATAAGCCACACACACTTTCCATGTTCAAGTAACAAGAGAAAACATATCTTCCCAAAACATTCTACACACATAATGTGGTTAAAATGTGGTGTGACTTAAAGAGCAATAAGTTATCATTTAAATCACCCAAACCAACTTCATAAAACTATACAGTGATAAAAATTCTACTATTAATATACTTTAATATGGCACCTAAATTAAAATGTCAACACCTGTTTTCTTACATTTCTTAGTTGGCAGAGAGACAGTGTTACAGTAGTATCATCCAAAAGGGAACTCCTATCGAGATCTTGCCCAAAGCTCTCACCATCTTCAAAGAGAAAACTAGAATAGAAAGAAAAACGCAACTGAGATTTCTACTGATGTTTTCTAAAATGCCCATTAAACTCAACTTTTTACTTCTTTTATAAAGTAAACTCAAACTGAGCCCTCAATCTATGCTGCACCAAACAGGAAAGAAAAACCATTTTAAGAAGAAGGAGATTAAGATTAAGGAGTGTGAAATCTCTCACTCCTAGATGAGAGGAGTTCAAGTATGCCAGGTTTTTAAGACTCTTTTGTACACGGGCATTTGGTGCTCCAAAAATCTTGGTACAATTTTAAGATTTCACATCTGAAAGCTGCACTAGACTTCCTGCACTACCCTTTTATTACACTTTGAATGTTGCATTCAAACTTAAAATGACAGCACATGAAAGAACACAAGAGGGCAGGTTTCTCTTACTCTTCTGGGTATGGTGCTAAAACTATTCCCTTAGGGATTTCAACCTACATAGGAAAGTCTCACATACCATAAGGAGAAATCTTGTATGTGTGCACTGAAAGGATTGTAATGAAGATAAATGAGAAAGCTCTGAAGTAGAGAAACAATCAAAAACATTATTGAAGATTTTAAAGAGTTCACTAGAAATGTATTTCAAAATCAAAACATTCTTCACATCCTCTTCTTAAAGAATTTCCTATACGGAAGTATTTATTTTTACAAATGAATGAACATTACCCATACTAATAATTTAGAAGTCAATTCAAATGAAAACCAATGGAAAACCGCTGATTAATCCAAGCTAATAATTTAACACGTTATGACAAAAAGAAAGAGAAAAAATATCACTGAAACAGATTATTTCATCAGATGTTTCAAATTATTCAGTCTAATTTTGACAGTACATTCTACTGCTCAAGAGATGTCATTTGCCAAAAGGAAATGGAGGTGGGAAAGATATGGGTCAAAAAAAATCTAGGAAGGTAATTGTGACCACTCTCACATATAGTACTTCCTGCTTTTACCACTTCTCTCCCAATTTACAACATGTGTAGTTCTGTAGATTTAATCTCAATAAGGATAGGTTTTGAAATCAACATGATATGGCTGCTAACCTAATTTAATTAAGAAAATATTTTTGCATCAGCATCCTGTTTTCATCAAGAGTAATTACATTCTCTCTCCCAACACATTAACTAGCATATTACATGCCTACTATGTGCCAGACATTTAATTTCCTGATTCACACATTAATTCCTCTTGGCATGTTTTTTATAATCATGATTTAAATTCAACAAAGACAAGACAAAAGTGGGAAGCCATTCCTAAAAAGGTGATAATTACAAAGAAAACAAGCACAAGAAATATTGACGGGAATGCTGAGATTATAGACTTTGGCTCCTGACTGAATTTGGGGTTAACTTCTAGTTGCTCCCGTAGCTACTGAGTCAGAATGCTTAAAAAAATATACCAAAGGTTTTTTGAAAATGCTACTCCCACTCTCCCATTTCATTCCCCCAAGATGTTTTTCTTTCCTTACTTGGGGAGTGTGCAGATAGGTGGTTTGGAGCGAATGATTTCCTTGTTGACAAGCTCTTTCTCCAAATCTCCTCCAGCCAAACACCAGAGGTAATAAACTTCTTCAATTGATCTTTCTGCTAGGTAATCAGTGTCAGCATCTACCAGCAGAAGTCAAAAGACAATGAATTATGATTTTATTTCTGCTGCTATTACAAGCAAACAATGAAGATTATACATCTGACATTCTTAAAGGTGCATATCAACTAAATAGTAGTCATTTCCTTTAGGAAAACCTAAACTATTTAAGCAGCAGGGGTCAGAAGTAGACAGAATAATTTTTTTTTTAGTTTTCTATGAGAAAAGGTATGCTTACTGAATTTTTTTTTTACTGAATACAACACCAACTGCCCAGAATTACATGAACAAAATTAGCATTGTCCACATCATTTTACTTCATTAGTAAACAGGGTATACATTAACCTAAACTATATTCCAGGCAATCTGTTTTCTATATTTTGTTTTTTGAAATCTGTTTGTAAGTTTAGCAGAAACAACCTTCCCTCCGCTCCCCAAGTGAGTGTGGGATTTCAAAAGCTTGCCCTAAGAAGTATTATGCTTACAAAATGATTAAGTGGAACAGCCAATTAAATGGGCCCAGTTAGGTGGTGTAGTAGATAGAGCGCTGGAATGGATCTATGCCATGCTCACTCACTATGCATGTGTCCCAAGGCTGTGTTCTGGGCCCTATTTTCTTTTCTCTATTTTCTCACTTAATAATGTCATTAGCTCCACAAGTTTAATAATTATCTCCTTGCAAATGATTTCCAAAACTACATATCAAGCTCTAATCTCTGTACATCTCCAACTGACTTGAATATTTTAAACTACATGTCCCATGGGCACCTCAACTTCAAAGCTTCTAAAAGAAAAGTCATTATCTTTCTCCTCAAACCCTTTCCTTTCCCAAACTTCCCTATTTTCTATCTAGAACACCATCAACCTTCCAGGCACCCAGTTTCATAACCTCAGCATGACACTTCATTTGCTCTGAATTCCCTATCCTTCCTTCCCAGACAAAGCCACTCAATTGCCAGATCTTGTCATTTCTGCCCTCACATCTCTTCTCTCTATTCACATGGTCACCACCCAAGTTCAAATACTCAGGATCTTTTGCCTGGATTATCGCAATGGACTTCTCACTGGACTCTTGGTCTCTAGCCTTTCCCCTAAATATTCTCAAAGCACATTTCTCACCCTGTCTCTCCTCTTCTCAATAAATATCAATGATTTCCTGATGCCTCTAGGATCAAATACCAACTCCTCCAGTTGGCACTTAAAGATCTCCACAACCTGGCCCCACAATGCCTTTCTAGCATTATTACACTCTAATCTTTGTCATGTATTTTCTTGCTGTTCTTACCACAAGATGTTCAATCTCCCATCTCCATGGCTTTGCAGAGGCTATCTCCCATGTTAAGAAGCATTTCCTTTCCATCTCCTTCTCTTAGAATCCCTGTCTTCCTTCAAATGCTTTCCCTGTATAGCTTTTCCAGACATTCCTGCTTCTAGCATCTCTCTGTGATGAATTATATTGAATCTGTTTTTCTATCTGTTAATGTAGAAACATTTTGTTTTTCCCTGTAAAATTTAATGTCTTCAATGGCCAAGAGTGTTTTATGTTTAAATTTATATCTATAGCTTAGCACTATGCATGGAACATTAAAAAACAACTAATAAATGCTTATTGAATGACTGATTACTAGGAAATTCAGTGTAATGAGTACTGTACTAGGAATCTAGAGACCAGGTTCTAATACGAGCACTGAGATTTTTTTCCAAGCAAATACTGTAGGAATTTAAGTACCAGTAGATCTCATTAAGCATGAGCAGTTCTCAGTCTGAATCACATTATAAGCAGCTCCAGAAATAACCATTTCCAAATAATTAACTAGTCATAAAAATCTCATTAATATAATGGACAGTTGCTTCTATACAGTTGGCCAATTAAAAACAGAAACAAGCATGCCTTCTTTAAAAAGAGGCCCAGATCATTTTTATTCCACGGCTTACCTTTACACAGTTGACTGATGTCTTCAGGCAGAGTTAAATCAGCACATCTCAAAGAAGATGAAAACAGACTGGCAGGCTTGTGAAATGGTGTATATAAAGGTGACACTTCACTGAACACCCTGTCCTGGAGTAACTCATCTGGATCTGGCCTAGAGACACATTTAAAATACAAGTCATTTAAAATTCCTGAACTAGGAGGGCACATATTACAGTAGAATAATTACAGTTTCAGAATGTCTCATTAACTGCATCTCTAGAAGGTGGGGCATCGGTGACGAATTGTTTTGGTCACAGCAACTCGCAAAGACTGCCTGCTAAGACTCAGGGGGCAGGCTGCTTTGAAGTATTTGGGGTTTGTGGAGGAGGGAGAGGAAAGCAGACAATGCTTGCATGTCATTTCAACAGCAGAGAGAACTTCAAGTGATGACCCTCTCCAAAGCAAATCAATGCCTGCTCTGCAAGTTATGATTTAGAGAACTGCCTTAGAAGGTCAGCCTCAGAATCTGGGAGACCTGAGTTCAAGTCCTGTCTTTGACACACATGGGCAAATCACTTGACCTCTCAGTCCCGGAGAAAATATGAAACACTAAAGCCAGTAATAACAACTGATACCTATACAATGCTTTACAATGATGAGTGCAGATCATACATATTATCTCATTGGACCCTCATAACTATGCTATGAAAAAAGTATTATCATTTCCATTTTACAGATGCAATGATTTGCCCAAGCTAAAAGTGCTATTAAATTGTAAAGCCATGAATGGACCGAGATCCAGAGTCTTTCCATGGTATCAAGTTGACTCTGAGAACAAATCTGTCCTGTTGTTCATCCTTCGTTTTCCAAGAGAACCAAGGACATCATGAGATGTCTTTTGCCTTGTGTGTGAACTGGATTTAGTAAGGCAGAGTTGCCTCACTTTTTCTTCCAGTCATCAAAGTCCAGTGGTAGGACTAAAGTCAGGACTGGTGATGGCCTGAGATGCAGCAGATAGTCTTGGCATCTTCAACAGCTCACCAAGCTCTAAGGGTTCCACAGCACCTGCCTCAGGTGCTTTCATGACCTTTGGAACAAACTGTTTTCATCGGCCCATTCTACCAGGGGAAGTCTTCACATTCTTTGGGTAGACATGATCCTAACTCACCAATGGGTTTGAGACCCACTGGTTACCCTCAGCCTGGTTTAGTGCATCTGCTGAGATTGTTCACTGGGGTCTGGCCATGGTGCATGCTATAGCTTGTTTGAGCCACAGGAGACAGCTGGGTGAAGGTGGACACCAAAGTAGTATCTCTCATACCAAAGGTGTGGGCTATCTAGTAGACCTAATAGTGCTCTTTCTTTTCCCTTCTGCCATGGTTAAGGTGACACTCTACTTGGACATGAAGGAATAATTTAATTACTTCTAGTTCCCTGATTCCATTTCAGTGTTTGTTTTCTATGTAATCAATCAATACAAAAACTAAAGCAGAAAAAGAGATGAAAGATATGCTACCATTTAACAAGAGAGGTGTGTTGCTACTTTCAAAAGGAAATACTAGACTTTGGAGGAGGAGCCAAGATGGCACAATAGAAAGATGCATATACTCTAGCACTTCCCCTACTGCCCACAAAATTCTTGTAAAAAATGAGTCTCAACAAATTCTACAGCAGCAGAAGCCACAGAACAACAGAGTGAAAAAGGTTTCCAGACAAAGGTAACCTGGAAGGCCAACAGGACAGGTCTATCTCATGGTTCGCTGAATAGAGCAGAGCCCAGCCCTGGCCACGCTGCGCTGGGAGAAACAGGACCTGAACAGACCTCAGGAAAAATTTCCAGCAGGGAGGGTCCCAGATGTGACAAAGAAAGCTCCAAAGGTCAGTGTGGGAGGGCTTTCCCAGCTGGGTGAGAGGGGAAGAGAGTTCCACAGCACTGTCCCCAGGTAGTGGCAGAGACGGGGGCAGCAGTGGCAGGCGTAGGGTGGCTACCCTGGCAGTGGAAACAATCTGGGTCCATTATCCAGGCACCTCAGCTTAAAGCCTGTAATGGAATTAAGAAGCTGATCCGAATCTCAGCCTTGAGCAAGATACCGGGGAGAGAGGAGCACTAGGACCCTCTTCTTGACAAAGGATTCAGAAGTCAAGTAACTGGCTGGAAAAATGCCCAAAAAAAGGGAAAAAAATAAGACCACAGAAGGTTACTTTCTTGGTGAATAAGTGTCTCCTTCCATCCTTTCAGATGAGGAAGAACAAGGCATACTGTCAGAGCAAGGCAAGGCTTCTGCCTCCAGTATCTCCAAGATGAATATGAAAGGGCTCAGGCCATAAAAGAGCTTGAAGCGTAAGTCAGCAGCTGGCTAAAGGAGACTCCAAAAAATGCTGAGGAAAATAACACCTTTAAAAATAGGTTAACTCAATTGAAAAAAGAGGTCCAAAAAGCCAATGAGGAGAAGGAGGCTTTAAAAGCAGAATTAGTCAAATGGAAAAGAAAGTTTAAAAGCTCACTGAAGAAAATAGTTGTTTAAAATAGAGAATCGAGTTCAGGGAAGCTAATGACTATGAGATAAACCAAGAAGTTACAAAACAAAACAAAAAGATTGAAAAAATAGAAGATAATGTGAAACATCTCATTGGAAAAACAGCTGACTTGGAAAATAGGTCCAGGAGAGACAATTTAAAAATTATGGGACTACCTGAAAGCCATGATCAAAAAAGGAGCCTAGACATCATCCTTCATGAGATTATCAAGGAAAACTGCCCTGATATTCTAGAACCAGAGGGAAAAATAAATATTGAAAGAATTCACCTCATGAAAGAGACCTGAAAAGAGAAACTTCTAGGAATACTGTGGCCAAATTTCAGAGTTCCCAGGTCAAGGAGAAAATATTGCAAGCAGCTAGAAAGAAACAATTCCAGTATTGTTGAAATACAATCAGGATAACACAAGATCTAGCAGCTTCTACATTAAGGAATCGAAGGGCATGGAGTAGGATATTCCAGAAGTCAAAGGAACCAGGATTAAAACCAAGAATCACCTACCCAGCAAAACAGCAGAACTGAATAGAAAATCTGACTTTCAAACACAAGAGTCAAGAGAAGCATGAAAAGGTAAACAGGAAAGAAAAATCATAAAGGACTTTCTAAAGCTGAACTGTTTACATTCCTACATGGAAAGATAATATTTGTAACTCTTGAGAATTTTTTCAGTATTTGGGTAGGTGGAAGGATTATACACACACACACACACACACCCATACACACACACACAGAGTACAGGTTAAGTTGAATCATAAGAGATGACATTCATAAAAAAATAAAATTAAATTAAGGGGTGAGAGGAAAATATTGGGAGGAGAAAGGGAGAAATGGAATGGGGCAGGCTATCACTCATAAAACAGGTAAGAAAAATCTTATTCAATGGAGGAGAAAAGGGAGGAAGTGAGGAGAAAAGTGAAGCGTGCTCTCTCCACTTATGTCTTAAGGAGGGAATAATATGCTCACTAAATTTGGTATGAAAATCTATCTTATACTACAAGAAAGCAGGGGAGAAGGGGACAAGTAGGGTGAGGGGCATGATAGAAGAGAGGGCAAATGGGAGAAGGGAGTAACTAGAAATAAACAGTTTGGGGAAGGGACAAGGTCAAATGAGAGAATAGAAAAAATAAGGGGGGACAGGGTAGGATGGAAGGCAATATAGTTAGTCTCACACAACACGAATATTATGGGAGTCTTTTGCAAAATGACACATATATAGCCTATATTGAATTGCTTGCCTTTTCAGTGGGGATAGGTAGGGAGAGAAGCTGGAATACAAAGTATTAGAAATGAATGCTGACAATTATTATTGCATATAACTGGGAAATAAGAAATACAAGTATTGGGGTATAGAAATTTATCTTGCCCTACAAAAAAAGAGAAGATGGGGATAAGGGAAGGATGGGATGTGATAGAAGGGAGGTACATTGAGGGAAGGGGTAATCAGAATGCAAGGTATTACGGAGTGGGGAGAGGAGAGATGGGGAGAAAAACTGCAACTCAAAATTTTGTGGAAATGAATGTTGAAATCTAAAAATCAATCAATCAATTAATTAATTAAAAAAAAAAGAAATACTATACTCCAAAGATTGTCTTTTCAGTGACGCACAGCTTTGTAAACTCTAAAATGTTAGTACAAAAATATGAGCTACTAGTTCTATTGCACATAAGAAAATAAAATATGCTAAACTAAGTTCATGTCTACTATAAATCTTATTAAGTCCCAAATCAGTAGTATTACTATTGCCCTCATCAAGAAAAATTTAAGAGAGTTATTAACCTCTTAGAAGGGTGAAAAGTGAGGCATTTCTTCAAGAGACTCATCACATTTTCAGGGAGTTCCTGGAAAACAAAAAGAAAAAAGATTAGTTTTGTATTACTCTAAAACATCATACAAAAAGTTCTTCAGTTTAGAAAAAAAACCCAGATTCCTCATTTTCAGTACCTTCATGTATTTCATATGTGTGTATGTGTACACTTATAATAAAATATATTATCAATAGATTTTGGGGGAAACCATGGAACTAAAGTAAGAATAGTTTTAAAATATAGTGCTATTGGAAATTAACTTATTCCTAAGAAATTTTTTTTGAATTATTTAAGTAAAATAAGATAAATATCTAAAACTAATACATGATTTTTAACAAGCTATATTAAATGAATCTTTTATTTATAAGATTATTATTAACCTTTATAATGTCCAGACAACCATGTTCTTCAGCCAAGACTGTTATAGTATCATCCATACAACCTAGGACAGAAAAGCCATTAGAATGAAAACAAAACTTTACTAAGGTACATAAAAGAATTGCATAAAAAAAATTACAAGCCACCAGGACCTCTTGTATCTTAAAATCTGTGATTTTTCAAAAACGTGTTTTAACTTAGTCTACCACACAGAACAGGATATTAAAATTTTTAGCATTTTAACTTTTCCCTTCTGATTCTTTTATTTAAAAACAATGAAGACTGCAAATTATTTCTTACAAAATTTAGGTTCAATTTAAGTAAGGTTAAAAGGTATATGACTGAGAGTATGAGAAAGTGACTAGGAAGCAGCCTCCTGCTTTCTGCTCTGAGGCAGCTGGGTAGCACAGTGGATAGAGTGCTAGACTGGAGTCGGCCTGGAAGTCAGGAAGATCTGAGTTCAAATCTAGCCTCAGACGGTTCCTATTTGTGTGACCTTGGGCAAGTACTTTCCACTATTTGCCTCAGTTTCCTCAACCATAAAAGAAGGTAGGTAATAACAGCACCTACCTCATAGGTTTGTTATAAGAATCACATAAAGTATCATTTGCAAAGTATTCAGTACAGTGTTTGGCACATAGTAGATACTATCTAAATGCTCATTCTCTTCCTCTGTCTTCCCTACTCTGATTCAGGAAGATCTGAGTTTAAGCTCTACCTAGGCCCAGGTTAACTGTGGGAACTCAGACAAATTATTGAACTTCTCAGGGACCTGAGCAATGACTTTCCTTATTCTTCGTTGCCTACCTAGGTCATGAGGCTTGCCCTCCCCCTCAAAAAGAAATCAAAACTGATGAAAACATAGCATTTTTTCTCTGTGACTTTTTAAAAAATATCTTTTTGTTTTTACATTACTTAAATCACTACTTGTATCCCTCCCCCTTCACTCTCCCAGAGAGCCATCTTCCCTAGGAGTTATTAAGATATTTCCAACGGATAGAACCAGGAACTGGAGACTATTTTAGAGAAGGGAAAATAATTCTTGATTCTGATATACCTTTGGATTTAAGTATAGAACAAGTTCATACAATTTCATTTATGTCACTTGCACCCTAAGTCTATTTCTGGTCTTGGGACACAGATCTGTTATGTGATCATGTATGTGCCTTATCGGTGCCTGTCTACTGGTTTATTTTTGATTGTGTGTTCTCTTTTCATTTATTCATATATGAATTTGAATGCAAACATGTGGCCTTGCTATATATGGAGGAAAAAAATGAACTTTCTTCATAGATTAAGGAAGGAACCCTAATTAGCCTATGTTAATTCTTTATCATATTCCCTCAAATCACAGAGGCAGTGGTTTTTAATAATATTAAGAGATATATTCCAAAGCACAACATGACTCAAGAGAAAATACTTTTCACTACTGTTTAATTATTTATTTATTAATTATTAATATATTATTCATTTTTATTTATGTGGGATAACTAGGTGGCACAATGATTATTAGAAGAAGGGGTCTGGAGTAAGGAAGTTCAAATCTTGGTCTACTCACTCTTTGACCTTAAGCCAAGTCACTTAACCTCTGAAGGCTCAGTTTTCTCATCTATAAAATGGGGATAACAGCACCTATCTCACAGGGTTGTTGTGAAGATTAAACCAGTTAACATATATAAAGTACCTTGCAAACTTTAAAGTGGTGTATAAATATCATTATCTAGAAATCGATCAATTTCCAATGGCACTGTTGGTCAGTGAAGAAGGCACTACTATGACATTCAAGAATTATATCTCCATAAGCTAGATGGATTTCCAATAAAATCAGAGGTGAAACAAGGATGTCCATCATCACCACTATTATTTAATATGGTACTAGAAATGTTAGCTGTAGTAATTAGAGAAGACAAAGAAATTGAAGGAATTAGAATAGGCAAAGGAGAAGAAACTAAGTTATCACTCCTTGCAGATGATATGATGATATATAACTTAGAGAATCCCAGAGATTCAAGTAAAAATCTACTTGAAATAATAAACAACTTTGGCAAAGTTGCAGGTTACAAAATAAACCCAGACAAATCTTCTGCATTTCTATGTATTACTAATAAAGCCCAACAGCAAGAGGGAAAGAGAAATGCCATTTAAAGCTAGGGTAGACACTATAAAATACTTGAGAGTCTACCTGTCAAAACAAATCCAGGGACAATTACAAGATATTTTTCACACAAATAAAGTCAGATCTAAGTAAGTGGAAAAACATCAGCTGCTCGTGGGTAGGTCAAGTCAATATAATAAAAATGACAATTCTACCTAAGTTAATTTACTTATTTAGTGCAATACCAATCAAACTATCTGATAATTATTTTCTAGAGCTGGAAAAAATAATATCAAAATTCATCTACAAGACAAAAAGGTCCAGAATAGTAAGGGAACTAATGAAAAGAAATGCTAGGGAAGGTGGCCTAGCTCTACAAGATCTCAATTTGTATTATATAGCAGCAATTATCAAAATGACTTGCTATTGGATAAGAAACAGAAGGGTAGACCGGAGGAATATGCGGGGTACTCAAGACACAGTAGTCAATGAATATAGCAATCTACTGTTTGATAAACCCAAGGACCCCAGTTTCTGGGATAAGAATTCACTGTTTGACAAAAATTGCTGGAAAAACTGGATAAAAGTGTGGCAGAAATTAGGCATAGACCAATGCTTGACACCATACACAAGAATAAAGTCCAAATGGGTCTAGGTATAAAGATTGATACTATAAATAAGTTAGTAGAGCAAGGATTAGTGTATATATCAGACTTATGGAGAAGGGAAGAATTTTTGACGAAAGAGATAGAAAGCATTATGAGATGGATAATTTTGATTACATTAAATTGAAAAGTTTTGCACAACCAAACCCAAGGCAACCAAGATTATGAGCGAAGTAAAAAACTGGGAAAGGATTTTTGCAACTAGTGTCTGTGATAAAGGCCTCATTTCTAAAATATATATAGAACTGAGTCAAATATACAAGGATACAAGTCATTCCCCAATTGATAAATGGTCAGAGGATATGAACAGGCAGTTTTCAGAGGAAGAAATTAAAGATATCTATAATCATATGAGAAAATGTTCTAAATCACTATTGATTAGAGAGATGCAAATCCAAACAACTCTGAGACACCACATCAGACCTATCAGATTGGCTAACATGACAGAACTGTTAGATGATAAATGTTGGAGAAGATGTGGGACAGTTGGAAAACCAATATATTGTTGGTAGAGCTGTGAGCTGATCCAGCCATTCTGGAGAGTGATTTGGAACTACGCCCAAAGAGCTACAAAAATGTGCATACCCTTTCACCCAGCAATTCCACTTCTAGGACAGCATCCCCCAGAGAACATAAAAATGGGAAAGGGTCCCATTGTACAAAATAGCAGTCCTCTTTGTGATGGCCAAAAACTGTAAATCAAGGGGATGCCCATCAATTGGGGAATGGCTGAATAAACTGTGGTGTATGAATGTAATGAAATACTATTGTGTTATAAGAAATGATGAATAGGAAGACTTCAGAAAAGCCTGGAAAGACTTATATGAACTGATGCTGAGTGATAGCAGCAGAACCAGGAGAACTTTGTGCACAGCAACGACCACAGTGTGTGAGAGCTTTTTTCTGGTAGACTTGGAACTTTGCAATACAAGGACTTAAAAAATTCCCAGTGGTCCTTTAAGGTAAAATGCCTTCCATACTGAGAAAGAACTTTGTAATTCAATAACAGAATGTAGCAGATCATTTTCTTTTGTATTATGTTTTGGTTTGTTATATGATTTCTCCCATTCATTTTAATTCTTCTACACAACACAACTGTAGTGAAAATGTATTTAATAGGAATGTATGTCTAAAACCTATATAAAATTGCATGCCATCTCGGAGAGAGAGGGGGAGGAAAAAATAATCTAAGGTATATGGTAATGATTGTAGAATACTGAAAATAAAATTAATATAAAACTAAAAAAAAAAAAGAAAAAAGAATTATATCTCCAACTCCCCCAACCCACCATATAAATGTTGTGTACCCTAGAAAAAGAACATAGATGCTTCAATACAGGAATGCTCTTCATTCCCACAAGAAAAGAACTCTTAGTATATACTTATCACAAGCCATGGGTTCTTAGGCAGGTCTCTCATTTTACATTTAAGGAAACTGAGGCCTACAGAAATTAAGGGACTTGCCACAGATCATGTAAAGTGTAATATTAAGATTTGAACTCAGGATTTGTAACTTCTAATCCAGTGTGCTTAGCACAGAACCACAAGTCAAGAGCAGTAACTTCATGAACAAAAGATAGAATATTAAACTTATGAGACTTACCTAATGTAAGTAAAAACTTCAGCCTTTCAGAAATATCCAAGCCCTGAAACAGTTTTCTTCCCTAAATGAAATGAGTTATTGGATGAGAAAATGAAAACAAATTGTTGCATTTTTTTTCAATGAATCCTTTTTGTTTTTTAACTGAAAATAATTTTACTAGAGGTATCAACTCTAGTTTTTTCTGCTTAGGCTTTCTATTACTACCCAATTCCTCTTATTAAATTAAGTTAAAGTCAAACTAAAAATACAATTTAAATATTTTAAAATCTCCTTATGTTTCATAACAAAACACATACTTTTCAAGTAATACTTCTAAAAGTACAAAAAAAAAGACACAAGATGCTAAAAAATGGTGAGACAATTTGGCACAGTGAATAGAAAGATGGGCTTAAAGCAAGGAAGAACTGTGTTCAAGGTTCACCTCTAAGGTATAATGGCTGTGAGACTCCCTGGGCAGGTGACCTAACCTCTCACTGCTCTAGGAAACAATCTAAGACTCTCAGTTTCAGAGAAATTGATCTCCTGATTGATGGAGGGAGTTTTCTCACCTGGGTGTTCCATATACTAGTAATGCCAAACTCAAACAGAAACACAGCCCATTACACTGTACACCCCAAGGGGCATTGACTTAGAAAACAACCAATTAACATTATCTATGTTAGGTTGTATTGTTACTTGTTTTGTTAAACATTTCCCAATGACATTTAAATCTGCTATCCATGGTCCCCAAGTCTGACACCTCTGGACTAGATGACCCCCTGAGATTCTTTCAACTTTAAAATCCTGCAATTCTCTGACCTCTTTCTTCTTCACTGTGCAATGGGAGTAACTTTGGATTTCCAAAGGCTATGCCAGAAAATGGAAGCTTTAGTAGGCCGTACTAAGCTGGGAAGGCTTCATGTATCAGTGGTACCAACGACTAACATGCTGTATGTTTGTCATCCAAGGATCATAAGTAAGTTTGAAGAAGCTCATCATCAAAGGAGTTGGTAGAAAGAGGATCGGATCTAATTCAATTCAATTCAATCCAATCAAATCCAAAAGACATTTACTAAGTACCTACTCTTTGATAAGCACTGTTCTAGATACAAAAATTAAAAATAAAAATCCCAAAGGAGGCATTATGCCACTGTGTGTGGCATAGTGGATAGTGAACTTAACTTGAACCTTAGAGTCAGGGAGATAGGTATGAATCAGGCATTTAGTAGCAATTTGGAAGGCCAAAGATCATTTTGAAAATCAAATGGGACATGGTATAAAGAGCTTTACAAAACAGAAAATGGTATGTACGTATGAGTTCTTCTTATTACTATTATTAAGGAGCAATGACTCCCTGAAGTTTATGTAAATAGAGGTTTATTAATACCACTTAGAATTTTAAAGTAGAATGATCTCAATTCAAGTACTATGTAAAAGATTCAGAAGACAACTAATTGGAGAAAAAATCAGTTTCATTATGGAAACATAATAAAAAAAACATAAAAAAATAACATAATAAACCATAATTTCATTGTGTTATCAGTGTAAAATGAAAGAAATAATAGTTTACACTCACACCACATAAACTGTTAAAATTAATGAGATAATATTTCCAAAGTATTTTCAAGAATATCTAATAGAGCTGCAAAGATAGGGTATCCCAAAAATCTCAGTGCAGTTTTAAACATTAATGCTTAAATGATATTAAACCTTTTATTAAGGCTTTTAATAATTTTAATTTAAAAATTAAGGATATTAGTAATTTATAAGTTATTAAGGATTAACAGCTAATTAAATATTATTTATTAATAGTGAACATTAAGGCTTAAATAGTTTAAAACTACAGAGACTTCAGGGATACCCTGAGTGCAAATAACTCAGTATATATAAAAAATTATATGTTTTTTTAAAGTCATCAATTTAAAAATAAGATATTTTCCTCAGTTACATATGTAGGAAATGAAAAGAGATTTATACTACTTGTTCTGCAAAAATATTATCCCAAAATCTATAAAAACTGTTTTTGTTGGTCTAATAGTCCCCTTAGACTCTTTAATGCAGTTATTGGTTACATACCATACAAAGTTCAAATAATATAATTCCAAGAGACCATACATCAGACTTGGGGCCAGAAGGCAAAGGCTTTTCACTTGGTGTGTGGTCACTGGGTTTGGTGATTCCTTGTGCAATGACCTCAGGTGCCAGATAGGATGGGTACCTACAAGAGGATATTTATGTGACTAACACTTACTATAGACATATCAAGAGCTTTGGAAGATAAAACAATATGTTCTTACTACAAACACAGGAAATTTCAGAAACAAGATGGTCTTGGCAAGAGCTGCTGCTAAGTGGAATTGTGAATCAACCACAGGAATTGGGAGAGGCCTACCTTCCTGGGTTCCAAAAGTACTTATAGGCCTAAAAAGATTTTCATATTCTTTGCCTTTTCCTCCTGCATTAATGCCTTGTTTTTCTTCCCTCCCTCCTTCTTCACTAATTGCCTTTCCCATTTCCTCTAAATGGCTACTACTTCCTCACTGCCCTATCTTTTCTCCTTTGAAATATTACTTAAAGTGTACCTTATCATTTATCCCCCTTGGAACTCTGAAAATCCACTGTTTTGTGAAGGAATCCAATCTTAGCTACGAGGAAATTTGAGAATTTTGTACTTAGATTTCTAGAGAGAAGTGGAATTAGTACTATTTTTAAGTAAACACACAGACATAAGAACTAGCTAATTTCAGTGAGACAGAATTTTACTCTGTTGTATTTTCGTTTATTTATGCTCTTTTTTCATTTATTGTTAGGTTATATCCACAACATCAGCACCTATCTGCTGTTTTTCAGTTGTTTTATCTGACACTTTGTGAACCTATCTGTGGTTTACTTGGCAAAGATACTACAGTGGTTTGCCGTTTCCTTCTCCAGCTCATTTTACAGAAGAGGCAACTGAGGCAAATAGGGTGAGGTGACTTGCCCAGGGTCACAGGGTTAGGAAGTATCTGAGGCTGCAGGCCCTGGCACTCTATCCATTGTATCTGCTAGCTGCCCTTGTTTAGCTGCCATTACAGATGCCTCAATGACACGAGTCAATGTGGCTCCTGGGAAACAATCATTCCTTCTTCATCTCTCCCTTTCCTCTATGTAATGTTGCCTGTGCTATTTATCTATACAGAAAAATGTAGCAAAATCAAATATGTAAAAACTACTTAAAAATTTTAGAATGAAGAAAATACCAGTTTATTATTTAGCCAATTTATTTCTATTTTTCAGAAATGCAAATTAAGCATCCATTAACTCTAATGTGTTACAGATACGCCATTTCAGCTTTGGTGAATAAGTAGGGTAAATTCAATGACTAATCCCAAATGGGCCACTGGTTTCCCACACCCACACAGGGATGTGTGATATTTCTAAGGGTATGTAATTGGTGAGATAAACTTTCATGACTTAGGACAAAAGATGATGGATAACAGGGCCCAAAGACAGCCCCAAGACGATAAGGTGGGTAGATAAATTACAGGATCTTGTTTTAAGTCCTGCCTTTGATATCACTATTTGTGCAACCCTAGGCAAGTCACTTCCTGAGACTCAAGTTTCCTCATCTGTAAAAAAGAGAAGGTGGAAAAAGATAAATTCTGAGGCTCCTTCTCACTCTACTAAAGCGGTTTTCCAATGAAAGTAGCATTGTCACTTCTAAAACTTTTCACTGGTGATCTCTTAAAAACTGAACACTGATACTATAACCCAGCTCTAGGAATATTAATATTTTATGAAAGGATGAGGATGAATTCAAATACTATGGATTGGCAAGGTTCTTAGTTCTGGATTTTTTTTTCAGTCAACAAACATTTATTAAGTTATTTATGTGCCAGGCACTGCGCTAAGTACTGGTAATACAAAGAAAGTCAAAAGGAAGTCCCTGCTCTTGAGAAACTCACAGACAAGCAATGACAATAAGTAGAAAATAGCTTTGAGTATTGCTGACCAGGTAAAGAGAACACAGGCTTTCATCATCTCTCTCTCTCTGGTGTTTTAACAAGATACTTCGCTACTTGGCCAGTTGAAATGAAAGCTCAGAGCCCTAAAACAGATGTTAACAGTTTACTTTTTTAGGTTCCTTAAAATTTGCTTTTTGAACCAACTGCAAGTTTCTTCTGGGGTAAATATTTTCTTTCATGCCTTAGCTATTTGATCACTTTATTTTTCCTGGATAACGTTTCATGTTTTGCTCTTTGATACTTTAGGGCAACACTAAAGGTCTCAGACTTCAAAAGAAGCTAGATCTCGTGGTAACCTAAGATCACTTCGACCACTTCCAATTTTATATTCAGGTTCAATTCTTCAAGCTGCCTGGTATGCTTTGAGCAAGTCACTTCCTCTCCTTCTCACTGTCTGGTCCCATTAAAACCTAAAGCACTTTGAGGAGAAATCTAAAGTTTATTTCTTTTAAAATCAGTCCTTGCATAAAGGCTTGCTTTTAAATTTTCTCTTTTTTTAAGTAGGAACCTGACAAACATCAACAAATATAAACATCTCCATATACAAAGAGGAAAGAAAAGGATTGTATATAAACCATCTATTGCAATTACATGCAACTTGTTATTTAAAGTATATATTAGATTAAGGACAGTGCCAACACTGCCTTCTTTGCTTATGTCTTTGATTTTTTTTTTCACTTCACTATCAGACCTCCCTCATCCCTTACAGCTATCCCCTTCACAAAAATTAAGTTCTTCCTACTGATAAATAAGTACAATCAAGTAGAATATATCTATGACCAAGATAAAACCGTCTCGC
This sequence comes from Potorous gilbertii, assembly GCA_028658325.1. Taxonomy (NCBI): domain Eukaryota; kingdom Metazoa; phylum Chordata; class Mammalia; order Diprotodontia; family Potoroidae; genus Potorous; species Potorous gilbertii. The sequence goes on along the minus strand of CM053774.1, from coordinate 91,427,451 downwards.
TCATTCTCCATCGTCAGTCCATCACCTCTCTGTTGAGATGTGGGAAGCTCGGTTCATCATCACAAGCCTCTGGAGTTGTGACTGTACCATTTAGAGTTCTTAGAGTCGTTTTCCTTTTTAAATACTGCAGTTATATATTTGGCTCTGCTTACTCCACTCTTCCATCAGTTTGTACAAGTCTTCCCCAGTTTTTCCAAATCTGTCCCTTCTCTCATTTCTTATGCTGCAATAACATTCCATTAAATCTATATTCCATAATTCCATAACCATTCTCCTACTGAAGGAACCCATTTGGTTTCCCCATCAGACCCTGAGCACTGATTCTGCACCTTCCTTTCCTCATTTTACTCTTCTCTTTACGATCCTACAAAGTTGGACTTTTCCTTCTTAACCATTTCCCCCCAGCTCCACTCTCCTTAAAACCCTTTCTTCATGTCTCCTTGTGTCTACCTGTTGTCTTGTTGGATTTCATATTTTTCTGTGTGTCCAATCCTTCTTTGTTCAGTTGAGCCAAAAGTAAGATTCACAAGGTGCCCATCCCCTGCCCATTCCTTTTGTTTGTATATTCTTCTTGGGCCTGAAAAGTATTCTGAAAAATAATTTGACACCTTTTCTCCTAATTTTCTCCCCTTCCTTCCTTTTTTTCTCTCTTAAAATTAACAAAAAGGAACAAAATGAATCATGCCCTATGTTTGTATATCTTACTTTTTATTCTAAAGGGGCACTTGTTCTTCTCTGTCTATTTGCTCATAAGCATTTTCTTCATCATGTAGACTCTTACAACTGGCTGAAGTTATTTACTTTTCTAGAGTTTCGTCTTGGGTATTTAAGTTTAAAACTCTGGTTTTTTCATCAGGAGTGTTATAAGTCATCTCTTCCATTAATGGTCCAGATTTTCCTCTGCAGAATAACACTTCGTTTATTAACAGACTTTTTTTTTAGCAGATTAAGTTATTCTCCATTGGCAATTTTTATTTGTTGCAGTTGCACCTTGGTCTTATGTTATCCTAACTACGGTTCCTTGATACCCAAACTCTGTTTCTAGATGACTATAAGTGATTTTTTTTCTTTGGCTAAAGCTATACATTTTTCTTATGATGTGTCAGGGTATTTTTAATTTGAATTTTCCTTCAGGAAGTGGACAATGGACTTTATGCTCAAGGTGCTCACATGAATTTGCTCAGTGAGATGGGCTAGGTTTGAGCCCCATGCTGTGTTCCTGGTCAGAGTACCACAGGCTTCAGTTCCTAGTAGATCCAACTAGGTTTAAGCCCACTCTAACCTGTAGCTTCAAACCATTTGTCAGAGTTTTCCTTGGCTTTTTTGCCTTGGTTGTCACCCTCTCTGAGGCGTCTTCTGGTGCTCTCTGGGACCGAAGGGAGGAGCAGCTGATTGATATGACTCTGGTCTTCTTGCTCACTGATGCTTCTAGAGCTAAAGTATACATGGGAGAGCTAGAGGAAACTATGACCTTTCACGTCACTAGCTTAAATGGAATATGATTATCAAGGTTTGTTTTAAAAGACAGTATCATGCAGGGTGGAAATGTTTTTAGAAAGCACTTTCTCAGACCCAATGATGACATGTAATGAAGCTTTTCCCCTTCCTACCCCTTTGCCAAAGGAAGTTGGTGAGGAAGACAAGGAGAAAGAAAAAGAGAGAGGAAGAAAAGTAAGAGAAAAAGCTGCAGGACACAGCCCTGGGTTTGCCCACGATTAGGGGGTGCTACATGAAAGATCATCTGTGTATAGATGCTTCCTAAATCTACACATCTTCACCTAGTCCCTAGGCATCAGAAACACAACAGATCTACAATAGAACTTTTACCTTTCCCCTAAAATTCACTCACTTTTTTTCTTAAAACCCCCTTTTTCCATCAAGAGCATCATCATATTTCTAGTCAAGCAAGTGAAGTTTGGCATCATTCTTGCTCCTTCACTCTTCCCCATTCCCTATGTACAATTAGTTGCCAAGTTTACTTGGCTTTTCCTGTACAGTCTTTCTCTTCAGTCACACATCCATAACACTAGTTCAGGGCCTCCATCATCTCTCTTCTCAAAGCCTCCTAACTGATATCCCTGTTTCAGTCTCTATCCTCCACGCGGATCTTTCCTTTTCTTTTTTTTTTTTTTAAAGAAGTCATTCCTTGTCTCATTTGTTACTCAGTCTTAATCACTGAATGGGTGCTGCCTCAATCAAACTGAGACCTGTTAAAGACCTTAGCTTAAAAAGGTCAAGGTCTCCCACTGTATCCTGGACTATCTCAAGTGTTTGATCCATATCTAGTCACTGGACCCAGAAGACTCTGGAGGAGAAGGTGAGGCAGGTGACTTTGCACAGCCCTGCCTCCCTTAAATGCAATTCATTTGCATGTCACAGCATCTCCTCCTTGATGTCATGGTCCTCTTTGAGAAGAAAGGATAAACCACAGCAGCAACTCCCCATACTCTACGTAACTGCCAAGGTGACAGTCCTAAGACAGATACGATGTCATTCCTATTCTTAGAAAACATCAACACCTCCCCAGTTTCTAGAATGAAATATTAAGTTATGATCACAAGACCATAAATATACAATTAGAAGAAAACTTTAGAAGCCACTGAGTTCATGCCTTCATTTTACAGGTGAATAAAAGTGAGACACAGAAGCAACATTTTTAATAAAAATGTCTTCGACTAAATGGGAGGCTAATCTGCTCCTCTGCATAGTGGAAATGACAAAAGTTATCTTCTGAAACTACATTTAGTATTCTAGGTGAGGATTTTGATGCTGCAATCTCTGATTCTCACTAAAATTCTACTCAAATCTCCCTGTGTCAACAAAAGACTAGACTCTTGGGTTCTTAGAGGCTGTTCTTTCCATTATCTCCTTTACTCTAGTCCTTTCTCACCTGTACACACATACACGCAACATGTATAACACACAATTAGAAATCATACATTCACATACATGTGTATGTGTGTAAATAAATATGTGTATATATCTGTAGTGTTGTTTTTTAGTCATTTCAATCATGTCTTACTCACTGTTGCCCCATTTGGGGTTTTCTTGTCAAAGATACTGGAGTGGCTCGTCACTTCTTTCTCCAGCTCATTTTACAGATGAGGAACTGAGGTAAGCAGAATTTAGTGACTTACCCAGGATCACACTGCCAGTAAGTATCTGAAGCCAAACTTAGGTCTTCTCAAAAAATTCTGGTCAATGCCGTAACAATTCAAATCACATGTGATATGATGAAAATTCAAAGCCCTTAGGCTTTGAGGAGGCTAAATTTTCAAATGCAGATGGATTCAATTTTCAAACCTCCCAAGACAGACAAATGCATTGTCCCATTTAGCTCTGCTCTGCATGTTTTATACATATGTAGTATCTGTTAGTGAGATTTAATTTCTTGCTCTTATATTTATCACTGAATGAAATTAAACTATTCATCACTGCAAGAGGGCTTTGTTGTGGAATGCTTGTCTGGAATTCTGTAAAGGTCTTCTTGACAGTCCAAAGGACAGGATTTGCTTATTTCTAAGGCATTGTGAAATATTCATTAATTTTTCTATTTAAAAAAAAAAAAGAACCAAGACAAAATTGAGGTATCCTTAATAATACTAATGATAATAGCATTACATATCAGGGGCCGCTAAGTGGCATAGTGGATAGAGCATTGGGGCCTAAAGCCAGGAAGGCTCACCTTCCTGAGGCAAAATCTGGCATCAGACACTTACTAGCTTTGTGACCCTATCTGGTTAAATCATTTAACCCTATCTGCCTCAGTTTTCTTATCTGTAAAAACGAGCTGGAGAAGGAAATGGCAAACCACTTCAGTATCCTTGTCAAGAAAACTTCAACTGGGGTCACGAAGAGTCAACAAAATGTATTTATCATCTTAAAGTCTGTAAAATGCTTTTATATTTGAGGAAGAGAGTTAAAGAGGTTGCTCTTTACTGTTAAATAGCTATCTGTCAGTCATATTAATGAACAGTTTTAGACCACATAAAATAACTAGACAGTACTAAGAAAATGAGTAGACCAGCTAAAACAGCTATACAAATAAACAGTATACAAATACAACAGTATACAAATGTAAACACAAAACACCTTTTACACAAAGTTAGTTTTAAATAATCAAATATTTATTGTGCATGGGTAGGTAAATCTAACATAATTAGAAAAGGGACAATTTACCTAACTAATCTATTTATGCAATATCATCCCAGATAAATTACTAAAAAAAATTATCTGAGTCAGAAAAACAATAACAGGGTCATTTAGAAGAGCAGAGGGTCAGGAACTTCAAGGAAACCAGGGGAAAAAGATATGAAGGAACTAGATCCAGTAGAATCAGACCTTAAACCAAATTCTAAGGTGAGGGTAATGTTGAAGCATATAATGGATCATTTTGATCATTTCAAATTAAAATTTTTCTCTGTAACTATGCAGTCAAGAATAGAGGGAATGCAGAAAAATTGGGGAAAAAAACTTCTCACAATTTCCCAGAGAGAATGTGATTTGGTCAGAATATTATTGTGGTGTAGGAAATGATGAACTGGTAGCTTTAGAAAAATATGGAAAGCCTTGGACTTATGAAGGAAGATGCTACCCATCTACCGAGAAACAGATGACAAGTGGAAATAAGCATAATACTGTTAAACAGCACTGTCCTTTAAAAATTATTTATAAATAGGGAAATGATACAGAATTGCTGAAATCTCAAAGTTGTAAAATGTTTATTCTTACCCTATTGGGAAATCAACATCAACACCATGAGCTGTCATGTGGTAAAGTCCAAACTTAGCCAGCTTAATATGTTCCTATAAGAGAAAAGGAGATGAAATCTTTGAAAAAAAAAAAAAACTAGCACAAGAAATTCCAATAATGTGATAAATGAAACTCATAAAAACCATTATCCCAACAGGTGGAGGAAAAGTATTTCATCTGTTTTTCACAAGTCTGATGAAAACAAGCCACAGAAGTTTAATTTTTAGATATATTGTAAAAAATAAAATGCCCAAATGAGAGATTTTCAGTCATATCTGACTCTTCATAACCCCATCTGGGATTTCTTGGCAAAGACGGTAGTTTGCCATTTTCTTCTCCAGCTCACTTTACAGATGAGGAAACTGAGTTAAGTGATTTACCCTGGGTAATAGAGATTATAAGTGTTTGAGGACAAATTTAAACTCAGGAAGATGAGTCTTTGGGACTCCAGGCTTGGTACACACACACACACACACACACACACACACACACAAGCATGCACACATACTCTCACTCTCTTTCTCTCTCTCTGTGTATAGAGAGAGATAGAGAGATATCAATAGTAGGAACACTAGCTGTGAAGTCAAACTAGGTTCCCTTTAATTTCCTCATCTCTAAAGTGAAGCAACTGAACTAGATGATCTCTAAGGTCCCTCTCAGTTTTAATCTGTGACCACATAATCTTAAAGATTTCCCTTTTTCTTTTGGACTCACTGGTGGGGGTGTCATGTGCCTACTTCCAATAATAATTCTTATTTCCCTAAAACTGTAAACTGAAACTGGGTTCTTAAGTGGAAATGACTGGTTTTTAGCCCTTCAAGACTGTGTTAAGCCAGTGATCAAGCTTTGCAGCATGCATGCTCTTGTATTGTGAGAGCATGAAGTGAACCATGATTATTAATGGGTCTTTTCTGGGTAGCAACAAAACTCTGATCTTCAAAGTCTTTAAGTTTTCCTTTGGCATTTTTATCTTTTAAGGCTTTTACAAGAATCATCATTTCCTTTTCAGTACTATGGTTTTGAATGTTTTACCAAGTCATCTGAATTTTTAAATGAATACAAGTGATCAAAACAATTCTACTTAAGGACGGCCCTCTAGAAGGAGGGATTTATGGAGAAATACGGAGAGAAACTTTTTTTTAAGCTACAAATTTAGTTTATAAAAGAAAAAAATTCAACTTCATTCGAAGAAAACTGAAATTTGCTAACACTGTTCTTTGTTATGCACCTTCTAACAATAGGCTTGAAGGAAGAGGCAGGAAACAAAAATGGTAGTTCCACTTTTCTATTATGATTACTTCTGAACTGAAATCTCAAGGTGGTGGGGGGGGCTTGCCAACAGTTGTTCCATATGCCAATCACGCTGAACAAAATTACACCTGCTCCTGTAAATATCGTGTTCCAGTCCTTGGAGGGGATATCTGACAGACCAGTAATTCCCCACATAATTTCCAAGTAAAGAAATACACTACAGAAAAAGTTTTAAAGAAAAAGAAAAAAGCACTGAGATCTCAGGAAGGAAAATTAAGTGAACACAAAAAACCAGAGTTCTTAAACTCTAGTTTTCCTTAGAAGTGAAACAAATAGTCAGGAAGACCATCTAAAGAAATCTGAGTCCAAAAAGAGGGGAAAGGGCATAATTTTATTCATTACAGAAAAGTGGACCCAAGAAAGGTCCTGGATCCATGGATAGTGGATACTTAAAAAAAAGGATAAATATATTTTTATTATATTATAGATATGATAATATATAATACACATTATGTAATATTTAAATATTTATATTTACTATATAATTTATAAATGATGTAAGACTCACTTAAATATTATTTTTATATCTATGGAAATTGGGGGTGGCGCAACCTAAAGATTCTTGTAATATCTTACTACCATACACAGATTAAGGGGCAATGATTCTAGGAATCTCTAACCTCTGAGACAAAACAAACATTTTCTGTGGGAGGACTGCATGTGTGGAGAGAGTGCTGTGCTTGGGAGTCAGGTCGAGCTTGGTTCACATGTTACACGTACTAGTTGTGTGACTATAAAAAAGTCCTCTAAATTTTCTGAGCCTCTTTCTTATCTATAAAAATAGAGATTACATCTCTAGTGCTTGCCTGACAGGGTTGTTGAAAGGCTCAAATAAGACGACACGTCAAGGATTTTGTAAAGTTTTACAACACTATATCAATGTCCCTTGTTCTGACCCTCCCTCTCCCTCTCCCTCTCTCTGTCCTCCTATCTCCCCAACATTACCTCTTGATCCAATAGAATATTATGAGGAGACAGAGCTCGATGGACCATTCCATGTTGGTTCATATACTGCAACCCCTGGAGGACCTCAAATGCAATGCACAACACTTTCAAAGGGCTACAAAAGAACAAATAAAAAACACAACACATAAGTCAAACAGAGAGAAACCTTCCTTTAACAGGATTGCGATGCTTTCCTATTAAAGCTGTTCTTAGGCACAAGTCTTTTTTTTTTTTTAAACACAAAAACCTGTGGAGAGATCTGCTATACTTTCCCCACATCAAAATGAGATACTTTTACACAATATCTCATAATATCTATTTTGTGACTCCTGGTTATGTGATTCTGTCAAAAGTCAGAACTGTTGTATTCCCTTCCTGATGATGCTTCAGCTGCTTTCTCACCTTGGGTCTGAAACATTCCCCTTCCCTCATCCTTGCCCCCCACTCTACCCAGCTCCTACATATGTTGGCCTCTTTCTCTTCTTGCCAAGGTCTTCCTGGGGTTTCCATTTGCAGCATGTGTTCAGGATAATCATGCCTCATTTCACTCCGGTCTGTGCTTCTATAACTCTCCGGACCTTCCATTATACCCCACAGTGGGAACCTTCTTCTCTATCCACTTTTCAAGTCTCTTTTGTACGCTGTCTTTCCTCATTAAAATGGAAGCTCTTTGAGGGCAGGCGCTGTCTTTCTTGTTGCTTACATAGCAGACATTTACTGCGTACTTGCGGGTCCTCATGATTCATTCCCCACTAACGTGAGTCTCAGCAGTAGACTGTAGCATTTCTCAGAGGACGGTGCACAGCAGCTTGGATTTCTCTTCACAACAATTCTGATCGTACTCGATACCTGATCCACAGGAGCTGGCCATTACTCGTTGCTTCAATTATTCATTAGATGAATTTTCTCTGCTCCTAATGCTTGCTCATTACGGCTGTTTTTGCACAAAATCTGTTTAGAAAACTGGTTCGTAAAAATGAATTAAATGAAAATGCCAAGTAAAATGGAGTTCTCCAGCTTCGTGGAATGTTAAAATGACTAAACAGTTCTTCACTTTTATTCAGGCTATGGGAAGGAATTGTAGCTCTAATGCAATGGACTCAGACAGAAAAAGATCTTCCAGAGTAATCGTTCCCAACCTTTAGGGCTAGGGCCTTGAAATCTGCACATGCACTAATACGTTTTTCATCCTTAGCATCAATGAAATATGCAATGTGACAGAATATAATAAACAAATACATCTTCAGGAGATTGAATATGGTTCATAAACACAGATAATATTGTTTATTGACAGGATTAAAAAATAAAAATTAATTTAAACATATTAGTAACTCACAGGGTTTTTTATCTTCATTAAATTTTTTCGATCAATGGATGCCAACAGCATAACAAAGGTCATGTGGAATTTTTTCTTTACATTGAAAAATGGTCTTCATGCTCAAAAAGACAAGGAACCATTGCCATATGACAATCAGTACTGAATTTGAAGACAATTCAATTTGACATTTACTATATGTTTACTGAATGCATGCTATTAAATTATGGTGGGCATCTGAATTACAAATATTAAAGTAACATAGTTCCTGCCCTTAAATCACATATCTAGATCTGTGGCCTACGCTTCCTAATTTTACAGATGCTATATTCCATTTTTCTGTCTCTTCTCATCGAAAAGTTCACTATCCTCTTGATTAATGGATGAGATTTTCTTGGCAAAGATACTGGACTGGTTGGTCATTTCCTTTTTCTTTCTTAAGACAGACAGAGGTTAAGTGATGTGCCCAGGGTCATACATCTGCCAAGTGCCTGAAGCCATATTTGCACCCAGGTTTTCTTGTCTCCAGACCCAGCTCTATGCAATGAGTCTCCTAGATATCTACCACAATATTTCCAGAAGAACTGAATCTTGAGATCTTCCTTGTTAGGGCCCAGTGGACTTTTCCTATTAATTCACTGCCACTTCTTTGTTTTTGCTAGTTGTGTGAAGTTTGTTTTGTTCATTTCCCTAAATTTCTATATTTAAAGTCTTTTTTTTGTTCTTGTAATTTTTGAGATGGCAAGTCGTCTTGACCTTATTGTAAAATACTTTGTTCTCCAGGCAAGTCATTTGATTTTATATGTTTTCCAATTCTAATAATTAAATTATTTGTCTGCGCCAACACTTCCCACAGGAAAGGTTTGCTGCCTAAAATTGTGTTTTCTTCACTAGTATCTTGTTACTTAACATGTCAAGGTCTTTGTAAATCTTAAAGTATTACATAAGAGTTAACTGTTATTATTATAATATTTTCCATATCGGTCACTAGCTCTATTATTTTCCTCCTGATTTAAGGGTGGGAGGGGAGAGCACTTCCTAATTTTAGCTTTTCTCACACTATTATTTTAAGCTCTTATTTGATCTTATGATTTTTCTCTCTAATCCAATTGCTCTCCAATTTCTTTGAATTCAGTCATTTGAAGACGTTATTTCAAGATGCCTTGCATGGTTACTCTTCTCATCTGCTTTACTTCTGGTACTTTATCTGGGTCAATTACTTTAGAGTACTTTTTTACTGTACTGATATTCTAATTTACTGATTTTTTAAAATTTCATTTAATTTTTCTTTTCTTGTGTGTCTTTCAAAACTATTGTTCTTCACTTCGGCATTTTTGTGTTTTGAAGTATATAGGAGAAGCTATGTTCCCTTCAATATGCTCATTACTTTAACTGAAGAGCACCATTTCCCTCTCAACTCTTTGAAATCTGACTTCCAACCTTACCACTCAACTAAAATCACTTTCTTTTACTACATATGAAGACATTGTCCTTAATATTTATGAAATTAGTGCATATGAACACTGATTTACAAATAACCTATTTACTATGGCCATCTCACACTCCTATGCCTTTAGCTTCCTGCTGTTTCCATGCAAAGAAAAAAAAAACAAAAAAAATTTGGAAACTTGCAAGAATTTTTTGGCCCAGAGAAAAGGAGCAGATGAATACATGAAAGGCACAAACAGCTTCCAGAGAAGGCTCCAATCTCCCTATGGTGATTTCCCTCCAACCCTAAGTCCCAAATATCCTCTCAAACATGGCCTATATGACTTGAGTTTCCCATTTGAAAACTCCGTCTGGATGTCCCATAAACATCTCAAAATTAACACGTCCAAAGCATTCTTTAACCTCCTCCCTACACCTACAACTCCAGACTTCTTTATTTCTTTGAATTTTCTAGGTTTACTACCCAAGAATCATCCTTGACTCCTGCCTCCCCTTATCTCTCTCCAAAACAAAACGAGTTACTAAATCATACAAATGCCATGTTATCATCTGTCATAGCTGTCCACCTTGCTCCACTAGTAACCTGGAGGCTGGACTTGTAGTCAAGAAGACCTGAGTTCCAGTCCAGCCTTGGGCAATTACAAGTTGTAATGTAACTACAGTAACCACAGTCTCAGTTTCATCAACTGTACAATACGGATAAGAACAGCAGGGTTGAGGTGAGGACCAAATGAGGAATTTGTATAGCAATTAGCACAATGTCTGGCACAGAGCAGGTACTATAAAAATGCTTACTTGCTTCCCTTTTTAGCTGAATTTCCTGTCTGATCCCTGCTCCCATGCTACGCTGCCTGCATCTCTACTAACTGAACATTCATTTGGGTTACTGAGGCTGCAGTGAGCACTGGGTCGACGCAGAGAAGGCAGTTAATAAATGCTTGTGGACTGACCAAGTGACTGGAAAGAACACTAGAATTTCAATCAGAAAACTAGTATCCAGTGTCTGGCAATGCCAATCACCGGATGTGTGCTCCTAGACAATTCAACCAATCTTTATTTCCTCATCTATATAATGGGGTATCTGTCTTAGCTATCTCAGTTTTGGGAGGATCAAATGAGATAATGACGGAGAAAGTTTTTGAAAAAACAAAGTAAGCAGAAAGCCCAACCTGAGCTGGGATTTCACCTCAATGTACATCAGTCTCTTCTCTGCAAGTGAAAGCATGCAGAAGTGACTTGCTGTAACTGCAAGCACTCTGACATACACAGGAGGGTCTGCGGCACAGGTTTCCTACACCTGCTTTCTAAGGAAAGCAACCTTAAAAGGGGTAAACAATCTTGCTTTAATCAAGCACATATATTATTCACTTAGTTCAGGGGAAAAAGTCAGCACCCTTAACTTCAGAGAAAATACGAGCAGAAATTACAAACAGAAAGACCAACAGACAGGGCTTCCAACTATCTGACCATAGACAACACACATGTCATTACCAGAGAGAAGGAAGCATCAATATCTGGATTTTCAAAGCCAGGAGACGACTTAACAGTTACTCAGAATCTCATCTGGCCTAATCACACAAACACCCTTTCAATGATTTGAGCCCCAAAACAAAACCTCTCCTCTGGGTATATATACATTTTTCAGAGCTGGGGATATGACCCTCCTGACCCAGTGCCTCCTTAGAAATTAACAAAAAGTATGGGTCTTCACACAAAACAAGTCTCCCCTAATCAACCTTCCCTTAATAGCCCCACTTGAGACCTATTAATGGGTGGGGAAGATTTTTCAATCCCATTACACTTGCTCAAGATCATCCAGTCAGCCCTTAGGAGTTAGAGGTCTTTCTAGCTTCAAGGTCAGCTCTCTATTCATCATATTCCATTCCATCTCAACCACAAAGTATACCACATGAACATAAGATGCTATTACTGTTTTATGTATTTATTTTATTTTTTGTGAAACAATCAGGCTTGTCTGACTTGCCCAGGGTCACACAGCTAGTAAATGTCAAGTGTCTGAGGCTGGTTTGGAACTCAGGGACTCTAGACTCCAGGATCATCCTCTACACCACCTAGCTGCCTCTATGATGCTATTATTGTTAATAAGTATTATCTAATTAAAGGAAATTAATCACATATTTGGTGTGAATTAGTTAAATAAAATTTTTTCTTCTAGTAATCATTTACACGGCAGAAATCATTTTTGTGTAAATGGAAAAAGGGTCATTCTAAAGAAGGATTATTAACTCATTTATTCGGTCAGTTTTTCTGATAATAGCATTTATATAGCAATTACTATGTGCCAGGCATGTGCTAAGTGCTATGTAAACAACATCACATTTGATCCTAGTAACAACCCTGGGGAGTAAGTGTTTTTTCCGAATTGAACATTAAAAAAAAAGAACTACGAAATTGTATTTATGAAGTATATAGTTGCCATGTTTATCCACAAAATGGTTTCTTCTATATTGCATAGCTTCCTAAAACAGAACTAAATCTGTTTTCATAAACATCCTCAAGGACAAACCAACTGTATAAATGGCAAAATACCAGACTTGCAAACAAACTTTAATATGGGATTTTTAGCTACCAGTTATGGCAAAGATAGTTTGGTAGGTAGCAGTGGGGTAACAAAGTTACATAGACAAACCATAAACCATACCTAATAGATAATGTTTAATACATGTTTCTTGAAAACCATACAAATTTTTCTCTTTGAAAAATAAAAACTTTCTTTTGTGAAGTTGCAAAGTTTCTATTGTCATTTGGGAGTTAAAAGAATCAACTTCAAAGTAAATCACAGATTCATGTACAAACACTCTAAAAATGAATATACTTCACGTGTTCTTCAAAACTAAAAGTAATATTCCATGGTGACACTAGAGGACCTCAGCGGCACACCAATTCAGTGAGGGTGAATGTTGTGAGAACAACATCACAAGACTTTCAAAGCCAACTTCAGATTTTTTTTCTTGTTAAACTACTCTGGAAAAACCAAAGCATGAGACTGTGAGGTTTTGCTAATCAGCTTAAGGTCAAAATAGGAATAACTGCAGACAAAAAGGATATGAATCATTTATTTTAAAAATGGATACATAGGATTTCAATGAATTGGTATAGAAATATATATAAGTATCAAAAACAACTCAATATATTCAGTTAGGACACATTACATTTTTTCTCAGTGACAACTATTACTAGTGCCTATTTACCTAAAACAGATTTAAGGACCAATTCCAATCACTGAAGCAGGGTGTAAAGTAGATAAATCTTTAGATTTTATGCCCTCTCATTTTTTAATGTCTGTATTTTCCCTAAACTAGTGACCTTAAATAATATAGAGGAGAAAGGGGAGAGGGTAAATTTACTTCACTACCCTTCAAATTGTGAAAGATGATAAAATATTATATAAATACTCAATACTGGATGAAATCAACGTTGGAAGACAGGAACACTAATACAGATTTAGTCATTCTGAAAAAAACAAAACCAAAAAAACAAATGGAATTACCAGGCATGGTGACATAAGGCTGTCATCCTTGCTACTGGGGAAGCTCAGGTTGGTGGACAGGAATTCTGAGCTGTAGTGGACTTATCCAGTACAAATACAGTGATCCCTGGTGGGGATGGGGGTGTATTTTGGGAAAATATCTGAGGAGTATCAGGCTGTGTAAGGAGGGGAAAATCAACCCAGTTTGGAAACAGCAGATCAGAACTGTCATGGATAGTGGAATTGGATCCACAAGGGGCCACTCCATTTTCAGCCTAGGTCAGAAAGGAAGATTCAACATATAGAAAAGAAAAGATAGGATCACTGAAAAAAATGAGAATGTTGTTCATATTTATGGCCCAGCAATGTGCCTACTGGATATACCTCAAGGAGATCAAAAACAGAAGGAACGGTCTCAATTAAAGCAAAATATTCATAGCAGAATATAACGATGTTATTGCTCTGTAAGAAGTAACATATATAAAAACAAGGATACTTTCATGAAGTGATGCAGAATGAATAAAATAGTATGCCCAATACACACAGAAATGTAAAGGAAAACCAACACTAAAGGACATCAGAGTTCAGATTAATGCAATGTCCAATCTTGATTCCAGATGAGGAAATGTTCTTCTTTCCTTTTGGTAGAGAAGTGATGGACCATGAGTACAGAAAGCCAAGTAAGGTATCAGACAGAGTCAATGGTGTGATTAGAGCCAGCTCATACTGGCTCAGGAGAGATGATTATTAAAATTTTTGTGTGAGCATTTACAATTCAGAAACTGACAAACTACAAATCAAGGCTTGATTTACTATTTTGTTGATTGTCTTGATTTAAAGAAGTGATGGAGAAAATCATAATAATACAGAGTATACTTAAAAGTGTGTACTTATATATATTGTATATATATATATATATATATATATGCAAATGTACACATATATATATTGTATATATACATCTATACATTTTGTCTCAGAGAACTGGTTGTTAAAAGTTTACCTACAATCTCCTGGATATGGCTGATGTTGTAATCATGCTTGGTTTTGCTTGTTTTTGTTTCAAGGGAGGGTTTTAGAGTTTCTAGGAATGACAGTGAAGTTAAAAAAAATCAATAAAACATAAAAAAGTGAAAGAAAATAATAAATGTTATTTGCTTTATATAGGATGGATAAAGAAAATTTTAAACCTGAAAAACAAAGAAGAAAGATTTGTCCTTTGAAATTGCTAAGAATTAGGTTAGATCTAGGAGAACAACATCTAGAGTTCAAAAGAATTTTTAAGCAGACTTTTAGTCCAAGCCTTACCTGAAAAGTAAGCCTCACCATTACCTCCCCAACTAAAACCTCTGGTGGAAGGTCTCCCAGGAGAAACAACCTATTCCACTTTTGGATGGTTCTAATCATTAGAAAGTTTTGTATGACTGAATGAACCTCTCCTATATTTCAAAGACTCCACTTCTTCTAGGTCTACCTTGTAGGGACAAACAGAAGAAATCTAATCCCTCTCCCATCCAACATGGCAGACAACTTTTTTATTCTGACATGGATAATGAAGGTCACATTCTGTTAAAACAAAGTGAAAATGTCACATATATTATAGAAACATTAAGCAAGACAAATGTACCCAGATAGGAACAATCGGAACTAGAAGTGGGAAAAAACAGGACAAAGGTAAGAAACTGGCATACAGACCCTCACCACTCATTTCTCATAGGCTATAGTGAAATCTTAGGCTGCTATATTCTACCAAGTTTTCTTTTTGCACAGAAGCTGAATTTCCTCTGCATCCAGGTATCTCAATGGGATGGAGTCAGTCAGTACTTGCCTCTGTCTCCTGCTCCACAAATCACAAAAACATCAAAGTTTAGAATATTATGTTGGTAAGAATGAAAGAGAATAAAAGAAAAAACAAAGCCCTTGGGAAAATAAGAATGCTATTTAAAAAAAAAAAAACCTCCAAAGAAAGAAGAGAGAACATAATTGTTCATGGTTTTCTAGGCATAACCCAACCCATTTGCATTTGGGATCTGAACACAGCTTAATGACTTTTTCAAATATTTTCGGTTAGTACAATCCCAAATATATTTTGTCAAGCCTTTTCCAGATGCATTTCAAAGGAAATTTACACCGTATGTTTCCTATTTGTCTATCCCTAACTCATCTGTAGCTGGTTAGTTTAGCTGGTTAGAGATGCTGCTAATGAGGCCAAGGCTGTGGGTTTAATACCTGTATGAACCAGTTAGCTTCCCACAGAGGAAAACTGTTCCATAACCACAGAATTCAACCCAATTCCAGTCAGTATCTTAGAAACTGCCACCAAATAGTTTGGACAAAGATTGTATGTTTAGCTAAGTAGAATTCTTTGCCACTCAGTTTTGAAAATGGGGCCAAGAGTGGCCAACTTCACACAGAGGCATAAACACAAATGTGAAGGCAGTGAGGCAGCTCAGCAGATCGAGCGCTGGGCCTAGAGTTAGGAAGACCTCTGATGCTTACTACCTTCATGACCCTGGACAAGTCACTGAATAAGACAAAATGGAAAACTATTCTAGCATCCTTGCCATGAAAGTCATGAAGAGTCAGAGATAAACACACACACGCATATACATATACATGGGGAGAGAGAGAGAACACCTTTATATATGCCTACATACATACATACAGATGTTTTCTCCAGTATATTCACTTACAGATTAGAAAATTGAGTCTCAGAGGGATTAGGTAACATGTTAATTAACATAACCAGTAAGCGCTAGAGTGGAGACTAACCTGGGCCTCCAGCTTCCACGTCTACTGCATTGACCATCCATTCCATCATGTTCCACAGGTATAATGTTAAGTCTGATATCTGGGTTAATCGTTACTCAAATGAAATTCAACAGAAAATTTCAGTTTTTCCATTTTAATCACATTGCATATTGTAATGAAGGAACTCCAGTCTGATTTCAAACCTATCCCCAAGCAGTCCCATTAAAAGTTAACATGAATCAGGTAACTGCAAAATGTTAACCATTTTTTTACATGATTAGCTGAACCTAAATTGAGATATCTTTGTCAAGAAATATCATGACAAGTTCCAGTCACTGGTTTTTAAGAATAGTGTTGTGATGGTACAGATAGGATGAAATTTGTCATCTGCCATTGGGGGTTGCTGATAAAATTGACCATCCACAGGGAATACCTCTTCAACTTGGCCTGTATGGTGAAATTTCCTTCCTGAGAATGAAGAACACCTTTACTGAGCTTATTTTATGCCTTACCTGGTATAATTAAAGACCAGAGAGTCATTGAACAAGGTTCTCTCTGTTGTTACAGCTTTCAAGTAATTTGAAATAATTTTGTTGTATGAATGGAAGACATCTAGTTGGAAAAAGAGGCTTAAAGTTAGCAAGAGATTCACTTTGTTATACTAAATCAAATGCTGCTTAAAAGAATCAACAAGTATAAAGCCCAATGGAATTTGATATTTTCTACTTCAAGTCAATTTTGTGATGGTAAAGATGTAGTCCACTATAAACCACATAAAATATTTGTGAGATTCTGATCTCTAATGTTCTCATTGAAGAAACCTTCAATATTTGTGTAGATTATTCTCATCAAACATTTATACAGGTGGAAAGATAGTCATATTAGCAGTTGTTGACATTCTCTTGATTTTTCTTCCCTCAATATCAATAAAGTCCATCCACAACTCTTATGTTTTCTCCTTCGGATGATAATTCTCACAACGTGCACTGCCTCCCATACAGATTTCCTCTATGTACAACTGGTCTAATCATGTGGTTTTTCTTGTCTTTGTTCTCTTTAGTATCCATGTCTACCTCTTCTATTAGCATAACCTGGATGTGGATATTAGAGTCCAAATGCGGTAGATCTGCTGTGATGGTGAAGAAAAGACTGAAAATCTTTTTCATTTTTCTCATGGTGGTTGGTCTATCTTTAACCTTAAATACTCTCTGGGTAACTTACCTAAGTTGGGACATTTATCAAGCTTTCTCTAAAATATTTTTGTCCTCCAATACTTCTCATTGATTTGTGAGACAATACTTCTCATAACTATCCACCAACCTTCTCCATAAGATCTTACCTATGAGTTTATATTCTATATTAGTGTTGAGCATGGTTGCTTTATCTTTCCTATGGGCATGTGAGTTAAGAGTTTGGTGATTAGGGCAATTTTTAGGTTCTTTTGTCTTCTTCCTTATGGTGACAGATTTACCTTGGTTAAATTTATGTATAAAATTATTGAAGGTTCTATGCTTTTTCTTCAGACCATTCCCAACTTTTCATCATCAAGAACATATTTAAATGTATCAGGATGGAGATGCATAAGACATTTTTTCTCATTTCAATTCCTCTTCACAGACAGTGAATTTGAAAATAACTCTCATTTCAGAAATGTCTACTAAAACATAATGTTTCATTTTTGTGATGTTACTCAGTGCTCACCATGTCTCCTAACTTTATCTTGAATCTTGAAGGAAGTGTTATGAGTCTCCTGTATAATCTACAATAATCATTCCTTATTCCTAATCCATATTTTCTAATATATTTCTTAGCATTCTTATATATAAACAACCACCTTTGCACTGAAGTCACTGAATATTCAAGTATAAATTGATTTAAATTAGAAGGTCTTACATAGTTCTTCACAGACATTCATTACCTCTTCAACCTCTGCAGCATTTTAGTACGTAAGCTGCATTTATTTTCATGGTGGTATTTTTGCAAATCTAATCAACACTGAACTACAAGAAGACTATATGTCTCATGAAAGGATGTTTCCTGTTGCCTTTGTGTACATGATAAATCCAACTCAACTAAATTCTTTCTCTCCCTCTCTAAGGCAAACTTATGAGCCTCACTTCCAGTTTATGGAGTTTCCTTCTAGTTTTATTTATAACAAGAGTTGTATGATTAATATAATTCAGTTCTTCTAGGGCAGGAGTTCTTAATCAAGAAAATGCTGGTAATGACAAGGGTGGGGGATGTCCTCACAACACACTTTTAGGTTTCATTGCATTATTAATATTTTCTCTATCACTTTCTAAAGTCAAGACAATCAACAAATCCCTGATTTGGAGCATTTCTCTCCTTTTCAAGGTGTAAATACAATGAAAATTTAGCCATCAGCTCTCCTATTTAACCTCTGAATCATGAATTTCATTGACAGCATAGTTACTCCTACATACTGCTTCTCAGAATAATGTTTTAAATATGTAGTACAAAGAAATTAATTTCACTGTAATATACCTATTCAAATAAAAAAATTACAACCATGTTCACAGTCTTTGGGAGAGGAAACCCAGAAGATCTCACAGTAACCAACAATTAAGTTAAAGTTAACAGTCTAAAAAAGTGCATGATTCTTTGTACCCTAAGAGACAATGACTAGAAATGTGATTTGGAAAATGTACAATCATACAAATTTGATACCTCATTATTACACTTCACCTGAATACTCAAAAGTGCCTGGAGCAAGATGAGCAAAGAAGAGTGTCAATAAACACACATTCACCATCAGAATGTTTTGTGGAAATGGCCCTCATCACATAGGAATCTGACAAATGTTTCCACTGTGCCTATTTGAAAGTTCTTCCCACATATGGCTTCTCTCTCCCCCTCAATTGTATTATAAAGTTTTCAGGGGTTAGAATCATATTTCCACCATTGTCTCACAACTTCTTGTGCCCTTTATGAATTCAATGCTTGCAATACAAACACATCGTACATCACAGACAAATGGCTAAGTCAATATCCTTCCATACACTGGCACACACTATTCATTGAATGCTAAAGTCCAATTAAAAACTTGATCATCTCACTCAACCTAAGCAGAAACTAAAAGTGACTAATCGGCTGCAAATGTACTTTTAAAATATTTTGCTTGTCTTTACTGAAATGACAGTGGCTGAGCCAGGAGAGAATTGGTGGCAGTCATGAAGTAGACATTCAGCTAGGAACACAGCAATCTTAAGAGCTGGCAGAAAATCCAAAAGATGTATTCAAATTGCAAGAAAGAGACTTAGAAGGAGAGAGATGAGAGTCCAGGGATGGAAATATATATTTAGAGCCCAAAATTCCTTGCATATGTGGTAACTGAAGCCACACAAACTCCTTCCTCAAACAGGTCTATGACATTTCTTAGTTCCACTCTACAGGCCAAAATATTCATAAAGTTAGCAATCCAGGGAGGAAGTACACTTCCATGTTATACAAGTTCAAGATGTTCTTTCACCTTATAAAACCTGATCACTCACTCAAAAATGTTCCCTTTGGTCTAAAACTTTCCATACTTGGTATCTGCCTGAGGTGAAATTTTAAGTAGAGGAAAGAGAGATGAGAACTACTTAGCTACTGTTTGATTCTGGAAAATATGAGAGCTGGGAAATATATGAAGTTATCTGATGCTTAGTAATGCTTTTAATAATAATCATTTAAAATGGTGTTGTTTCTGGTTATCATTGAAATCAGATTTCTCCTTACCTAACCCCTCAATATAACTGTGATCAAATGGTATAAGATTTGTAATGCTTCCCAGATTTAATTCCAGGAGTTTAAGGGAAGGTATTTTTAGTGAAGGATTGTTTGTGGGATTCCTAGTCAGATGTACCACTAGTCTACTAACTTTTAAAAGGACTAGAAAATGGACCTGCGACTTGATAAGCAGAGGGAACAAGTAGGTGAAGAAATTTCCTGTAGCAAGGAAGGATGGCACTTTCTCAAACTTAGTCTTAAAGACTAAAGTACTGGGAGATTATGACTTGCCCAGGATCACATAAGCAGTATATATCATAGGCATGACTTGAATCCAGGTCTTACTGGCTTCAAGACTAGTTCCCTATATCCTCTGCCAGGCTGCCTCTTATTTAGAGAAATATTAAAATCATTCTCTTTTCTAACTGGTCAAGGTAATGTGAAGTATAATTTTGCTTCTGCTATCTCCTCTAAAAATTTTAATAAATCATTTTGTCATACATTTGCTCCAAACTTTTCTGGTGTTAAAAATTAAAAAAAGAGACAATAGAAACATTTTAAGGTTTTTAAATTCAGAATGTTCAATGGAATCCTTTTTGCTGAAAGACTAAAATGATTATTTTAAGAATATTATTTTTATTACTGATCTTTGAACATGTAAGTTACTGCACAGTATACTGTTTTAATTCATTCCTGACCTTTCACATTTAACTGCTGTGCAAAGCACTTTCACGTGAAAATCTACATCCATCTATGTATTCATGTACGGCAAGGGAAGAAAAAAGGATAATTTTAATTAATAGATATTTTGTAGTGTGTATTGTGGAATTAACAGTTACTCAAAGACAATTTTTTTTTATTACTTAGACTAGGGAAAAATCAATCCCTCTGTCTTCAGAGATGTGAGACTAAGAAAATTTACTACTGAGATCCCACTCCAAAATAACCAAGGCTCAAAGCTTTAAATGTGGAATGTAGCTAATTCTCAAAGGACTACAAAAAGTTGGGAAATTAGCTTTCCAACTTGAAAACTAGATAACTTTCCTTTCTCAGCATAAAATTAATTTGATAAGATCAAAATACATATGGAAAGCATAGCCTAGTGGTTTGAGGTTTAGCTATGAAGCCAGCAAGATCTGTCACTGATCTGCTATGCTTGGATAAGCGTTCCAATTCATTGTACCTCAGTTTGTTCATTTCTAAAACAAGAAATAATGTGCTTCTCTCTACCCACCAGGGCCTACCACAGTACTCTGTAAAGAGAAGGCATTTAACTGCTGATTAATTCAATCCAAGTTTATGTACACTGTTTTCATTTAATTAGGTTTTAATTTAATTTAAAAATACATTTCTGTAAATTTTATACACACACATAATCATGATGTAGGCTTTTCAATTCTGCATATACAAACAGAATGTCAGCATCACAGGGTTTATTTTTACTGCTAGGTAAATGACAACAACTGGTGTGAGCCAGAAGAAAAGCACTCCAGTGTGGAGAATAAAGCATTGGTCAGGGTTCCAAATGCCATTTTAAAACCACCCCTGAGATTGAAGAGGAAGGAGGTTGGGTAGACGTACCTCTGGCATTCTCAATAAAGCCTTAGCACCCCAGCCTCATCCAATATAGAATACTGAGGAGCACAGTAATAGAACATACAGAGACAACATACAAGATGCTCTGGGGGAGGGAAAACAAACACAGACATGTCTTTCTTGTCCTCTTGTCCAGGAGTCCAGGAAAAAGGACATTCTCACATGAGGGAAGTCTCCTAGAAATTTCAGCAATGTCACTATATCCTTTCTGAATGTCAGAGGCTCATGGGGCTCTGGCTTACCCTCTAAAGTCAGTTAGGCAAAAAGTACGTAATAACCATGAACTACATGTCAGACACTCAGGATAAAAAGAAAAACAACAGTCCCTTTCATTTGGGAGCTTACATTCTAATGGGGAAGACAATATACACACACACGTATATATGCGTATATATACACATACACACATATACATACATATGTATGTATATATATATATATATATATATATATATATGAAATACTGGATACATACAATATGTATCTGAAGGGGGAAAGAATGATTAGCTAGGAGGTGGGGCTGAGGTGGATAGAAAAGGCAACTAATACAGCTAAAGACCCCCAAATAGAGTATAATCTCTTACAGAAGGTTAAGTACTCTGTGATAAACCACCAGGAACTTCATTATCATTAAGGAAACAAGGCCGGACCTAAAGGGATGGCAGAACCCAGGCCTTTTGGGCTTATGTATATATTGGGCCTCTAGAATCCTGGAAACTTACCTGGTGTTAAGGGAACGTATATTTCTTTTAGGATTACACTATAAGCCATGACACAGTAGTACCTTATAAACCTATGAGAGATGTTCTCACTCAAATGAGAAAAAAATTCTGAATGTCACCTAAGTCAGTCAGGACATGTTGGCAGAAAAGAACCATTTACTCTTTAGTAATGAGATGCTCAAAGTCTGCAGGTGCATTAGGAAGACCAAAGTGTAGATTAAGGTATTCACATGAAAACCGTGGGGCAGGCTGCCTTCCAGTCATCCTTGGCTTTAACTATTAGACATTTAAAGGGTGCCCTTTTTATCATTCCATGCACTCCCAAATGTAAACAGAAAAAAGCAGCACTCAGGTATCTTCTTCTTTACATCAAGAGTGCATTTCATCATTTTCTGCTCTTAGAAATATAGTTAGTTACCTAAAAGCATCTGTGTGCATCTGTGTGAGTGAAGGGAGAGATAACAAGTTAACTTCTCCCTGAGGATTATCATGGCAGGGGAGCTTAATTTTCTGCCCCATATTTAAGTTGTACTTCTTAACAGGTCTTTCCCTCTGGATCAAAGATTTTTTTGACCTTATTCTAAGTCAACCCTATTTCCTATAGTTTTAGCAAGAAGCCTCTGACTGTCCTCTATCTACCCACTAGACTAAAGCACAAGTCAGTCAGTCAGTCAATAAGCATTTATTAAGTGCCTAGAAGAGAGGCTTTATAAATAAGCACAACAAAGGTTCTGAAAACTCCAGCTGGAGAGACTAATAACACCTCTGTGTTGCTAATTGCTAGGTGGATACAGTTTGAAGCCTGGGATCAGGAAGAATTAAAATCTGGCCTGAGAAACTCACCAGCTGTGTGACTCTGGGCAAGTCACTTAACGTGTTTGCCTCAGTTTCCTCGTCTGTAAAATGGGGATAACAAGACTACCTATCTCTCAGGGTCTTTGTGAAGATAAAGGAGATAATGACTGTAAAGTGCTTAACCCCTATGTAAGCATTATATAAATGTCAGCTTTTGTTATTACTGAATCAGTTCAGTGCTCCTGTGCCCAGACAGCCTAACTGCGCCTTCTCTCTTCTTTTTGTCTGGGCTGTGTACACATAGAAAGTCATACATCTGCAGAAACAGAATGCCTTACCTACTCAATTCTTTAAGATTTCCCAAACATTTCCATCTAGACCGTCTCTCCCAGAATTGCTGATGACTGCTCTAAGTCACTGAGGTAGGCTTTTAGCATCTGTGTGCTCTGTACTAGCACCACCACCACCACCACTATCACCAACAGGTATTTACATAGCACTTTGATGTTTGCAAAATGCTTTGCATGTGACCCCGTGTGATTCTCACAACCCTCTAAGGTTGGTGCTACTATTAGCCTCATTTAACAGGTAAGGAAACTAAGGCAAACAGAGGTTAAATGATTTGCCAAGGATCACACAGTTAGTGTTTGAGGTCACATTTGAACTCAGGTCTTCCTGATTCCAAGGCTGACATTTAGCTGATCATTCACCTGAGAAGGTTAAACATTATATAACACACAGCATTCCCCTGGCCACCTTCCTAGTGGTTGCTGAACCATAGGAGACACACGGTGATATATCTAGGGTGGAAAAATTTCTTGGCAATCCCTGGCAATTCATTAATCAATCAGTTAATAGCATTACAAATGCAAAAGTGAGAGCATTTCTTACTGACAAGTGCTGGGGGAAAGAGGATAGAAGGACAGTATTAAACATGTTAGTTGGTAAGTAAATACAGGATATTTACAAAATATTGTTGGAGTTACTGGAGTTATGGAGTTATTGAAGTTATTGGAGAATAGTACTATTGGGAGTATGAGGAAAAACTTCTTGAAGGAGACAGGCCTTGAGTCACCCTGAGTCTGGACTGCCTTCTGAAGGCAACTGAAATTCCTACTAAAAAAGAAAAAAAGCCCTATAGTAGTAGTCAGTCTCTAACTACTCGTTATGGATGGCCCATTCTTCTTTCTCCTTAAATTCCCCAAACCACATGTCATCACCACCCTCTTCTACCCTTGAACCCATAGTGGTGAATGAAACACTGTAGTTCAGATGAGAAGGACTCAATGCTATCCTTTGAAGAATGATCTTGAAACAACTAAAATTTTATCCTCCCCAATGTCCCTGTCCAGGGAGCTGACAGGCAATGACTGATCATCTCTTCCTCTTAGATTATCTACCAAAAAACACATATATTTTCTCTTTTATCAATACTACAAGTGGTGGCATCTAGAAACCAAGAGGATGGCTCAATCGGAGCAGGATTAAAGTATCATCTATTAGATACATCCATGGTAGCCCATGCAGGGCCAGAGTCTCACGCCAACCTTCCTCTGAGTTATTTTATATTGAATGAACATATATTAAAAGAGTAAAAAGAAAACAAAATGATAGTTCCCTTGGTTAGCTCATGGATCATAGATGTAGAAGGGTCATTTAGTATAATCCCCTCATTTTATGAGAATTTATGGACAAGGGAAGTAAAGGTATTTGTCCAAGATCACATAGGTACCAGCTAGCTTGAACTTAGTTTTTCTTACTCCAAATCCGAAATTCCTTCCACTGAACCATACTGCCTTTGTTAATCTAATACTAGGCAAGTAGATAACTGAATATTATATAACTGAAGTTAAATTTGGTCAATTTTTAATCTGCAGCATTCCCCTAACCAAAAGATTTTTTTAATAAATTAAATTCAATCTACTACATAAGGTAGACCATTGTAGAAATGACAATTCTTGGGGTCACAGAAATTTAGGGAAGAAATCAGCCATTAAAGTGACTATCTGTGACCAATTTTTATGACGAAGGAGGACCTGGGGCTGCTTAGCTCATAAATGTCTAACATGATTTGTCCTCGTCTCCCTCAGACCCAGACTTCATGAACTTTTTACCAAGATCTAAGTAGGTCTTCTAGTTGCTGATAATGTAAGTTAACAGAGCATCAGCAAAGACAGAAATGTCATTAATGTACCAAAACATTCATAGCAACTTTTCTGTAGCAGAAAAAAGTTGGAAACAACATGGGTGTACGCTTGTTGGAAGAATGAGTAAATGCTCTCGGTATATGAATGTGACCATATTATTGTGCCTTGGGAAAAAATAAATATGAAGAATTCAAGGAAGCATGGGAAGACGTGAACTAATAATACACAGTGAAGTAAGCAGAACCAGGAGAGCAACACAATAATGGTTACAATAAGGTAAAATGAAAAGTAAACTGAAGCAAACACAAACTGGGTAACTGGAATGATCAATATCTGTTACACAGAACACAGCATGAAATTGATCTCCTGTCACATTGGAGAGAGGTGGGGAATGACAGGTCCTTTACGCTGCACATACCACTGGGTGGTTTTGCTTACTAGTCTCTCTGTTATAAGATGTGTAAGGTTTACCAAGTGGTGGTGGACATACCTGGAAATGACTGTGGTATAAAAATAAAAGACAGCAATAACACTTATTTTTCAAATACCAGATATAGGTCCTTTCCCCCTCCTCCCCAATAAACAAAACACATGGATGAGTATGGGTTAAGTTTTAGGACTTTAAATCTCAATTTAGTCACTGACTCAACTCAATGGATTGGCATTTAACCTTTCTAGGCCTCGGATCTGCCTAGAAGCACAAAGTTAGATATGTCAGTGTCCTTACTGGAGCTATCAACCTTTTGTAACTGACAAGGTTTCAAGCCCTAGGAACTGCCAAATGAAAAAATTAGGCAAAATACTAAAAGTACTCAAAAACCAGATGTTAATTCAAACCTTTCCTCTACAAATAAATTACAACTGTAAAAAGAAAAGGCAACAGGATATAATGGTGACCGTTAGGGAAAGGCAACAAATTAAAGAAGAAATCAAATCTAAGACAAACTTCCCATTAAAAATCAGATGTTAATGAGGAAGTCTGAAAATCCTTTAGGTCTGAACCATTATAAATTCACCATACAAATCACATGGGTTACGCACCATTGCACTAACTCCAAACCATAACAAAATATAAATTATCTTCTGTGACCTCTCTTCCAGAGGAAATGAACTTGATATGCAGTGACAGCTAAGTTGAATTCAGCTCCAAGAGGCAAAAGTTTTCCCCACAAGAAGGGTGTCTAAGGGTTTTTCCTGCCATTCTCTATCCTGACTTGATCACAGCCCACAATCAAATGCAGCAATTCTCTTCATACTTCTGATAACCAAGCAAAGTAGGACATTTTACCAAAAAAGGTTGTGGTCAAAGATACTCACTTGAAAATAAAACTTTACAAGGAAATAAAGCACCACAAAGATTCCCAGACTTTGAGGAGTATCAGTTGCCTTCGGAAAACTAATGCCTCTGCAGGACAACACAAGTAAAAATTCTCCCATATAAATTAACTTTGAAGCATTCTAGAACATGAAATCCAGGACTTGAAGGCTGTTTTCTAAAGGTTCTTAGTATCAAAATGAGTACATCACTTTCTCACCCCCCTCCAAAATTAATTGATTTTTAAATTTATCATTGTTTTTTACACTTTCATTTGTCAATGGGCAAGCATCTGGAGGTTAACTATAATCAAACATCAAAAACAATGACATATACAACAGATTAATAGTATGGGAATCATGAATACATTCAAGACAAATGCAGGGAATAAGCAGATAAAATACATATATTACATTAAGATGTGTCTAGGCGTTATTGGGATTTCACAGATAGAATAGAGTTAGAGATTATTATATTTTCTAACAATATTTCTAATATTTTTTAAATAAGGAAACTGAGGCCCAGAGAAGGAGTCAAAGTAAGGGGCAAAGCTGGAAGTGGTATAAAGGTCCTATGACTCCAAAAAGCAACGCCTTTTCACTGCAATCAGTCAACAAGCACTATGAAGACAAATATGAAAGGAGACATATTCCCTGCCTTCAGAGAGCTTATAACCTGCTAGTAAATACTCTCTACTACTCACTGGTTGCTGTAATGCTCGGAAAGTTCTAATCAATTGGCTGCATTTAATATTTAAACATTAAATATTCCACTGCCTTAATAAAAGTGTTGAAATACATTCCTACAGCACAACCTCTGTGTAACACCCTGGCATATGGCTGATTTTTCCAGATTGACTTAAGGAGGTCAATCAATACCAAGGAGATCCAAGAGATATATCAACTTCCAACAATTCTTTTTAGCTTTAAAAAAACAAAAATCACCCTAGTGTTTTATTGATCCATTTCCAGTTAAGTGTGAAAGCTCCAGACAGAGACTCTTCTGGGTTCAGTGTGTTTATTCAGCTGTAATTCTTTTGAATTAAGGTGCCTTAGCATTATCTGCATCATTCAATCAAAGTGAGTATTTTTCAAAGATTTCCTGACAGGAAATTACCGATTAATTTCATTATTGTTTTTTCTCTTTTGTCTTCCATGGGGATAGATAATACCACTGAACTGTACAACTCAAGGTGTCCCCATTCCAATCAATTCTGCTCCAAAGCTTCAAATCTCTACCACAGTTCCCCAAAGCTTCCTCATGTTATTGGAACCAGAAGGAATTAATTTACTTAATCAGGGGCAAATCAGCGAGTAAATTAGAAAAATGAAGCCAGAGTTGACCACTGTGTTATATGCTGCTTAAAAAAAAAGTTTAAATAGCAGAAAATCATTTTCACGATGTAAAATTGCCATTATATTCACCTCAACCTACAGATATTTGTTTATTACTAGTTTCTCTTGGAGAAAAAAACAGGTCTATCAATCTCATTTCTTTGGATAATATGAGAAAGAAGAAAAAGTGAAGAATTCTCTTTACTCAAGAATGATGGCTACTTAAAAAAAAAGATGTGTGGTTTATACGTTTCTGCAAATGCAACTTATAAATAACCCTGTGAATCCATAATAAATTTTTTTAAACTCAATAATTCAGGAATTAGACAAGTGCAAATAATGGAGCAATATTTAGGCTGTACTTTCATCCAAACAGGTATCTTTTTAAAGTTAGTTGCTGAATAATAATTTAAAATTATTTGGACCATCAAAGATAGAAAGATTAGTGACATTTAGCTGAAGAGTTCTGCTCTGCGAAGTTGCAATGACCAAATTCTTCTGAATAGCTAGCAAATAACAGATAACATTAACATAGCACTTTAAAGTTTGCAAATTATTATATTGTTGTCACAAAAACCCTGGACAGGAAGAGCTATTATTGTTTTTCCAATGAGAAAACTGAGGCAGAGACTGAGTTATTAACACATGTCGGAATCCAAATTTGAATTTGTGTGTTCATGAATTCGCTGAACCACTTAACTAACTGAAATCAGTTACAGTCTAAGCAGATGTTTTCAGAGGAATGAGGAATTATTACATACTTTTTATAAAAGCAAGTGGTATGAAATGGAAATTCGTAGTTTCAGATATAATTGTTTTTATGTGTTTTTCTGAATATATGGAAATGTTCCTTTTTGGTATTTAAATTCAGAAGAAAAAGTAAATTTTTAAAAATCTCTTAACACACCTTTTTGTATGTATATATGCACATATATATATAATTTATATATAATATATATATATATATATATATATGTATATATATATATATATATATATACATATGTACATACACACACATTCACAAAGGTATTTATAAACCATTCTCCAGGCTCAACCAGCTAGTATCAAAGTAAACCAAAACAACAACGACAAAAAATCAAGCTGTTAGGTGGTAGAGATTCACAGTTTTACATTGTCAGCTTTTTCTGCACGTTTTTGAATGAGGAATGGATAGAACCTCATCACAGAGTCAGAAAGACTTGAGTTCAAATCCTGCCTCAGACACTTAACTAGCTACGTGATCCTGTGCAAGTCATTTAACCCTGTTTGCCTCAGTTTCCTCATCTGTAAAATCCACTAGAGAAGGAAATGGTAAACTACTCTAGTATCTTTGCCAAGAAAATCCCAAATGGGGTCACAAGGAATCAGACTCAACTGAAAACAACTCAACAGCAAAAATTTAGTCACTATCCCACTCACTACAGTGACTTTTCCAAACCTTCTATCCCTCCTCAAACCTCTCCCCCTTCTCTTTCAAATGAGACTCTTGCCTTGGTGCTACTGAAAAATTAAGACAGCTCATTCTTTCCCCTCCCCCTCATGTTACATCATCCAGGTGCCTTTTGCTATTATCTCCCTCACCTTGCCTCACAGGAAGAAGGGTCCCTTTTCCTTATCAAGGTAAACCTTTCTATTTGCCCAAGGAATTCCATCCAGACTGTCTTCTCAAGAAGATTGCCCCCACCTTCTTTCCCACCTTCTCATTTATCTTCAATATCTCTTTATCTAATGCCTGCTTCCCTACAGCCTACAAACATACGTGCTACCCCAACCCTATCTTCAAAAAATCCTCATCTCTACTAGCCATCATCCCATATCTCTTCACCTTTCTGTGGATAAACTTTGTAAGAAGGCTATCTACAACAGGTACCCCCACATCTTTTCCTCTCACTCTCTTTTTAACCCATTGTAATCCAACTTTCACTCTCATCATTTAACTAAAACTCTAAAGTTACCGAGATGATGTCTTACTTGAAAAATCTAATGGTCTTTCAGTTCTCATCCTTCTTGACCTCGCTGTAGCTTCTGACACTCAATAATTCTCTTCTCTTCAAAGCTATCCTCTGTCTAGGTTTCCATGATAGTACTTCTTCCTGATTCCTACTGTCTGACCAGTCCTTCTCAATGACTTTTGCTGGATCTTCATCGTGGTCATGACCACTAAAGGTTGCTCTTCTCTTCTTCCATGCTATTTTACTTGGTGTTCTCATTGGCTCCCTTGGATTCAATGATCATCTTTATGATGATGATTCTCAAATCTGTTTATCCAGCCCTACCCTCTCTACTAACATTTAGACAGGAATCTCCAACCGCTCACTGGACATCTCAAACTGATTGTCCTGTAGATATCTTCAACTCAATGCATCCAAAACCGAACTTCTCTTTTCCCCAAAGCCATTCCCACTCTGAGCTTCCTATTACTGACTAGAGTACCAGTATCCTCACAGTTACCCAGGTCCATAATCTAGCCTCTACTCTTTCCTCCCTTTATCCAGTTCATCCTCATGAACTTCCAAAGTGATCTTTCTAAAATGTCTCTCCTCCTATACAATAAGCTTCAGTGGCTTCCTATCACCTCCTGGATTAAAGATGGAATCCTGTTTGGCATCAAATCTCTTCACAACCTGGTTCCCTTCTACCTTTCTGGTTTTCTTGTTTTCATGTACTTTGTGATCCTTGCTATTTGTTTTCCTCGTTGTTTCTTGCAGAAAACCCTCCATCTCCAGATTGGACATTTTCCCCTGGCTGTTCCCCAAGCCTGGAACACTATTCCTCCTCATCTCTACCTCATGGTTTCCCTGACTCTCTTCAGGTCCCATTTAAAATCCCATCTTCTACAAGACCCCTTGCTAGCTCCCTTCCTTTATTGATTATCCCCAATTTCTTCTGTATATACCCTGATTGTAAATAATTATTTGCATGTTATTTCCCCCCTTAGATTGAGAACTCTTGGAGAACAGGGATTGTTGTTTGTCTTTCCCTGCATTCCCAGTGCTTAGCACAGTGACTAACACACAGCAGGCCCTTGCTAAAGTCCAGGATAATTTTGAAAAGTGGAGGGATGGGTGTGAGGTTTTAGTCCTTCTGGACTTGATTCACACTAAAAAAAAGAACCAGTTCCTGAGCTCCAAGTGATAATAGTCTTTTGGGAGACCGGCCACTTCACATTTTAATTGTTCTCAGAGAAAAGGGACAGTGGGCACCGTCTCAGCAGGTGACTCCAGTGCAAAAAGAGTCAATTTCAAAACACTCAAAAGGAAAAAGGAAGAAGGGAAATCAGTTCAGGCATGATAAGGAGCTCTCAAGAGTGAAATATAAAAGCACAAAGTGAAACAAGTCCAAGGAGGAAGAAAAAGAAAAGGACTGGTGTGGATACCCAGAGAATCTGTCAACCATTTTGGAGCTTAAAAGAACATAGAGAAAGGATGGAAGCGAGGATACATAATAGAGAATGAATACAAAAATATACCTTGATCTTGTAAGAATGACGGCAAGATCAAATAACTGAAAGAATTAGGAACTCTGAGCAACATGGTGACTAAACATAATGACAGATCATTCATGATGAAACAAATGGGAAGATGATGAATTTAGTGTTGATTGAGGCTTATTTTGCTTTGTTTTGTGTGGGGATGGGGAACATGGTCAATGCAAGAATTTATTTTGTTTGACTGTACAGGTTCTATTTTTCCTGATTTCTCAAGGTGGGAGGAAGGTTGAAGGATAGAATTTTGATCTAAAAATAAAATAAAATTGAATTTTAAAAAAGGTCAGGAAAACATATAGCCCAGTTCAATTACAGCATATCATATATAAAGGAAAGTAATTGTGAGACAAGGCTAAAAAGGACCAATACTATGGTGGGTACTGAATCCTTGATAGAGAAATCTGAACTTTACTCACTGGGAAATAGGGAGCCATTTCTGGACTGATGAGTGGTACAACTAGACCTATTAGAAAGATTAACATAGCAGAATTCACTAAAAGGTAGACTGTAGGGGCCAAAGAGTGAAGGTGGCTAAGAATGAACGGAGGTTGTCACCAAAATCCAGGCAGACGGTCCTCAGTCCACACCCGGGATTGCCAAGGGCATTAATGAGCTCTCTAGCATTGGAGGTTTTCAAGATATCTAGATGATCAATTAAGGGGAACATCCCAGGGGTGTCGGTTACAACTAGAATCTGTCAGAGATCCCACGCAGCCCCAAGGTTCAGTGATGCTCCAATAAATTTATTTGTTGTAACCAACACTACTATATTTTATAACCTATGATCATCATGACTTATATGAAGCAAGTAAAAGTACATATCAAGAGATGAATATTGGGGGAAAAAGAATATGAGGACAACCATGTTAGAATCAACTGAGGCTTACAAGGAAAGTGAAAAGGGTTTTTCAAAAGAAGTACTGTGGGTAAGCGGAGGACTCAAGGAGGGAGAGGACCCTGCTCAGGAAGGAAGGGCAAATCACCAACACAAATAACAAACTCAACTTTTTTTATTTTTGCTTCCTTTCTCTCCAATACACAAATGTTTGTTGCATTAGGTGACAGGGATTTAAAAGGGACTTATAGGGGATTTTAAAAAAAATTCTCCAATGATAAAGCATGCATCTTTTTTCTCCTTCCCACTTACTCTCACCAGCTGGGGGGTAGGGTAGGGGAGCAGAGAGACAGACAGACAGATGGATGAAAGAAAAAAGAAGGAAGCAAAGAAGGGAAGAAGGAAGGTAAGAAAAAGAAAGAAAAAAAAGAAAAGAAGGATGGAAGGAAGAGTTCAGAACCCCAGTATACTGGTAAAGCAAAACAAACTACATCTGTCAGCTCTTTGTCATGAGGTAGGCAGTATTCTTGATCTGGAAGAAGATTTTCTCTGGAATCAGTTGATTCATGATGTCAAACTCAGATAGAAGCTCAGAAGAGGGCATACTGACTTAGAAAATCACAATTAACTTCACCAGTGGTCTATTGCATTCTTCTATTTTGTTAATCACATCCCAATTATATTTTAATCTGGAACTAGCCAGCAGCAGCAGCAAGTCTGAAACCTCTGCTTTAGTTGGTTAGAATTCTTCAATCTTTCCAAACTGTTCAATTTTACAGCAGTGATGTTAAAGTATAAACTGTTCTGCTCATTTCACTCTACATCAGATTAAAAACTGATTAAATGGCCACAAACTACGCTTCACCCTTAATCCTGTACCTTTTAACATTTAAAAGGAATAGCTAGTTGGGCATAATAAATTTGTGGTTTCATGTGCAATCATGTTTTTTTAAAAAATTTTACCGTTATATAAATGCTTGTTTTATTCCATAAAATAAAGGAAAATTAAAGAAAATTATCAGTGATTTGGATAACAGCAAATGTAACATGTTTGTCAGATTTGTTGGATGACAGAGCTAAGAAGGGTTATAGATAGCACACTGGATCCAAAGCAATACAACAGTGGTATAAAGGTCCTTAATACGTTTTAGCCATGATCCAATCATTTCCTTTGTAGGTGGTAACTATATAAATAGCTATATTACTTTAACAGTATTAGCCAAGAAATAAAATAATACTCAGATGTTCAAATGTTAACTGCAGTGGCTATAAAGACACTTATAAAAAGCTATACAACTTTGTATTAAAAGCTCAATTTAGTTCACCTAAAAACAAGATGATTTATCTCTGATTAAAAGCATTTCACTCCTCTTCTGTCCCTCCACCTCATTTCCGGTAATCAAGGACAACTTCTGTTTCTCCTAATTACCAAAACCAAACAAATGACTATATTATTAAGAAAAGCAGCTCTGGGAAATATCTAAACAAATGACTAAGGTTTAGACTAGCAACAAACTTTCACCAAAACATATCTTGTTTAGGAAATAAACCTCTGGCAAAGTACCAAAAGGGAATTTCGAGGTCACCATAATACCCAGAAAAGTACAATTCATGCCTTGCAACAAGATAGAAAGTCTTAATTTATAACACATTCAGTGCTAACATTCAGTAGTTAAACTTTTTTGTCTTGTTTTTCTACTTTAAATGAAACTGGTGAAATAGGAAGAAGAAAAATGGATCTTTATTACAAAAATCCTAAGTTTACTTTAATACACAGATTAATTTGAAATAAAGGGCACCTGGGACCTTCAACAACATTATGCAGGAAAGTGCTGTTTCCACCAGTTACTTCCCCTGTATTTAAATTCTATGATCGGACTATCTTTTTCAGACAACTGAAACCCATGGCTGTCCAGCCACTGGACTGAATTCACCTCAAAAGGGTCTAAGAGACTTTTGGGGGTTTCTAATTCAGTGAGTAGGCAATCATTTAATAAGGGCAAATAAAACTTACAGTCTAAGTCAGTTGGATCATGTTTTCCATCAAGTTAGTAAACAGCTGCAGACATCATCTGCTTCCCATCAAAGCTCCATGTATAATATATTATACCCTTGCAAAGTTGATGGTTCTGTTAAGTTTTCAAAACCATAACTGGAGAAATATATATGATAACTACATTTTATTAAAGAAAGAAATATCCCTGATCTCCCCCCCTCTAAGCGCCAAAAATCTGCTGAATATCTATGTGCTCTATCTGCTGTCATTTTCATGGATTTGAGAAAAAGCATGAACATGGAGAGATGGAACACAAGGAGGATGACTTCAGAGTAGCACATGGGTATAAAAAACACATAATTCCTCCTGCTCCCATGAATAAGCATGATGAGAATCTCTTGCTTAATATTCAGAAGAAATCTTGAGATCTAAATTGTGACATCTGTGTTTTTTTCCCTTTTCAATGCTTTGACACTAGATTTTAGGGCATCAGTTGTGAGTAGATTCTCAGGCACTGAACCTAAGAACACTTTGAACAAAGTGCCCCAAAGCTCTGTTCTTTCCTTCTTTTTGCAAACTGTCAGTTCAGGGAGTTTTCTTTAATTCTACACTTCTCAATTTGCAGGCAGATTCATTTTGTCCATTTTGCAGAAACTGGAGATGGAACTTGGCAAAGTTGAACCCTGGAACAGGTAGCTTACAAAAGCCAATGGAAACACACAGGATTCTTTACCAAAGCCAAATTCCTTCCATTTCATCCCATTTGGCTGCCCCATAAGACACCAGGGCAATTACGTGCTTTCTAAGAGCTTGGCAGATAATCTGTACAAATACCAGAGAAGACTCTTCTTTCCTATAGTAAGAGTGCAGTAGATTTGATATCTCGAGGTCACAGCTGCAATAACTGTTGTGTGGCACACATTTTCCAGAGTACCTTAAGAACACTGGGGCTAGAAAGATGTGGAGAATTTCCAATTTCTACTGGGCTCTAGAATTGCATGAGTTCTCATCTGAATTACTCTGCTACCTCCACGTATTAAAATATACCGTGATAAAACAATGCTGCTTAGGTAACTACTATATTTGTTATAAAGTAAAATCAGCCTAAAAGATGATTTTGTTTTCTATGGGAGAGAGTGCTGAACTTGGAGGCAGGATAATGATACTTTCATTACACACTTCACAAGGTTATAGTGAGGAAAGTCCACTCAAAGCCTAAAAACACTGTGTAAATGTATGCTCTTATTACTGGCATGTCCTAATTCTAGCCCCATCAATGGCAAGAGTCAAGAAAGCACAGCCTAGTGTAAATAACCCTGGGCTCAGAATCGGCAGGTCTGGAGTCCAGCTCTGACATGTCCTAACTGTGAGACCCTGGGTGAGTCATTTAACACTGAGCAAGTCAATTAATTTCCATCTACCTCAGTTTCCTCAACTCCAAAATGGGGAAATGATAGCACCTCTCCTTTAGACTTGCGGTGATCAAATGAGATATCTGTAAAGTGCTTGGCACATAGTAGGTGCTTAATAAATGTTTGTTTCCTTCTCCTTCCTAAGTGACAAAAACCTAAAAAGCTGCTTCCAACGAGTGTTATCAGACAGCTGGCAGCCTGTATTTTTGCAACAGCTACGGACAGATGGACAGTCCAAAATCACATGTCTCAAATGGCAGCTCTAACTTAATCAGAGATTTCCTGTTGATTTTATATCAGCCTTTCATACAGGTGCAGAGGACTTATATTTTTGGCAGGCCTGGAAAGGTCTGATTTATAAACCATACAGGCAGCTTCTCACTTTTCCATAAACAAGTTATGGAATTAATTACAATAGTATGTACATCAACTCTGCATATGGGACCAGCTCTGTTATTGGAGACTAATGCAATCTAAATATGTGGAAAAAGTCAAATAATTTTCAACAAAGTTAATTTAGATGAATGAATCAGATAATATAAGCTGGAAGTGATCCTGTCAAAATCACTTCTGCCCACTAATGAAACTCTCCCCAACACAGCAGATATTAAGGATTAGAGGTTGGCTATATTTTGAAAAGTTCAAAGAAAATACTGGCTCATGCTACTTTATCACCAGATTTAATCCAAATACCATGATATCTCAATTAATGGACCTTTTGGGAACAAACTTCTTTATGATAAAGTTGGCTAATTAAAAAAAAAAGGATGGGGAGGGGGAGGGAACTCTCAACTTTCTAAATCATTGCTTAAATATGAATTTCTGTCCTATGATTCAGTAGCAAGGATCCCACTAAGCTGTACTGTCTTGCCTGACCACAATGCCTCTTTACATCTTCTGATATTTGTGCCAAGCTAAGGGGGACAGGGCAGAAATAAGGCAAATGTGACAAACTGATTATGAATGCAACAGAAAGTGCAGAATAAGAAATGAAAAGGAAGGCAGGGTGGTGCGCTTTCTCGCAGTGCCTAGCACATAAAAACGATGTAACAAATGCTAACTGACTGATCGTTTTCATGAACAAGTTTGGTCTCCAATTTTTGTGCTCTTTCTACTTCATTACTGTAAGTATTATCGATACCATTTTCTTGGTTCTGCTTATTTCTTACTTCATCAGCTCGTAAGTCTCCCAAAGCTTCTCTTAATTGTTCATATTCATAGCATCCAATACAGCACATTAATATTCCATTACATTTATGAACCACAGTTTGTTTGGTCTTTCCTCAATTGACAGGTGTAAATTTTGTTCTAGTTCTTGGCTTTTTTAAAAGTGCTGCTATGAATATTTTGGTGTATAAACTTTCTGTCTGACCTTTTTTGGATCTATGCCCAGCAACCAGATCTCAGGATCAAAAAGAAGAAACATTTTGGTCCCTATTGCAGCATAATTCAAAACTGAGTGGGGAACCTTTGGCCTTGAGGCCACATGTGGCCTTCTAGGTCCTTGGGTGTGGCTTTTTGACTGAGTCCAAGTTTTACAGAACAAATCTTTTCATTAAAGGAATTTGTTCTGTGAAGTTTGGATTCAGTCAAAGGGTCACACTTTGGCCTTTTGGAGAAAGGGAGAAACATCACAAGCCTGCAAAAAAGCAAATATTCTCTTGATATTTTTAAAAATGGAAAAGAATGGAATCTGTGCACCACAGGGCCATGTGGCCCTCTAGGTCCTCAAGTGTGGCCATTTGACTGAATCCAAACTTCACAGAACAAATCCCCTTAATAAAAAGATTTGTTCTGTCAAACTTGGCCTCAGTCAAAAGCCTACACCCAAGGACTTAGAAGGCCACAGGTTCCACATCCCCAGATTGGACTAATTTACAGCTTCTCCAACAACGTACCAGTGTAACTGTCTTTCTGTGGCCTTTCTACCCTTAACCATGTCCATCTTTTCATCTGCCCACTTGTTGGGTGTCAACTGAAATCTCATTTTTTTTCTTATTAGAGATTTGGGGCATTCTTTCAGATGGCTGCTAATAGTTTTCCATTTTTCTTCTGAGAACTACTTCTTTACATCCTTTGATTCCCTTGGCTGCTGGGGAATGAATGGGCCTTAGCCTTGCGTATTTGTGTATTTGCTCCCTTCAATTTAAGTCAATTTATAGTCAATCAGTTTCACTACAAATACTGCCTCAGTGAAGCATTTGCTTTTTATAGCTTTCATTTTTAATGTGGAATGAAATGTTTGAGTTAATTCCTTGTCAAAGGAAATCCAGAATCTGGATAAAAAGGTGAGATTTCTTTTCTTGCAGGGCAAAGAAAGGAGACAGGATATACCTACTGAAAAGTTTGCTTTTAAAGACAAACAAATGAGATTAATTCCATTTTTAGGCTTACTGGGGAATGAGGGGGAATGTGTGTGCACAGAACAGTCCCAAAAGGCATAGCCTGTAATCTCTCCCCAACCTAAATGATCCCTGATATACTTGGACAGATAAACTCCAGACTATAATTTCTGATGACCTATTCCCAAAAGCTGTTAAGAATGGAGGAATTTATGATTGGAGAATCTGGAGATAACACTCCCCTTGGTATGTACCACTTGGTAGGTTCTGTTCCTTGAGATATACCCTTCCCCAGCTTCCCAACATGAGTTCCATCAGGACAATGGGACCACCTTCTTTCCCTCTGCTCCATGACTCCAGAATACACATTAAGTGATTATGTTTGGATTATGCTAAGATATGTATTCAGAACTCTTGGGGCAGAGGAAGAGAAGGTGGTCTCATTGTCCTGACAGAACGCCCAACTTCAGTGCTTTACAACTTACTGTGATACATACTTTGTTGCATTAAGTGAGAATACACCATCACTTTTTTGTGATTCATTACTCGTAATAAACTATAGCTTATTTAGACCCATCTACATCTATCCATAATATACAAAATGAAGAGTTGTAGCATCAGTTCTAAAAAAACACACAAAGTAAAACAAAACAAAAACAAAACATAAAATGTACTAAAAAAACCAGAATATATAGTAAAAAAAAAAACTATAACCGGATCTACCACTCTAACTTTTCTTTATTCAATTCACTGATAAAGGTGTTATGTAAGTCAAACATAGATCCTTGATGCACTCCATTAGTGACCTCTTTCTAAACTGATATTAAATAGTTAATGCCTACTTTTTTTTGGATCTAGTCATTTAAATAGTTTTACACCCACCTAAAAGCACTATGGTCTACCCCAAATCTCAGTAGCCTGAGAGTCAAATAGTTTGCTAAAATCTAAGTCAACTCTATCTATTATATGCCCTTACCTACCAGTCTAGCAAACCTACAACGAAAGAGAAAGATGTTTGTGGTCTGCCCTGTTCTTTGTTGAAACCAGGCTGGCTTTCTGTGATTACCTCTTCCTTTTCTAAACTAACCAACTTTCTAATAACATCATCTAGAATCTTGCCAGGAACTGAAATCTAATTCAATGGCCTGTGAGTGCACAGATTCCATTCTTTTTCATTTAAAAAAAACCAAGAGACTATTTGCCCTTCTGTAGTCTTGGGATGCTTCTCCCTTTCTAAGCGATCACAGGCACTGGCTCAGTAATTGTGTCTGCCACACTCCCAGGACATGGGCCCTTTACTTATTCAAGAGAAACTAAGTGCTCTCCTACCATCATCCTACTGATCTTTCCTGCTGGCTCCCCATTAACCATTTTTTTGATCTATCATAGTCCAAAAAGCCTTCTCTTTGGCAGAGAAAACAGAAGTAAAGTAAGAGTTATTTCTTCTGCCTCCTTTTGGCTATCTGTCAACACCACCATATTCTATTTAAGCTCAAAACAAAATGCTCTTTTTTGTCCTTAACTTTCTTCAACAAGTCTTACAAGGCTTTAGCACTCCTGACAGTATTCCTAGTAGACACAGACATAATGTTGATACTTTTCCTGGGTAGTAGTGAATGCTGGATTTGTTATCAGGAATACCTGAATTCAAATCCTGTCTCAGATACTTCCTGGCTTTGTGACTCTGGGCAAGTCACTTAACTTCATACAGCCTCAGTTTCTTCATCTCTAAAATGGAGTTGATAACAGTACCTCCCCCTCAAAGGATTGTTTTGAGGATCAAATGAGATAATATGTAAAGTATCTTACAAACTTTAAAGAGCTAGTTTTTTCCCAAAAGAAATTAGTGTTTTTCAGTTAAATACTGTATGCAGGCAATCATCTTGGTTCATAAATAATTGTGAATAAAATAAACTACTTTAAGCATGTAAAGAGACAAGTTGTAGTATTCTCTCTTTTCAATCTTTAAAATGCCTAGCACTACAGAAACTTCACATTTTCAAACATATCTTCCTAAAAACTCATTTGTTCAGCAGTCTGAACATGCCTCAGTACCGTTTCCTGAGCCCTGGACAATGTTAATACTGAACATCTATAGCATCTGTGAATTAAATTTCCTAAATTAAAAAGAAAAAATGCCCTTGGATTTTGTAATTAAGCAATTAAAAAAACACAACACTCTACAGTTTTCACTTGAAATGCTTTTTCTTTTGCCAATTTTTACCCTTTCCCCCTCCTAATCATCCTGATGTTCCACAGTACCTCACAGGTTTCCTCTCTCGGAGTAATTCTTCCAGGCTCCTTTCACAGTGCTCAGCTACCACCACCAGTCTCTCTGATTAAAGCAAAACAAAATTCCATGTTACATTTGGTTAACACAACATCTCATTAGCCAAGGAATAAACCACACAAAGAGTCCATGACCATACTCTATGAATTAAAATATTAACTTTTTTTCCCAAAAGGGCTTATAGTTTCCTATATGGATTTTTAAAAATCAGTTCATTTTAACATTATAGAGTAAATGTTAAACTGCACAAAACATATAATGAAGGAAATTGAATAGCCTGATGATCCTGAATTAATCAGAAGAAAGGCAGAGGACTCAATTTATTACAACATTTTCATACTGAGTATAAAAATACTGGATCTTCAATAACAAATTATTATTATGTACTTTGTATATACTTACTTTAAAAGAAACTTTTCTTTTTCCAAGTACCATTATTCAAGCTAGAGGGTTTTCTTAGACTGAAATTCACTTTCAGTCTAATGGTAAGATTTTACTAGATCACACTCATCTAGCTTTCTAGAGGGTTGGAAAAAGCTTCCTTCTCAGGTGATATAAAGGATTCATGCAAGCATGAGTGTGCTTGTTGTTCTAAGAGAATGACTTTGAGGTAACATTACAAAATACCATATTCTCCATTTTTTCTTGTTCCCACCCT
This sequence comes from Potorous gilbertii, assembly GCA_028658325.1. Lineage (NCBI taxonomy): Eukaryota > Metazoa > Chordata > Mammalia > Diprotodontia > Potoroidae > Potorous > Potorous gilbertii. The sequence goes on along the minus strand of CM053774.1, from coordinate 91,386,777 downwards.
CAAATCCTAAGAACCCAGAAAATAATTATATATTTAAGAAATATTTCCTGAAGATTTCCTGAAGAACTGAAGAAATTTGCAAGATTCAAGGACTTCTACATCTAAGAAATATGCTCACCCCTTTAATTCTGTGGTTGCTCAGTCATTAGTTTATATTTGACTCTTCATGACCCTGTGGACCATAGAAGATCAGTGATGGCAAACATACTGGAGAGGTTTTCCATTTTCTTCTTCAGTGGATTAAGGAAGGAAGAAGTTAAGTGACTTGCCCAGGGTCACATAAGTAGTAAGTGTCTGAGGCTGGATTTGAACACTGACTCCAAGAGCAGTGGGATCCAATATGCCATCAGCTGACTCACTCCTTAATTAAGCTACTCTAAGCCTAGTCCATGGGGTCATCAAGAGTTGGATACAACAACAACAAACTAAAAACAAGGCTACAGATGCTCCGTGGGGATGGGAATGGAAAGAAGAACAGAGGAATTGGCCAAATTAATTAAATTCCAGTATTAACTAACAGAAGGTAAGCCAAGAGTTAATCACAATCATTGGTCAAAAGCAAAAAAAAGAAAAAAAAGTGAAGAATTCTGGGAAATAAGGAAAAAATTCAGCTAGTGAGTGAAAGCAAAAAAGCTTAGGCAAAAGTACATAATTCATAATGACTATGAAGTTCAAGGCAGAAACACCAACATTCAGACAGATGAGCATCAGAGGGGGGTGGAGCCAAGATGGCAGAGAAAAGGCAGGAAGTCACCTGAGCTCTCCCAAATTCCTCTTGAAATAACTTTAAATAATGCCTCGAAACAAATTCTGGATTGGAAAACCCACCTAAGGATAGGATGAAACAGTTTTCCAGTTCAAGAAAACTTGTGATCGATTATACCACAATGAAAGTGGAGCACAGTCCAGCACAGGCTGCACCAGAACCAACAGGGCCCCAGCAAATAAGGAACAGGCCTTGGGAGCTATTGAATAAGTACTGGCAGTGGCTGTTTCTGGAGCTCTCTGGCCACAAATGGTAAGAGGGGGTGGGGGTGGGGGGATCAGATAACTGGTCAGAAGGAGATTACAGGGTCCCTTTGCTGGCACTAGGGGCAGGACTCTGTTGCTTTGCCCCTACTAGGTTCTAAGTATCAGTCCTGGGTGGCAGTCCCAGGGTGGGAGAGGAGAAGCACTAGCACACCAGAGCTTGTGGCCACAGGGGAATGGGGACCCTGATTACCTTTGCAGAGCTGAAAAGAATGTTTGTGGTTACTCACCGACCAGAGCACCAGCCAGGAAAGGAGTAAACACTTCTTCTTAGGTCATACCACTTTGAAAGAACTGAAAACTTACAAGTTCCTAGAAGTATCTGAAAAGAGCTGCACAAAAATCCTGAAGCTTGGGATAGTGCCACTTCTACTGCGGAAGCAGAGCTCTACTTTAGCATAGGGTTAGAAGTCAAGACAGAGGCTGAAAAAATGAGCAAACAGCAGAAAAAAGATGCTGACTATAGAAAATTACTATGATGACATGGAACATCAAAACATACCCTCAGAAGAAGACAACGAAGTCAAAATTCCTATATCCAAAGCCTCCAAGAAAAATATGAATTGGTTTCAGGTCAAAGGAGAGACCAAAAAGAATTTTAAAAATCAAGTAAGAGAGGTAGAGGAAAAACTGGGGAGAGAAATGAGAATGATGCAAGAAAATCATTTTTAAAAGGGTCAACAGCTTAATAAAAGGCACAAAAAAAATGAAGAAAAAAATAACACTTTAAAAAACAAAACTGGCCAAACTGGTCAAAAATCTAACGAGGAGCACTTATTAAAAAGCAAAATTAGTGAAGTGGGGGAAAACGGTCCAAAAAGACACTGCAAAAAAGTGTCTTTAGAAAGTATAATTGGGAGATCTCTGCATAAACCCCCTGAGGGAACTGAGCCTGAGAGGCGACCCTGCCCCCACCTGAGAACCAGCAGATAAGCTCCCATTGAAGAGCAGTCAGGCCTGCTGCCAAAAGCCCTGAGGCTGGGGAGCAGCATCTGAATCTCAGACCCCAAGCACTAGTTCAGGCAGACCTAGGCTGGGGTGGAGAGGACTCTCAGAAGTCGGGTAACTGGCTGGGAGCATTTGAATCTCAGACCCCAAGCACTAGCTGGGCGGATCTGGGCCAGGGGGTGGAGAGGACTCTCAGAAGTCAAGTAACTGGCTGGGAAAATGCCGAGAAAAGGGAAAAAAAACTAAGACCACAGAAGGTTATTTTCTTGGTGACCAGAGGATTGCGCCATTCCTCTCTGAGGACGAAGAGATATGCTTACCATCAGGTAAAGACAT
>CM053774.1:91363698-91374456 GCA_028658325.1 Potorous gilbertii | reverse complement strand
TTAGGAGCGGCGAGGCCCTTGGACAGCTTAACCTCAGTCTCAGTTTTAGGAGCGGCGAGACCCTTGGACAACTTAACCTCAGTCTCAGTTTTAGGAGCGGCGAGGCCCTTGGACAGCTTAACCTCAGTCTCAGTTTTAGGAGCGGCGAGGCCCTTGGACAGCTTAACCTCAGTCTCAGTTTTAGGAGCGGCGAGGCCCTTGGACAACTTAACCTCAGTCTCAGTTTCTACAAAGGAACTGGGGATAATGACAGTGATTATCTTACAGAACGTTGTAAGGGTCAAATGAGATTAATATTTGCCAACCTTAAAGTACTATATAAATGCTAGCTATTATATACAATACAGCTTCAGAATCAAAAATAACAATTTGGAGGAAAAACACAACTTGCTTTGTAAAAGAGAGGAGGCAATGTTCTCTTGAAAGTTAGAAACTTCTACACATGCCAGGTGATGAACCTCTGTCCTAGGACATTACTGATAAAAATATAGGAAGATAACAGTAGGTCTTGTTTCACAAATGGGGCTTCACAGCAGACACCTTTAATTACACGACCATCCTTTTGCATTTTACTTTTGAGTTGTAAACCAAGAATGCTGGTCACTCAGGAACAGTCTAATATGTAATGCAGTGATAATCCTACGGAATAAAGGTTTGCAAGTAATATAAGACTCAGTAATAAAACTGCCTTCCAAGTTCATTTAAAACTTACTGGCAAAGTAAAATGGGGAAAAAAAAAGCAAACTTTTGCTAAGGCTTTACTCAAAATAGAAGAAACACATGGTATACTGCATATTTATACATGTTGGAAGAAAACTTACTATTGGGAAATTTTTTCTGAGTCATACGATGAAGAACAATTATTAAACATCTGAAAATATGCAGACCTGGGATTCCACTGTAATTAAATCCTAGTTAAATGAAATAAAATACAAGTAAGAGATGTGAAATGGCTAGGGAGGGGACCATAGAGTCAGTAACACGGACTCAAGATGCATTTCCCTATATACTGGTTGACATCCCTTAGAAGTCATTTACCCTGAGTGCTGCTGCTTCATGCAACTAAGATAGGAAGTTGCATGCTAGCTGCTGATCGGTATTGTTGGTAAAGGGAGTTTCCTCATTAAGAGATCCTGAAATCCTGGGTCTGGAACCTCTGAGATGAGTCAGTTCCATCAGAAATAGATGGATAAGTAGTCTTATTTTAAGTAAAAGATACATCTAAGAAAGGGGACCAGGAATGTACAGTAGTCTCCTATATTTTAAAATGATCATAAGACAGGAGTAGCTACCAGGAAAAAGGTGAGTGTATCTTCATTATTAAAGATATCAGAAGAGTTAAGTCAACCCAGAGCATTTATTAAGTACCATGGGCCAAGCACTAAACTGAGTGCAGTGAATGAGGGAGACCAGAGACAGGGAAGACTAAGGTCGAACAAGCAGTAGTTGGTGTTTTAGTTAAGATCGGAAGGAAGTCCGAGCAGTCTGGAGATAGAAATGAGGAAACTAGGGACTGTCATCATTGGATCATGGCAGGGAAGATTACGCCCCTTATATCTTAGTATAAGATTGGAAAGGCAGAAAAGGGTCAAAGTGATGAAGGGCTCTAAAAGTCAAAGATTTCTATCTGATCTAGGGGGATAACAGGAGGCCACTGGAATTCATTTAACGGAAGGAGAAGGGATAGAAAGGGAAAAGTGATGTGAACTAATGGGACCCTCAATGAAAAGAATACAATAGTCAATTTTTCCCCTGCAACCAGACTATTTTCCACCAACCCTTCTCTTTTTCCTACTACTTTTCTCCTCTATTTTTTAAAGCCCTTTGCTTCTAAATAAGTTCATTGTACCAAACATTAGTCTAGGAAGTAAGAGGCTTACTTCTAGACCCAAGTTGGACATTAATCTTTAGAATTTATCTAATTTCAAATTAGGTAAATCTCTCTGATTTAGACTTTAGGGGAATCACTGGCTGTTGTATGGGGGATAAATTGGAGGGTTGTTAATATAGTAGGAAATCGATGGAGGAGATCTTAAGGGTGACCATGAAAAAAACAGAAGGAAACAGGAAAAATGGTGTAGAGGTAGAAATGATGATTTGGCCACCGCCTGACTGAATCTGGAGAGTCAGAGAGGGTGATGAGCAATCTCTGATTCTCAGTTTTTTCATCTCCTGTACTGGAATACCTGGCCTTCTCTGAGAGCTATAATGAGTTAACACCCATGAAAGTGCTACTTATGTGAGAAAGAAAAACATCTTATGTGGACATGTGGCAGAATATCTTCATGTCTGGAACAATGCTTTCTCAAAATAATGAACCATGTCTAGGGATAGTCATGGGTAGGGGCAGCCCTCTTCTGACACATTGTGAGGTTTAAAGACAAATGGAGCTAGTAAAATACCCTGGAAAGCATCAAGCACTCTAAAGAACTGCAAACTTAAACACAGCTCACAACAACTGCCAACACTCCAGATGACAGGGTACTTTGTAGTCCACAAGCCGCTTTCTTGGGGACACCTGTGTAAAGCAGGTAGTACAAATATTATTATTTCCATTTTCCACACACAGAATCAAAGGTAATTAACAAAACCCATGCAGGCTAGAACGAGGTCTTAGGACTAATTTGCTTAGTGTTCTTTTCTCCAACCACATCACAGTGAAAACCAAGGATAATATCCATTTGAGCACTCAGTTTTGGCACAGTAAAGCTCCATTTATTTGTTACTAAGCTCTAACTGTAGTAAGTACATGGAGGTGAGAATCTTAAAAGTCAAATGAATTCAACAAATACTAAATGTGAACTCTATGCAAGACACTAGACAGTGACAGATAAATGGGCAAGGAAGCAAAGAGAGAAAGGTGACTGGAGAGACAATTACTGTCCTTGAGGATTCATATGGCCTGAAGAAAATTCCACTCCTAAAGGAACTGGAAAAAAAAAGGAAACCACGAACCAAAATTGTTCATATTGGATTTTCTTTCATATCTCATGATACTACTAAAGATACTGGTCAATAATCATATGGGGAGGGGAGAAGATGAGAGACAAAACTGATACATAAAAATCTGAAACACAGCCTACATCGTTTTAAATTTGGTGACACCAACAACCAATTATGCAGATGATTTCCTAGTCTCACAATACTATCTGTTGGACATTTCAAATGAGATGATCCATAAACATTTCAAACTTAACATGTCCAAAACAAATCTCCTTATGTTTCTCCAGGAAACTCACTGTTCTTCCAAACTTCCCTATTTCTGTCAATGGCATGATCATTCTTTCAGTATTCCAAGTTCAAAATACCTCAGAATTATCCTGAACTCATCACCCTCTGTGACCTCCCAGATTCAATCATGTCATTCCTACCTCTATACCATCTCTGTTTTCTTGTGTTTATTCACAGTAACCATTTAGGTGAGATTTCTACCACCGGTTTCCTACCATACCAACAGTTGCAATCCATCCTCCATATAGTGGCTAGTGATCATCCTAAAGCCTAAATCTGACCATGTCACTTACCCACTCCAATTCTAGTGGCTCCCCTATGGCCTGTAATATCAAACATAACCTTTTGTTTTGCTCTTTATGCCTTTCACAATGTAGCCCCAGATTACCTTTCCAGCTTCAGTACACATGACTTCCCTTCCCTCACTCTAGAGTTCAGTCAAATTGGCCTTCTTGCTATTCCCCAAGAATACTTGCCTATATTTAAGACTCGCATTAAGTACCACCCTAGCTGCTAGACTTACTTCACTAAACTAATACTTATTTTGTATTTATTTTATAGCTATTTATCTCAAAAGGATTACAGGACAAAGGAGGCAAAGGACCTCAGAGGTGCTCTAGTCCAAACTCCTCATTTTATAGATGAGATGAGGACCAGAATATATAATTTGCTCCAGAACACACTGGTAGCAAACTGAAGGTCCAAGATATGAACCCCAGTCCTCTGACTCCAAAGATAAAGCTTTTCCATTTTCTTCTTAAAATTTATTTTTATTTTTAACAACAAAAAACAAACAAAATGGGTATTTCCATGGACACAGTAGAACGGAAAGAGGACTATTCATAAAACTTCAGTTCTCCATTATATAAATCTTCATCAATACCAACAAGCATTTATGTCAGGGAATGTACTAAGTGCTGGGGATAGAAAAGAAAGATGAAAACATCACCTCTGCCTTCAAAGAGCTAACATTCTAATAGGGGGAAAGTGAAAATGAGAGATCACCTCAAAGAAAAGAGAGGGAGACAGGGAACTGGCTGATGAGGAAAGGTCCCTTGCAGAAGGTTAAGATTTGTACTGAGTCTTAAATGAAGCCTGGAGACTAATAATAACTCTGGTCATGGTGGACAGCCAGTCAAAAGAACAGAGAAAAGTCATTTAAGTGCAACTTATAGCTGTTCTGCCTACTGGCAAATCTTTCTGGCCTTTCTTAAATGGCTCCATAAAACTTTTCCTTTCTTTTTTTTTTTGTTTGTGCTTCCCTTCTCTTGGCTCCACACCTCCTTACCGATTTATTATAAAAATAAACAAAATAAAAACAATTCTTTGAACAAATATACATTGTGAAAGAAAGAAAATTGCCACATTGGCTATATCTGAAAACACGTCTTGTTCTACATCTAAGTCCATCATCTGTCAAAGTGGGGGTAAGCATGCTGAATTTTCATCTTCTAGAACTGTAGCTGGTCACTTTATGAATCAGAATTCTCCATGGTCTTCTTCAGCAACAAAGGATAAACACAAACAATCAGAATTCTAAAGTCATTCAAAGTTGCTTTTTTCCCCACAATATTTATAACACACTTATTTTCATGCTATTATGAGAAACTCTGAATTACTTTATACAGACCTTCAGAGATTTATCTGAAATTTTTCATCTTAAGGCATAATAATACTCTACTTTTATTCATGCACCATAATTTAGTCACTTCTCAATAAACAGCATCCCCTTTACTTTTTATAACAAAGAGAGTTTTTAAAAATGTATTTGCATGTATAGGTCCTTATCCTCATCCTCTGATTTCCTTGAGGTTATCAGTCCAGTAGTAGTATCACTGGGTCAAAAGGATGAACAGTTTAAGGAGTTGGGGATACATTGCATCCAGAATGGCTGGATCAAGTCATAGCTCCACCAATAGTACCTTTTACTCTGTAATCATCTTTGCCACTTTAGTTAAGTACAGGGTGAAACCCACTGTTTTCACTTGCATTTAGAAAAATGATTAGGAAATCAATAGCTATTTGAAGTATTTTTCCTATGGTTGTCCGATAACCAAGATTTCTTCTTTTGAAAACTGCCTATTCATATTTCCTGACTGGACAGTGTATCAGAGAAATGTGCAGCAAAGATTTTTTTCTAGGTCATCTTTTCTTTCTAATTTTAACTGGATTGGTTGTGCAAAAACGTTTTAATTTCATATGATCAGAATTGTTCACTGTATCTTCTATGATTCTCTTTATCCCTTTTTAGTCATGAACTTTTATCCACTAATCCAAAAGATCATTTCTTTCTTGTTCCTCTAATTTGCTTATGTCGTCCTTTATGCCCATGTCATGTATCCATTTAGTGCTTCCTTCTCTTTCTCTCTCTCTCAAAAATGAAGGGAATATCCTCTTTACATCTTCAATATACCTTAGTTCTTATCCTTAAATAACTAATAGTTTAGTTCTTATCCTTAAACAACTAATAGCTACGTGATGGAAGGAACTACTGCATTCAGCACCTTCCACATACCTGGTAATACTCTGACCACTCTTTGGATCTCACTGATACTTCACCCAATAATGTAGCTCACAGACCATCTGCATCTCCGAATGTGCAAGATTCCTGTCCACGCCCCCTTGGCAGTTTGGCACAGGCCTACCTATGTTCCTCACAACAAAGCACAGATACCAATGGAGCACCTGGTCTGCTACACCTAACATCCATCACATTACCAGTTCTTCATTTTGCACCATGTTTCTTTGACAGCCTTCCTTGCACCACCTCTCCAGGATAATTCTTTATTTCTAAATGTATTTCAGCCTCATCACACCCACTGGATATTTCTCCATTTTTTCCTGAATGATACTCTCATTGTCTATTTGTGGAGTCTGTCCAAGACTCTAAGAGAAATGGAACCTCTTATTTTGAGGTCTGATTATTTTCAAAAGGTATCCAATTAAACATGTAAAATATATGTATATGTAAAAATGCACATATGGATAATACATATGAATTTGTATATAAACACATGCTCAGATGTGACTATCATAGAACAGATAAAAGGAATTCTTAATCCACTTAAATTTTCCTGTATGAACAAATAGGCTAATTCTTTTAAACAATTGTTTTCTCATTTAGGTTGTTTTGCAATATTTACTAGCTTGGTACAATCATTAAGATGTCATTAGAAAACAAGAACATCTGGAGGATCTCTCTATAAGAGATCTCTTAATTACTAGTAAGTATGAATGAACAACAAAAAAATTACTGAGCACTTACTAAGTTCAAACTACTGTGCTAAGGGCTGGGAATAGCAAGAGAAAATTGGAGACAATACCAGCACTCAAGGAACCTACCCCCTAATAAAGGAGATATTATATTGGAGGTTTCAGGTAACAAATCAGATGGAAAATATCCCAGGGTCCTTAAAAGACAGTAGCAAAGCAGATGATAATGCATTGTCTTAAACATCATTTCCATTGATAAAAACTAATCATATCCGCTTCTGTTGTTCAAGTATTTCATGGTGCCACGGTTTTGGGATCTACTAGCTTCAAATCCATAAGGGTTGATTCCAGAGATGATTATTGAGGGGGCTGGGATAGAATTAAGGTGTTCTGTAACTGGACTGTTATCCCCAAAGCTCTTGGGCTTAGGGTCCTAGGCTGGATAGACAGAGACTTATTTTTTCTCTGTCTGAAGTTTTTGACACTGTAGATCCCTTCTCCTCTTAATTTTCCCCCAATACTGATCTTGGCTACTTCTCTGATTCGTCTGACTATACCTTCTTAGTCTCCTGCTGGATTATATTCCATCCCCATCTCTGCCAACTCCTCTACTATGCAGAGGAGCACATACATCTCAGAAGTTCTACTCAGGGACTTCTATATTCCCTTTTGGTAAACTTATTAGTTCCTATGAATCCAAATCCCCAAACTACATATATAGCCCCCAGTCCCTAGGCTCCAGTCCTGTATCACCAGCTGTCTCCAAGACACCAACTCCATGTTTTACACATCTCAAACACTGTATGTCTAAAATATGTTAGTACTGTTCTCCATAAACTCATTCCTCTTCCTAACCTCCCAGCTTCTGTTAAGGGCATCTCTTCTGAACAATTGTTACAACCACTTGGCAACTATAAAAAAAATCAGACATACTAATAAATAACTCACTATGAACATATGTATTAGTCTTTTTTCCCCTTTCACTTATGCTTCATAACCAATGAGTGCTCTCCACTCATAAGATGCTTTCATCTTTCAGCTCCAGGCATTTTCGCTGGCTGCATCTCATGCCTGGAATGTTTTTCCTCCTCATCTCTACCTCCTAGCTTCCTTCAAGTCCTAGCTAAAATTCCACCTTTTACAGGAAGCCCTTCCTACAGGAGTGGAAGATCACAGCTAAGTTGAAAGCCTGACGGACTGAGCATGACGTTGTCCTAGATAGTAATAGGAAGGCTAGGAATTTGGGGGAGATTTAGGAGGAAAGATGAGTTCAGTTTTGGATATGTCAGATCTAACAGATCTAAGTAACATCTAGTTCAAGATGTCTGAAAGGCAGTTGGGAGATGAGAGATGGGAGGGCAGCCGAGAAGTCTGAGCAGGATAGGAGATCAGAGTCATTACCATAGAGATGGTAATTAAATTCATGGAGACTGATAAGATCATTAAGTTCATGAAGTAGCAAGGTGCCTTCCCTTTGTTCATTACTTCCTATTTATGCTGAATGTAGTTTTCTGTACACAGTCCCCTGTTAGATTTTGTGCTCTCAGGGTAAGGTAACTTTTGCCCTTTTTTGTGGCCCCAGAACTTAACAAGTACTTCGTGATTGATCACCAAAGCTCTGGCCTTTATCACCTTTTGCTGTGTTATCCTAATAGTTTAACTGTTCTCCCCTGACTCCCATGTTGAAAAAACTCAAGGGCTCCCAACTGCCTCCAGGATAAAATACAAACTCTTCTGTTCAGCATTCAAGTCTTTCACAATCTAGCTCTAACAGATTTTTCCAGTCGAATTTCATATTACTTCCTTTCCACGCATTCTGATCCAGAGAAGGTACTTAAATACATACTTTTTCACTCATTCCAACTGTCTTACTGGCTATCACCCATATTCAACTTGATTCCGTTCCATCTCGTTGTCTCTGTCCAAGCAGCTCTTGTGGTTTGGAGTGCTCTCCCACCTGACCTAAGCCTCAAAATCAGGGCTCACAGTGGTTAGCAATAGATGAAGGTCCCCTCTATAACTACAATTTCCATCAGCACCCTTTCTTTCATTAAATTTCTTCGTATTCATTCACATGAATCCCTTTTCCTTCACCTATCCAGAGGATAGGGACTGTGCCAAGCACAAATAATAGGTGGTTAACAATTCTTTGGTGAATTTGCCTTGTGCCTGGCACATCAGTAGATACTTACTATTTACTGACTTGATAATTAAATTCAGCACTGCATTGTAATTGGGAGAGGAAGACCTTGTCATTTAACCTCACAGTTTCCCAGGTAATTCCAACATACTAAGTTACAGACTAGTTACTGATCTTTGGAGAAAAATGTCAGTAGTAGAGATAATGAACACAAAGGAGTGTTACAAGCGGCAACAGTCAATGTCATGAAACTACCAACTCCTACATTCCGAAATGCTATTTTCAGTAGAGGAGCCTGAAAGCCATTTCTTTTCCAAGTAGAAAACTAAACCTCTCGGATTTTCTTCATTCCGTAACTTCAAACACGGATCAGCATAAAAAGTCATAAACCTTGAAATAATCTGTACAAGGCAGGGAAAAATTTTTATATAGCAAGGAAAATTAGTATACCATAGACATTCTCCTATTAGACCAAAGAAAAGTTGGGACCACCTGTCGCCTGAAAACCAACAAGCATTAAGTCTCACATGCACGCCAAGCATTGTGCTAAATACAATACAAAGGGGGGGGAGAAGAAACCAATTACAAAAATTAAACAACATGACTTAGCAACACCTAAACGTACAAATATTAAACCTTACCCAATTAGATAAAATTGAACGACTCTGACCACCTTAAGAAATGATGAAAACGACTACTTTCGTGACACTTAAATAGAAAGCGAGTACAATCAGAACAACATATACAGTAATAACTACATCGTAAAACAACTCTGGCGGACTCAAGAACTCGGGTCAATGCAATGACCAGCCAGGAGGAGGACAGGACGAAACACGCTACAAGCTCGTCCCACAGGAGGGGAGGACTCGACGAGCAATGGACGGCCTGGGGGGGAATATGCACATTTAGTACAAAGGTTTTCTTTTTTATTTCTTCTCAGTGAGGGTTGGGAGAGAGAAAAAAGTGCTTGTTAATTAAAAACAATTCACTCAACAGATGTGTTTACTAAGCACCAAGCCTAGGCCAGGCTTTCTGCGGGGGTGGGGGTCGTTGGGGCCACAAAGGTCAAGGCTTAGAGAAGAGAAGGCACCCTCTTCTTCTTTAAGGGTCCCCCCCGCCCCCGGAGTCTACTCGGACGTAGGCCGCGACTCCGAAACTTCTTTGGGCCCCCAGCCTTCCTGACACGCTTGGTCCCTGGAAGGCCCCGAGCCAGGCTCATCTGGTCCTTCTGGCCCCGGGGTAAAGCTCACGACCTCCCCCGGAACCCCCGGCAAGTCCTCAGGCTTCTACTCACATGAACCAGGCGAGGCCGAGCAGCCCGGACCGCCGACGTCGCCAGGGCGGCCGGCAGAAGAACCGAGAGAGAGAGCGGACAACGCGACAGGCGGAGAGAAAAGACCCCAAGCAGGGCTGTCTAAGGCGACCGCCTGCGGGACCCTCCGAATTTAGAACCGCTGCTCCCTTTGCCCTTCTCTCTGTCTCCGCGCCGTCTCCAGTCCTAGCTCCCCGAGCACCTGCCCAAAGCTTGACCTTCCCCCTCACAGTTTTGCGCCCGACCGCGCAGGCACTGGGATAGACAGCTCGCAGTGCGGTCCTTCCATGGTAGGGGATCGCGCGGTTGGTGACGTCAGAGGAAAAGGAACGTCGCGGAACCGGCGCGGCTGAGCTGTCAGAGAGAAGGAGGGAGGGAGGGAGAGCGCCTAGGGGCTCGGCCGCGCGCACGCGCTCCCGGCAAGGTTCGGAACCGCGCACGCGCGCCCGGCGCACCTGGGGAAGGGGGTGGGGGCGGCTCGTGCCAGACTTGAAGCCCAGAGGCCCGCACCTGGGACGACCCGGAGCAGCTGCGGCCTCCGCACCCTGCCTGCAGCCCCTGGCCCCGCGGCAGGTACTCCGAGCTCCTCCCTTTGCGCCTCGCCCTTGGGTCGCCCGGGTGGGACAGGTCAGGGGTCAAGGGCAGGATGAGGTCACTCCCCCGCCCCTTTCTTCCTCAAACTGAGCAGCCCAGCTGGAGCAGACCCCAGAAGCCACTTAATCCGGCCTCCCTCGTTTTACAGCTGAGGAAACTGAGGCCCGAGGGGTAATTAAGTAATTGACCGAAGACCGCCCAGGCAGAATTGGAACCCAGGTCCCACACGTACAGAGAGGGCCCTTTCCGTTGTGTCACTCTCTCCAGC
>CM053774.1:91341124-91356646 GCA_028658325.1 Potorous gilbertii | reverse complement strand
GCGGAATCATCTTCTCAAGAAAATAACCCTCTATGGTCTTATTTTTTTTCCCTTTTCTGAGCATTTTCCCAGCCAGTTACTTGACTTCTGAGAGTCCTCTCCACCCTGGCCTAGGTCCACCCAGCTAGTGCTTGGGGTCTCGCTTATGATTTTTTTTTTAAGTTTCTTCAGCTTTCATGATATTGAAGGAAATCTGCTATTATGAATCTGCATTTTCCCTAACTTTTGTGTCATAAGCGGAATGTACAAGAATTATTTATCTGTCTCAGTGATGTAATTTTGCGTACAAGCAGCCTTGTTAGAATGAATCCTAATTCAGGTTGATTCTCTGAGGCCTGAACCTATGTTTCAGCATAATAATAAAAGTTGAGTTTTTACTTCTGTGATTTTTGCGTTGTGGTAAATGTATTTTGGCAGCAGTTACCTACCACCTGAGCCCAGAGAGGAGATACTTCTTCTAGTAAGAGTGTTCTTTCCTTCTTGTCTTTTTGTAATTTTTCAGCATCTTCTTCTTACATCTTATTTCCTCCTCCTTCCTTCATGCACTCTCTAAGCCAGTGGCTCCTCATCTCTATTTAACTGGTTCCCTACCTTCCTTAAGGTCCCAGTTAAAATTCCACCCTCTATAGCAAACCTTTTCCAATTTTTCTTAATTCTGGAACCTTCCCTCTGTTGATTATTTCCAGTTTGTCCTGTATATAGGTTATTGTGAGCTCAAGAGTAGGGATTGTTTTCTGCTTTTATATCTTTCTATCCCTACCTACAACTCAGTTTGGTGCCTGACATGGTATTGATTAACTGTAGCTGCTTAATAAATGCTTTTTGACTGACCGTTCAGTTGTGTAAGCCTGCTGGTACCCCTAAATGAATCTTCCTGGAGCAGGCTTGGGGGTTGATGGCACTTGAAAACTTGTGTAAACCTCCTCAGTTTTCTCCATGAAGTAATTCATATCTTGTACCTATGCCACATAACTCTTTCTCTCCAGACCTGAAAGCATCTGGACTTATGGGCCATTGTAGGAGGTCAGAAGCTACTAGTTAAATAGTTAGAATCAATCAGTCAACATGCGTTCATTTATTATATGCCCCTGAGAACTTAGAGATCATCTCAGCCAATATCATTTTACAGATGAGGAAACAGAAGCTCAGAATGAAGTTAACTGGATTGCACTGAGTGATGTAAATAGTAGTTAGCACAGATTTCTTGCCATCTTGGGGGGAGCAGTAGGGAGAAAAAGTTTGAAACTCAAAAATCTTGTAAAAGTGAATGTTGAAAACTTTCTTTACATGTAATTGGGGGGAAAATACCATAATTGAAAAGTAATTATCAGAACTACTGTCCAAACCCAGGTCCTCTGATTCCAACTTAAGTGGGCCCCCCCGCTCCCCACTCAGTGTACCACACTCCACTTAGGTCGTAGGATATTTATTCATTCATTCATCCATCACTTAGGATATTCATTCATTCATTCATTCATCTACTTTCACCAGTGCAATTTAAGTATAAATTTGGGTAAGAGATACATCTATCTCTTTTTGGATATGATTAAATTAACCAGGCAATGAATGTTCAGGAAGAAAGGAAGAAAATAGTTTACTTTTAACTTCCAAAATGTTCATTCTTCATTTTTTCTTGTTAAAAAAAAGTTTTCTTATATAAAAAGACTTCACATATGAAAAGTGCTCTATAAACCTTAAAGCACTGTGTGAAGGCTTGTTATTATTATTAGAGTAAGACCCTTTTTGAAATGTAATTTTCCCAGAGAATCCAAAGCACTATTAGGATTTTAAACATAGCCTAACATTATATTCTAGCTAGTGCACATAAAAATATCTACATATTAAAAGGATAAACCATCCACTGTAAAAATTTTAGGATGTACATGGGAGTGATGGTCAGTAGGGATTTTTAATAAAGTTTATAAATTCCCTTTAACTTTTGTATGTCAGGTTTTGAAAATATCTTAATAGGTCAGAAGGCTTAAATTTGAATTTATTTTTAATGGATCTTTTGATGCTCTTTAATTTTGTTATTAAGCAGTGTTGGGTTTCTTTGATTTTCTAAAACTGTTACCCTCAATTTTATTACTGAATTTTGCAGGCTTTTTTATTAAATGTTCTTGATTTGCTTTCTTTTCAAAGGAATGAGAACATTTAGGAGGTCTTTATATCATGCGTTCCTGACTCTTCATGACCCTGTGGACCATACTGTTCATGGGGTTTTTTTGCAAAGATAATGGAGTGGTTTGATATTTCCTTCTCCAGTGGATTAAGGCAAACAGAAGTTAAGTGACTTGTCTAGGGTTACACAGGAAGTGTGTGAGGACAGATTTGAACCCCACACCCAGATATAGCTCAGTGCTATATCCACTGAGCCATCTAGCTGCCTCCTTTTGGATAAAGAGAAGATCTTTAATGATTCTAGAACATTCAGTTCCCCTGCTTATTCAAAAATCAGCCTACATGAGGACTGGATATTGATGACGTTGGGCATTACAGATAGTAGGACCTTATTAATCAGTGTTTGTTGGATCGAATTGGATGTCATCCTTTATTATTTTTATGTTGCTTGAATGTCTTAGATTGTTTTGTTTGAGTATTGTTTTCAGTCTTCAAAATTCTCTTGGAAGTTTAACTTTTATATTTTATCTACAAAGTGTATAGCTTTGATATTTATAACTTGTATAGAAATTAAGTCAGTAAATCAGCAGGCATTTATTAAGTACCACTTATTTGTTAGGCATTGTGCTGGGCACATTTGAAAACAATCATATACTTGGTTTTGAGATTTCCAATTTTTTTTGTTTTATAGTACTGTCTGGCATTTTTACTGAACGGGAGCAATTGGAAGAAAGAGAAAAATGTTTCCTTTGAAGGATGCAGAAATAGGTGCCTTTACCTTCTTCGCTTCTGCTCTGCCACATGATGTTTGTGGAAGCAATGGCCTGCCTCTGACCCCTAACTCCATCAAAATCTTGGGACGCTTTCAAATCCTCAAGACCATCACCCATCCTAGACTTTGCCAATATGTGGACATTTCAAGGGGAAAACATGGTAAGTGCACATCTTCTGTCTCCCCATTTTCATGAAAATTTACTTTGCCTTTGGGAATATTTCTTAAAAATTCATGGAAAGGGATGGGCACTGGTCCTGTCATTTCATTGTTTTAGGGACCTCTCAGAAGAGGAAGGTCTCTCTTCCAATGCAAGTTAGCCCCTGCAGCTTTTAGTCTTCAAGAGATCAGTGATCTGCCTAGGATAACCAGTATATTTCAGAGATGGGACTTGAACTCAAGTGTTCCTGGCTTTGAGGTCAGCTCTCTATCCACTAGAACACTATGTCTCTGTACAAGCAACTTTTCGTAGAACTATGATACTATTACCTTACCTATCTAGTTATCTTTTTGTGCTTCTTTTAAAGGTGTTTTCATTTCTGTTTATTTAATGATTCTTAGATGTCCTTGTAGCATAGGGTAATGATAACAGCTATCTTTGTAGGCTTTAAAGTTTACAGAGTCCTTTAATTTCATTATCTCATTTGATGTCCCAAAGTATCTCGTAAGGTAAGTAACCAGGAGTACAGGTGTTATTACGCCCATTTTTTTCAAATAAAAAAGTAAGATATTTTCCCCATGTCATTTAGATTGTAAGTGTTAGAAGTGGGTTTTGAATTCAGGTCTCTTCTAAATCCAAACCCGAGTCTTTTTTCTACTATGCTAAAGAGATTGAGACCCAGGGATTAAGTGATCTATTCAGGGTCACCTTACTAGTTATTATCAGCCAGGACTAGACCTTGTTCTCCTAGGCATTACTGCACACATATGTATTTATAGATAGAAGGATAGAAAATAGCTTTTACTATATTTTAGTTAGAAAAAAAAAAGATCAAACTGTCCTTCTCTCTATCTCGCCTTTTCTTCTCCCTCTGATTTCAGGGATTTTCACTTGTTTATTCTCCCCTTCTTCACTTGGAAAGCCCCTAATCTTTCCTCTATTTAGAAATCAGATTACTTAATTTTATATCCTCATTTGTATCCTGTTAATTGTTTTCTTTGATTAATTGGCCTTATTTAATTGTTTTTTATACATAAAAATATGACCTACCCCTGTATTTGGTGGCCAGTGCCAAAGCTGAGGAGGCCTGGTCCCAATTTGTTATGCAATTGACATGCATTTTTTTAAATAAATTGATACAGTCAGAAGCTCAAATCTTTGTTTCCTCTGTCATTTCGTCTTTGACTCACCACATCATGTCACTCTCTTAGCTAAAAACAACAACTCCAGGGGCTCCCTATTGCCTCTAGAATTGCTTCCTCTGTTTAGCATTTAAAGTCTTACGCAATTTGGCTCCAATCTACCCTCCAAGGTTTATTTCACATTCCTCCTCTTCAGGCACTTATGCCCCAGCCAAACTAGCCTCCTTGCTTTTACTCACAAATCCTATTTCCTCAGTCTTGCACAGGAATTTCACTCTGCCCTGAAATATATTTTCTCATCATCTTTGCCTCTTAGAAGCTTGAGTGCCTTTCAAAGCTCAGATGAAGTATTAACTCCTACATGAATGAAGCTTATCCTGATCCCTCAGGCTGCTAGTGTTTCTCCTCTAAAAGAAAAAAAACAAATTGCCCCATATATACTCTCTATGTTTTGTGTTCATATATGTGTCTTCTCCATCATATGCAAGTTGTAGTCTTTATATTTTCAGATTCTAAAATAGTACCTGTTCTGAAGTAAGAGTTTATTGATTAATTAGTTGATTGACTGAACAGTAATTAACTTGTTCACATGGACTGCCTGTGCCTAACCTGTGGTAGAGCATTCTGGGCTCATATGGGTCTGAACAGCCATAATCGTACACACTGAAACTTCACTTTATCAAGGTGATGTCATTTTGTCCTCCTTGAGAACGAAGAACAACAACCAACTGCTAACTTGGAGGTGAAAAAACTCAAGAGTAATTAGCCATTTATGCTTCCATTCCAGTTTACAAACTTGATAGCATCAATTACCAAGATAACTTAAATTTCATGATGATGATTATCTAATTTCATGATGATGAAATTAATTTTAAGTACTTATAAAATTCTTTTGATTCATCAGTATGTACAAGTAATTCTATATTCATAAATGTAAAACTTATGCGTGATGATTGTGGTTGTCTGCAGTATGTAGATCATTGGTGTTAAACTTAACTAGAAAAGGGGGCCACTAATCCATATATAACGATCCCTACAGGCTACTCATTGACTTAGTTTCAAAATATTATCTCATCTATGTTTTATTGTATTCTTGTTTATTTTGTTAAATATTTTCACTTGCATTTTAATCTGGATTAGGTCACACTAAAAGTGTTGTGGGCTGCATGTGGACATGTTTAGTAAATAACTGCAGATGAAGTTTTAGAATTCAGCATATCTTCTTATGGTACAACTATTTCAGCAGTATCTAGTTGGAAAAAATTGAATTTTAACTTCATTTTCTCCATAGTGAATGTTAAATATTTTTTTAGTGTTGTGGCATCTTATGATTTTGCTTTGGGCTCCACTTTATATATTGTCTATACTTGTGATTTAATTGATATAGGGAATTCTTAATGAGGAAACTCCTTCTGCTAATCCAGATTGGTAATTTCTAGCCTGAAATTTATGGCCTTAAGAGAATTTCTGACATGTAATAAATACTTGGAATATGAAATCTGTTGGTGTCACTTCCAGAAGCAGAGGAAGTGTTCCTCTGAGCTCTCCCAGTATTCTACTCTAAAGTTTCAAATAATAATTCAAATTGAATTCTAGAGTGGCAGAACCAACAAAAGCTCAGGGTGAGACATTCTTCCAGTTCATACAACTTAGGAGCTATGAAGGAATGATTTGTGACACTGGGATAGAAGCTGACCTGGAGCCCATGTGGATGGAACTAGGTGGTGGCAACAGAAGCAGGAGCAGCTTCAGGAGCTCTCAAACCAGAGATGGTAAGAGGACCTGACATCTAGTCAGAAGGAGATTACAGGGAACCCCTGTGCTAGCAATGGATGCAGGACTGAATCCTGTTCAGCATTTCTCTTGCCTAAACCCACTTCAGGGTCATAGTTCAAGGGTGCAGCAGAGCACTTTTGGTCAAGAGAGAGCAGAAGCCTTGAGGAGCAGTAGTACTTCTGCTTCCAAGGGAGCAGGGACTCTAAGGAGCAGTAATGGTTACAGTCTCAAAGGATCAGGGACCTTTCCTGGGTAAGAACTAGAGCATAGATCTAATGGAGCTGAGACTACACCTTTTCCCATATTGTACCACATTGGAAGCACAGAAAACTTCCAGACTCCCAAAATTAGCTCTGAAAACAAAAGCCTGAAGCTTGGAACAGGGCCGCCCTTTCCCAGATACCAATAACAGAGCTCAAATTTAACGTAAATTTCAAAATTAAGAAATAGGATGACAAAATGATTAAACAACAAAAAAAAAGAATCTGACCACAAAAACTAGGATGATAAGAAATATCAAGACACAAACTCAGAAGAACAGAATGCAGTCAAAACACATTATAAGCAAAGTCTCAAAAAAAAAATTAATTGGAGACAAGCTCAATAAGAATTCCTTGAAGAGCTCAAAAAAGATTTTAAAAATCTAGTAAGTGTTGTAGCTAAGATGGCAGAGTAGAAGATCAGCTCTGCTCTAGCTGTTCTCCCATAACCTATAAAATACCTGTAAAAATGATTCTAAACAAATTTTAGAGCAGCAGAAGCCACAAAATGATGGCGTGCAAGAGATTTCCATCCCAAGACAGCCTAGAAAGGCCTACAGGAAAGGTCCGTTGCACTGGGCTCAGAGCAGAGGCAGCCCATCCTGGGCCACAGGGCATGGATAGGATTGGAACAAGCTTCAGGGTGTAGCAGAATCATGGGTAGCAGTTGTGATTCCCCATTTTGCTACCCACAAATGCCAAAGGCAACTTCAGAACTCAGTAAGAATGCTGTTTCACCTGGGTGAGAGGGGAGTGGGATTGGGCCTCGATCCCAGAGCAGCAGCAACATCTACTTTTGGAGCCTTTGGTCTAAAGACCCTGGAGGAATCGAGCAGCTGATCTGGGTCTCATTTCTGAGTGGCATTCCTGGGGTGAGGAGGAGTGCTAGCGTGGTGTAGAGATGGTGGTGACTGTGGAAAGGGAATCCTACTAGCAGATCCTGGGCAGAAAAGAGTGCCTGTGGTTGCTCACAGACCAGAGCATAGGCCACGAGAGGAGTGAACTCCTCTACCTTGATTGTACCACCTTGGAGGAACTGAGAACTTACAGGTCCCTAGAGTATACCTTCTACTTGACAAAACACTCAAAAGCCAAGTAACTGACTGGGAAAATGCCCCAAAAGGGGAAAAAAATAAGACTATAGAAGGTTACTTTCTTGGTGAAGAGGTATTTTCTTCCATCCTTTTGGATGAGGAAGAACAAAGCATACCATCAGAGGAAAACACAAAAGTCAAGGCTTATGCATCCAAAACCTCCAAAAAAATATGCAATGATCTTAGGCCATGGAAGAGCAGAAAAGGGATTTTGAAAATCAAGTGAGTGGTGGAGGAAAAATTGGGAAGAGAAATGAGAGTGATGCAAGAAAATCATGAAAAGCAAGTCAATAAAATATTATCCGTACTGAACATGTATGTATCAAATGGCATAGAATAAAAATCCATAAGGGAAAAATTAAAAGGATTACAGGAGGAAATAGTAAAACTATAATAGTGGGGGACCTGAACTTTTCCTTTTCAGAGCTAGATAAATTCAGCCATAAAATAAAGAAGGAAATTAAGGAGACAAAAAGGATGTTAGAAAAGTTAGATATGATAGATTTCTGGAGAAAATTGAATGAGAATAGGAAGGCATATACCTTTTCCTCAACTGTACATGGCACCTTTACAAAAAAAAACTGTATTAGGGCATAAATACCTTACAACCAAATGCAGAAAAGCATAAATATTAAATTAGAACATAGTGCAATAAAAATGACATTCAGTAAAGGGCAGTGGAAGCATAAATTAAAAACTAATTGGAAACTAAACAATCTAATCCTAAAGAATTGGTGGGTCAAAGAACTAATTATAGAAACAATAAATAATATCATTAAAGAGAATGACAAAATAAGACAATATACTAAAATTTATGAGATGTAGCCAAGGCAATACTAAGGAGGAAATTTATATCTCTAAATGCTAACATCAGTAAAATAGAGAAAGAAGAGATCAATGAATTGGGCATGTAATTTAAAAAAAAAACTCAGAAAAGAATAAATTAAAAATTCTCAAATACCAGATTGTAAATCCTGAAAATCAGAGAGATTAATAAAATTGAAAATTAAAAAATCATTTTACCAATAAAGTAAACAACACAAGTTTTATGAAAAAATATAGATAAACCATTGGTTAATTTGATTTTTTTAAAAAATCATCAAATTTCCAGTATTGAAAATGAAAAGTGTGAATTCTCCATCAATAAAGACGAGATTAAAGCATTATTAGGAGTTATTTTGCAGCCAAAATTAGAAGTAAGATGGGAAACTTGGGGAGGAGGGAATCCTACCGAAACTTTTTCTGGTAACACCTTGATTTCTTAAATATGTATAGAACTGATCCAAATTTCTAAGACTATGAGCAATTTCTCAATTTATAAATACTATAAATTATATACCAGTATATATATGTATGTGTGTGTGTGTGTGTGTGTGTGTGTATATTTCTGGTATAAATTATACAAAATATACATTTTCTAGATGCACAGAAAAGAATACTTTCTTAGAATCCTATCTTAGAAAAAGAAATTGAACAAGCCATCAGCTAACTCCCTCAGAAAAAACCCTCTTGACAAGATAGATTTACTTGTAACTTCTATTAAATTTTGAAGGAAAAATTAATCCCAATATTACATAAACTATTTGAAAGACAAAAGAGTCCTACTAAATTCCTTTTATGATACAAGTATGATTTTGATACCTAAACCCTAAACCAGGGAGAGAATAGGAAAGAAAGAGAAAAACAGAGAGAGGAAAAAAAAGAATTTTCTTAATGAGCATTGGTACAACCATTTTAAATAAAATACTAGCAAGGACATTACAGCAATATATTACAAAGATCATGCACCTGTCATCAGGTGGGATTTAGACCAGGAGTGCATGGAATTCAGCAGTAGGAACAACAGTAGGAAAACCATAAACACAATTGACCATATCAGTACAAAAACAACAAAAATCATCTGGTTAAAACAGATGCAGAAAAAGCTTTTGACAAAATTCAATACCCCTTTTCTATTAAAAATATTAGAAAATACAAGAATAAATTGAATCTTTCTTAAAATGATAAATAGCATGTAATTAAAACCAAAGGCAAGTATTATTTATAGCAGGAGTAAAATAGAACCCTTCCCAATAAGGTCAGGGGTGAAGCAAGATCCATTATCACCACTTTTAGTCAATATTGTAGCTACACAATAAGACAGGAAAAAGAAATTGAAGGAATAAAAAAGGGCAATGAGAAAATAAAATAATTTCTCTTAGCAGATGATATTATGGTATACTTAGAGAACCGTAGAGAATCAACTAAAAATAGTTGAAACAATTACAACTTGTGCAAAATTGCAGGATATACAATAAACACACATAAATCATCAGCATTTCTATATACTACCAGCAAAACCTAAGAGGAAGAGATCAATTCCATTTAAAATAGCTGCAGACAATATAAAAATACTTAGAAGTCTACCTACCAAGACAAACCCAGAGACTATATGAAAACAAAGACAGATCTAAATAATTGGGGAAATATTAATTGCTCATGGGTAGGCTGAGCCAATATGAAAGGAATGACAATTTTAAGTTAATTTGCTTATTCATTGCCATACCAAACTACCAAAGAATTACTTTATGGAGATGGAAAAAATAATGACAGAATTCATCTGGAGAAACAAAAGGTCAAGAATATTAACAGAATCCATTTTTTAAAAAGTGAAAGAGGGCAGCTTAGCAGGGCCAGATTTCAAACTATATTACAAAGTGATAATCATGAAAACTCTGGTGCTGGTTAAGAAATAGTAGATCAGTGCAATAGATTAGGTACACAGTGTATAGTAGGAAGTGACTACAGTAATTTAGTGTTTGATAAACCCAAAGATATAAGTTTTTGAGGGGAAAACTCACCATTTGACAACTGCTGGGAAACTAATAAAACAATTTGGAAGGAACTAGGCATGGACCAACATTTCATACCATATACCAAGATGCATTTTAAATGGTTAAATGATTTATGCATAAAGGGTGATAACATAAGTGAATTAAGAGAGCATGGAAAAATGGATAAGGGAAGAGTTTATGACCAGACAAGAAAGAGACAATCATGGGAAATAAAGTGAATTATTTTGATTACATGGAATTGAAAAGGTTTTGCTTAAACAAAACTAATGCATTCAAAATCAGAAGTGAAGTGGGAAACTGGGGGAGGGGGATCTTACAGCAAGTTTTTCTGATAAAGACCTCATTTCTCAAATATATGAAGAAGTGAGTCAGGTTTATAAAAAAAAAATCATTCCTCAGTGGATAAATGGTCAAGAGATATAAAAAGACAGTTTTCAGAAGAAGTCAGATCTATCAATAGTCACATGAAAATATGCTATAAGTTTTTATTACTATTAATTAGGGAAAATCAAATGAAAAAAATCTCTGAGATACCACCCCATACCTATTAGGTTGGTTAACATGACAGAAAAGGAAAAAGGACAAATGTTGGAAGCAATGCAGAAAAATTGGGACATGAACACATTTTTGCTGGACATTTGTACTGGTCCAGTCATTTTGGAGAACAATTTGGAACTTCTCAAAAGACTATAAAAGTGTGCATACCCTTTGACCCAGCAATATCATTAATGGGTCTATAACCCAAAGAGATCAAAGAAAAGAGGAAAGGACCTATTTATACTAAAATGTTTGCAGCTGTTCTTTTTTGTGGTGGCAAAGAATTGGAAATTGAGTGGATGCCTATCAATTGGGGAATGGTTGAACAAGTTGTTGTATACTATTGTGATGGACTACTATTGTGCTAAAAGAAATTATGTACAGAATGGTTTCAGAAAAACCTAAGAAGACTTATATGAACTGATGCAAAGTGAAATGAGCAGAACCAGGAGAGCATTGTACATAGAAACAGCAATACTTGGATGATCATGATTTAGCCATTCTGGTCATGACAATGATCCAAGACAATTCCCAAGGACTTAGGATGAAAAATGCTGTATATCTTGAGAGACAGAACTGATGAACTTTGAATGCATTTTGAAGCATATTTTTATTTTGCATGTGCTTTCTTTTGCAACATGGCTAATATGGAAATGTGTTTTACATGACCTCATATGTATAATTGATATCATATTGCTTGCCTTGTCAAGCAGCACGATAGGGACAGTACATTGAGAGAAGATTTGGAAACTAGAGTTTCTAAAAATGTTAATTTCTTTCATGTAATTGGGAAATATTCAAAATAAAAATATTTTAAAAAATAAATCTATTGGAAAATTCCTCTTATTTTGTTTCCTTCTCTGTGACTCTACCCCTGTTCCTAAAGTCCCTATTTCTATGAAGGTATCACTGTCTTCCTGGTTATTCAGGTTATATCATGTTAAAGTTATCTGGGATACTGAGAAGTTGAGTGACTTGCCATGGTCAAATGACCATTATAGTAGAGGTAGGACTTGAACTCAGGGCTTTTTCCTGTCTCAAAAGTTGTGTGTCTAGCTACACTACTCTACAGTGTCTCATTTTTCATCATCACCTCAAATAATTCAGGCTATGGCATAAAGCACTTCTTACTTCTTTCTGTTTTTGTCTCTATATAGCTCACATCACTGTAGGGTTTTTTCTCTCTCCCCTTCTTTCTTGGAATTAGGTGTCACATGTGGTCTGTTTTAGTAATATAGTGTTTTCACATGTGAAGTTAGCTCCAAAGTCAGACTTTAGCTGTTTTCTATCTGTCTTTCAGAAGTGATCCAAGATGATATTTCCTTGGAAGCCCACAAAGTTAAAACACTCCATTAAAATAAAATGACTGCTTTTTTCTAGAATCAGCGAACCAAGGCTTTCAGTGAAAGGTGAGGAAGTTTTTGTCTTTAAAGGAAGAAAATGAAGCATATAGGTTTTCAATTTAATATTATATCTTGGGATTCCAGTGGGTTTTGGAAACAGGTCAGAGATCATAAATAGCAACTCCATAATCTTCAGTATGACAATACAAAGTCAGGAGACAGTTAATAAACTATGTCCTTGATATTGACATACTATTTTGTCTTTATTTTTTTTCCTCACAGTGTATGAAAACATAAAACAGAAACGTTCTATTCTTTATGTGAATTGACAAAAATGAAAAGCCATTTAAGACCAGAGTTGGAAGGGATCTGGTATGACCTTCATCTTACACTTATATCTTCATACAGATGTCTTCAATTGTCCCAAATGAACTCTTACTGGTCTGTTTTTATAGCTCTCTGAGAAGATTGATTTTATAAGTTACCTTACTTGTAGCCCAAAGTTATTCTCTGTGCTTAGGTGGCATTCCTCCTCTTATGAAAATTGGCCCATTGCCTACCTCCTTATGATAACTCTTTACCTAAATGTCTGGTAAATTACCTTTGCCATATTTTATTCTCCAAATCTAAAATCTCAACTCTTAAACCTTTTATTGTAGATTACTGTTTTCAAACAGTCATTACTTTACATTCTTACTACCTTAATTTGTACTGTCTTCAAATTGAAATTCATCTTAAAATATAGAACTCAGCTCTAGTCATGCTGTAGAGCCTTTGGGCTGGTTCTTACATGTTAAACTCTTTTAAATATATCTGAATGCCATGTTAACTTTTGTAATAATCATACTGTGTTTCTTCAACATAGTATGATTCCAATATCCTTTTTTCTTTTTTTTTTGTAATACCTGGAGATAGTAAATATATTTTAACCGTATGCTATTTTGTAAAAATGTTAATAAAGAGAAGTGGTTGTCAAATAGCTGTTCAGAGTTTAAAAGGATTTCTTGAAAAGGGGAATCATGTCAGAAATGTTGAATTGTTGTATACTTCTGGGACTCACCTTGTCACTGTGCCAAGGACTGTGGTTCTCTAACATTAAAAAAAAACATATAAAGGTCTCATGGACCTTGAAACTTTGGCAAGCTTTTCTTTATAGTATTTTGAGAGGGATAGGTGAAGAGGCAAAATAAACTTTTTATCTTGGGCCAGACAATTTTTAAACTTCCTCAAAGATTTAGAGGCTTACCTCTGTCATAGTTTAAAATATAATAAGTATCCCCCCTTTCATAACTCCTAACTTATTTTTATTTATATAAAAAGTGACTGCTCATACTAGCACCATAATCGTTAATGTACAGTGGAGGCTGTTGTATTGTGTATTGGTGAAAACGGACAAGGATTCTAGTTAATGTAGTATTAGTCTGTTTTTGCAGAGTACGTATCAATCAGTAAACAACATGCATTTACTGAGCACCTACTGCATGCGACACGCTATCTTAGTAGTACACCACTGTGACTCAGTAGATAAAATTCTGAGCTTGGAATCAGGCATATGAGTTCAAATGCAGCCTCAGACATTTACTAGCTGTATGACCCTTGGCCAATCACTTAGCCTCTTTCTGCCTCAGTTGCCTCATCTGTAACATTGGGATAATAGCATCTTCCTCCTAGGGTTGCTGTGAGGATCAAAAGAAAAAAGAATTGATACCCATAGCAGCTGCTTTGAATATGCCTGCATATTTCCAGGGTAAATTTGCAAAATATAAATAACTCTATTCCTCAAAGGCAAAACCAAAATATTTATTCAGATACCAGAAAGCCAATTCCCCAAGCCTTCCCTCCATTAGGCCTCCCCACAAACAGGCTTCCCCTAAGCAAGATTCCTCCCTCTCTCACTCATGTTAGGTATACTGCCTCAACTCTGCTTCACTATCAGCTCTGCCTCACTCTCTTCCTGCTCCACTCTTCTTGTTCCACCCTTTCAACAAGTGCCCCCCACCATGCCATGTGACTCAGGCTCCATCACAGCAGTCAGCTGGGCCAGAACTCAAAGCAGGTCACGTAGGTCTATTAATGGGCAAAGGTCTTCCCATTCCATTAACATTACATTCAGCCCCAAGATCTTTCCTGTCCATTATGTAGGTCAATGGGAGTTTAGGTGTAACTGGTATCAACATAACTTCACGATGATATGACAGAGATAACACAAAATAAACACATAAAACAATATCTTAGGGTGGGAGCTTGAGCAAAAGCACCCCATTGTTCCCCCCTCAGATGAATGGAAACCCAAATCCCTTGGGGTAACGGGTAAAGGTTTTCTCTTTTATAACTACTTACTACTGAGATTTGACGTAGAATTGATTCTGCCCCAAGAAGTCCCATTTGAGGGGTCAGTTCTTTAGCTGGTATCCAGAACTCGGTTGATGACAGGTCCAGGGGTGATGTATCACAGTCTTGGACAGAAGATGATATCCAACTTAAGCAGTCAGTCATCTACAAGTAGAGAGCACTAAGACTGTAGGAGACAAATCTAGCAAACAAGTTGAATACACAAAAGCCAAAAGGAATGAGGAGACAATAACCAGAAATAGAGTAAATATAGTGTCTGCCATGCTTCTGGAGTCCATGAACCCACTAGAGCTGCATAATTCCTATCTTCCTGTAAAAGTGTATTTCCAAGATAAATTTGCAAAATATAAATAACTCTCTACCTCGAAGGCAAAACCAAAATGTTTATTCAGATACCAGAAAGTTATTTCCATCATGATAACAAAGAAGGTTATACATACCACCAATCCAGGGAGTGCTGACATCTACAAGCCTTTCTTACAAGCTCCCCTCAGGCAGAACAGCTAGCATGAGTGAGAAGAGGAATTTTGCCTAGGGAAGCTTGTTTGTGGGGAGGCCTAATGGAGGGAAGGCTTGGGGATGTCATTGCTCCCTGGATTGGTGGGCTGCTTGATACATTTTCTCCTTGACCTAAGAGCTCTGGACTTCGGCTATAATATTCCTGGGAGTTTTCATTTTGGTATCTCTTTCAGGAGGTAGTCAGTGGATTCTTTCAGTTTGTTTTTTATTCTCTGATTCTAAAATATCAGGGAAGTTGTCCTTGATAGTTTCTTGAAATATGATGGTTAAGCTTTTTTGTTTGATCATGCCTTTCAGGTATTCCAGTGATTTTTTTAAAAATTATCTCTCCTGGATCTACTTTCCAGTTTAGTTGTTTTCCTGATGAGCTATTTCACATTTTCTTCTATTTTTTTCATTCTTTTGATTTTGTTTTATTGTATCTTAGTATCTTATAAAGTCATTGGTTTCCACTTGCTCAATTCTAATATTTAAAGAATTTTTTTAAAGTGAGCTTTTTTTAATCTCCTTTTCCACTTAGCCAATTATACTTTTTTTTAAAAATAAATTTATTTAACTTTTTACATTCATTTTCACAAGATTTTGGGTTCCAAAATTTTCTCCCCATTTGTG
>CM053774.1:91324687-91340624 GCA_028658325.1 Potorous gilbertii | reverse complement strand
TTTTGGAACCCAAAATCTTGTGAAAATGAATGTAAAAAGTTAAATAAATTTATTTAAAAAAAAAAAAAAGAAAGTTTCTGATTTGGTGTAATAAAAGAATTCCTTAAAGTGGCTTTTCCAACAAGGTCTCTTTCATGCATGTGTCAAAATTACATATGATGCCTTGAAAGATGGAACAAAAGATAGGCTTGTTTAATTACTCTGATTGTTAATATCAAGTGAGGTACAACATGGAGGTATGACTACTATGGGATTTTCCAAAATAAGGGAGAATATTCAGTACAGACTCCAAAAGGAAGAGATGACAGCTACACTTCCAGATGTGGTGCTCCTGGAACACCACCTCTTGAATGGCTCAACAAATGGTCACATATGAAACATAACAGAATATTAGTAAGATGATGAAAAACTGTTTCAGAGAATATGCACAGTGAAGTGAGAAACAAGAAAACAATTTCTACAAGGACATCAACACTGTAAAGAAAAACAAATCTGAAAGAACTAGGATCAATGCAATGTCCAACCATGTGTTCAAAGGACCTAGAATGAAATGTATTACCCAGCTACCAAAAGAGATGATGGAGGCAAGGTCTGCAAAGAAACACACCTTTCTGGCATGGCCGCTGTGTGGATTTGTTTTGTTTAACTGTGCTGAATTATCACAAGTTTTTTTGTTTCTTTTTTTTCTTCTTAGTTCTTAATGGTGAGGGGGGGAGGAAAGGAGAAGGGTGAGAGAAGTTACCAATAGTGATGCCAAAAAAAGAAACAAAAACCTTTGCAAAAGATATTTATTATATGCTTTCTTCCCTTAAAAAGCAAGTAGTATTAAACTGATACTTGAATGTCATATATAATCCTTTTTGTGTTCTGCTTCATGTATGGAAATGTTCTTTGTACTACTACTTAATTCAGAATAAAAACTTAAAAAAAGCCCCTGCATTAATTTGTAATAATACATTAATCTTTTCTGCAAAATCAGGCGTTTTTAATGCTACTACAGGAGAAGCCAAAATGTCAATAAGAGAAGAATGATCAATGGTTATAGATTGTAAAATTTCCCCCCAAAGGAAGGGGGGTGTGGGTTTGTATGTGTTCTCGTCTACCTTCCTCCCCCCACAGCAATCAATGGCAATATGTTTGCTTCACTGCACTTGACTCTAAACTCCCAGGCAGCTCATTCTCATACTTCCCCCTCCCCTTTTCTGTCCAGGCCCTCTCCTTTCCATGTCTTGCTCTGAGAACCATCACCATTGCCATGTTCATCAAAACAGACTGATCCCTATGACTCCTCAGACCAAAGTTCCTTCCCTGGGCCACAATTCCCCTTACAGGCATTTACACCTCTTACAGGCACCTTATATCCAATTAAATGTAAGCTCTTTGAGGGTAGGAACACCTTGACTTTGATTTGTATTCTTAGCAGTTCTTATTATTAGCATAGTGCTTTAAACTGATTAAAGTTTAATAAATGCTTCATTTGTTCATTCCACCATTCCAGGTACAGGACACTGTACTAGGACACCTCCCTAGGCAGATTAATTTGGCAGTGAGACTTGGACTTTTGTTGTTAACACCAAGTCAATATTGTACCAACACCTAAATGTGAATATTATTGATTTCTAATATATTAAAAACAGTTGCCAGACTATCTTCAGCAATGAATCAGAAGAAACAACGCAATTACTTTGATCAAAATTCAACTCAAGCAAATATTCAATAATAAGTTCCTCATTAGAGTTTCAATTCATAATTGCATTTTAAAAAACACTTGCTTTCCCCAACTAACATGCAAACAGGGGAAGTATTGCTAGATACAGTTACAGAGCATCTACTCAAAAGTAACTCAGTAGGGTGGAGCTCTATAGTCATACAAAGAAATGAGCAAAAAGCTTGATGAAATTTAAAAAGGAAATCAGGTTTCTTTTAAAATCTGGTTTTTGGTGATTTTTTTTTTTGGTCCTGGAAAATTTCAAAACATTAGTACCTGCCCATATGGTATTTATAAACCTGCATTCAAATTACTAGAGTGAAAATAGAAAACCTGAACAATTCAAGTTTTTTAAAGTCATTTAAAATATGAACTTGAAATACAAATACTATCTATGCAACAGTTTTTGTGGGATAAATATCTCCAAGGTTTTAGAAGCTCACCTTTAGCTTGCTAGAGAACTGTTCATTTTTATTTCTGTAATGACAGAGCTGAGCACAAGAGATCTGGCAGCAACGAGCAACACATTCTAAGTAATAAAACCCTGTTTTTGTTTTTTCCTATGAGGAGCATAAGAGAAGGTGGTCCAAGGTTCAAAACAATGGATTCAATCTTCCTTTTATTCTCAAGGCTTCTCTACCTTTCTTTGGGAATCTGTTTAAGGTTTTTACTGTTTTTCCCCCTTTTCTTCCAGGTAAATGTGAAATTGGCTATATTCCACAAAACAACCACAACTCAAAACTGAAAAATGTCCTGCGGACATGAGTTATCTGATAAGGAAATGCCTTTTTGTTGAACACATCATGGATTAACACCATCTGGGATTGAATGAAAAGAAACACAGCTCAAAAGCAACATACCTGGTCAAGGGGGACATATTTCACCAAGCCACTGACAACTGTTCTGGGTACTGCTTCTCCAACATCCACCTCTTCAACATATAAAGAATCTGCATCAGGATGTTTTTTGGCAGCGATGATACAACCAACACGAAGATCCAGGAGAGAGACATCTATTGGTTTGGAGTCAGGGGCCGCAGCTGCTGGCTGCTTCTGCTTCTTTTCCTTCTTTTCTCCTGTTAAGTGAATGGTATTTAGTCGGGTAGCAAAACCACAATATAATTCACTTACATACTCAAAGAAGATGCTCCCTCCAGACCCACCTGCCCCAAGCTCACCCTAACCTAAGGATACTGTGAGAATATCAGATGTGCCACAAACACTCTGTGCCTGCATAATAGGATCTTTTAGTGTGTTTGGTATGGTATATTAAGGTGATTTTAATATCACATTATAGGATCACAGGTCTTGAAGAGGCCATCTAATCCAACCTACTCATTTCACAGATGAGGAAACTAATGCCTACTGAGGTGAAGTGACTTGCCAAAGTCACATAGGTAATACTTTCAGACGCAGGACTTGAACTCAGACCTTTTGACTCCAGAGCCAGTATTCTTTCTACTGTACCATGCTGTCCCTTATTTCCATGTCTCACGATTCTGAGTCCCAGAACTATGTTGTTGTGGTGTATCAGTATATTTTAAGAAAATTCTTATATTTCCAATGGGCCTCATTATTCTTTTATGTTGTTTACTTAACTTTTAGCAACTGTGTTAAGTTAAAAAAAAACTCCACCAAAACAACATTTTAACATAAGATAATACCTGCCCTGAGACAGAAATGGTAGATGTATCAAAATTAGAAAAAAAAAAGTCACTGTTAATATGTCTTTTTGTAGAGGAAAATATTTTCCTTAGTAAACACAATGACAGAGCTGCAAATAATATTGTAAAAACACTCAAGCTGACTATAATTTAAATGTAATTGTACCAGCTTAACATCTTTCTCTTTTGAGTTTTCAACAATCTCTAGCAAAGTCCTAATCAAAAGATCCTGAGATTTCAAAAACTATGCCAATCAGGTTCTACCATGTTAGAAAAGACATCTAATAAAAATGGATCCCACCTGCCAACAGGGCAGCCCTTTGTCCTTGGGCCCCGGGAGAACAAGTGCCAAAGGATGTCAGCCTCTACAAACTTTCTTGCCATTGTCCCTTTCCCTCTCCTGGCTGAAGGCTGACTCACTCTACTCCCATACCTTCATGAGGAAGAGTCTTTCCTCTACTCAGACTTGAGGCTCACTGGTACATTCTCAATGGCAGTGACTATGGCCCCTCCAGACCCAAAGATAGGAGGAGGAAATACAGACACTCACACTATTTTGATGTGGATGTGCAGGGCAGTCACAACTACAATATTTGGAAAATCGAGCCTTGAGGTCTTATCATTTATTGTGCCATACCTACTAAGGCCTTACTATCTGCTATCCAGCTGAACCCTCCTATAAAGTCAATAAGCATTTATTAAGTGCTTAATATATGCCAGGAATTATGCTAAGTGTTGGATATAGAAATAAGAAAAAAAAACAGTGACAGTCCCTGCCCTCAAAGATCTTGTGTGTTTGTCCTTCATTGCCAAAGAAGACAATGCCATCAGAGAAATAATGACATGACTTGCACTTGACTTTGTTTTGAGTGAGGGAGGGCTGTGCAGGTCACCAGCCTCACTTCTCCAGAGCTGTCTAAATCCAGTGACCAGATATTCATCAGGATGACTGGAGATGACCCAGGATGAGGCAACTGGTGTTGTGTGACTTGCCAAGGTCACACAGCTAGTGAGTGTCAAGTGTCTGAGGTGATATTTGAACTCAGGTCCTCCTGACTCCTGCACTCGTGTTTTATCCACTGCACCACCTAGCTGCCTCACAAGGATCTTGTAATCTAACAGCGAAAGACAACATAAAAAAGGAAGCTGAAAAGAGGGAAAGGTAGTCAGAGAGTGGCAAGGGGGACTGATGTACATGAAGTTGAAACAAAGCAAGGCAGTTGATGGAAAATGAACCATTACCTAGAAGGTTCTGAGCTCTCTATAAAAGAAAGGCTCTAGGCTGAGCTTATTATTTTGCCCTACAATCAGAGGGAAAACAGCTAAGCATCAAAGTGGAGTCAATCAGCAAGATGATGAGATTTCAGGTGATAAGCTTATCCTGGGGGAGGCAGGATGTTCATAGGATTGAAAAAAATCCAGAGAAACTGATGGAAAATGAACATGTGAAATTTGTAGTCTCTATTAGAATATGAACACCTTGAGAGCAGGGACTATATCTCCCTTTTTCATTTGTACCCTCAGAGCTTAACACAGTGCTTAACACCAAGTAAGCAGTTTATAAATGCTTTCTTCATTCACCTGTTATCAATTAACAATCACTGCCTACCACAGACATCATGCCAGATGTTTGGAATACAAAGATAAAAATGAAGCATTTCTTGCTTTCAAGGAAATTTAATTCTACTATGCATGTTCTAAGTCAGGAAAATAGAAGATAAAGAGGGAAAGAATACAAAAACCAAGGGCTTTGAGAAGACTTTGCAAGAGCAAATAAGCTATCTCAAGAAAGATAAGGACTCTGAGAGGCAGATGAGGAGAGGGTGCATTCTAGGAAAGGTCGAGACTATGTGAATGCAGAAGATGTAACAGCAACAGCTAGTAAAATAGTTTGGTTGGGACACAGAGTGCATTTAAGATTAAAGCAGAACGTATTTAGTAAAATGGGCTGAATTTAAATAGTAGAGTATTTTAAATACTAGTTTGTATTTTATAGGCAAGACAATAATCTACCAGTTCCCTTAAAGAGTGAATAATATGATCACATTTGTGTAGCTTAAGAAAGTTATTTTGGCATCAGTATGGAAATGGCTTTGAGAATGCAAAAAACAAAACAAAACAAAACAATTAGCAGGCTATTTCAAGAGTCCAAAGAAGAGGTGATGAGGACCCAAATTAAGGTAGGGGCAATGTAAATGAAGATGTTCACTGATCATACTTCCAAACTCTATTTTAAATAATATATGTTTAACTGATCTTTACTGATTCTCTTTAATTAACATACTGTTCAAAGGAATCCTATCTTGACTTGAAGAGTAAAAAATAGAAGTGTTGTGTGTGTGTGTATACAAACACGTACATAGGTATTCTTGATTCAGAAATGTTATTTAATCTATGTTCAAAATTCTGCAGAGATGAAGATGTATACTAATGCAGGGCCTTAGTGATTGGGGCACTAGGGGATTAAGTGATTCACTAATCCATGACTATATAGCTAGTATATAAGAGAAAGAACTGAAGGCTAGATCTTTTTTTTTCCAAGCTCAATCCTCTCATCTTTAGTTTGTGTCTTTCAGCCAGCCCCCATTAAAAGAAAAAACAAAACACCAGCCTAAACAACACTTTTTCAGACTACAGCAGTAAAAAACATAATCAAGTGGGCCATCTTATTTTAGGAAAGGCGAACCAAAAGGTGTATGCGTACAGGAGATGGCTTCAAGCAAAACAAGTCAGGTCCTTCGTTAAAAAGGGATAGGAGGATGCAGAACTAGATTCTTATTGTTCCAAGGAAGATAAACAGATGCCAGCTGATTTTTTAGAACAACAGTGCTAGACACTCACACTCAATGTAACAAAATTTGATGGAGGAAAAAAAACAACAAAAATTGTAACACTAAATGCTAACAGGATGCATTCACCCATAAAATGGAAAGGATGTCAGAATAAACTACTGATGTAGAAAGTGACGTCCTGCTTACATATCACAATCCTGATGTTAGGTAGTTCTACTTAAATGGAAAAAATACACTGTAGGGAAATTTGGGTGTTCACATTATTTAAGTTTACAGGCAGGAAGAGAAGAAGAGAATTGAATAACTTTTCCATTTATGCATACTCAACCTAGCTTTTTTTTTTTTGCTTTGAATAGTATTTTACTTCCCCCTACAATTATATATTAATAAAATTTTTAGCATTCATTTTTACAAGACTTCCAATTTTTCTCCCTCCCCCTTTCTGAAAATGGTAGGCAGTTTGATATAGTTTATACATATGCTACTATGTAAAATATATCTCCATATTCATCACAGTTGTAGAAGAAACAGATCAAATGAAAAAAAAGTGAGAAAGAATAAAGTGAAAAAATATATGCTTTGAACTGTTTTCAGAGTTCATCATTCTTTAACTGGATATAGATAGCATTTTCCTTCATGACTTCTTCGTACTTGTTTTGGATCACTGTGTTGCTGAGAAAAGCTGAGTCATTCATAGTTAATCATCCCATAATGTCACTGACATTGTGTACAGTGTTTCCCTGGTTCTGCTCATTTCACTTTACATCACTTTGTACCAGCCTTCCCAAGTTTTTCTGAAATCTGCCTGTTCATTTCTTACTGCACAATAGTATTCCATCACACTCAAATACCACAGCTCCTCCAGCCATTCTCCAATTTCCAATATTTTGCTACCATGAATAGGGCAGGTATAAATATTTTTGCACATGTATGTCCTTTTCCCTTTTTTATGATCTCTTTGGGATACAGATGTAGTACTGGTATTGCTGGATCAAAAGGTATCAGTGTGGTTGACCCTAGGTGCACAGTTCCATATTGCTTTCCAGAATGGTTAAGTTCTCAACTCCACTAACAATGTATTAGTACAAATTTTCCCACATCCTCTCCAATATTTATCATTTTCCATTTCTGCCATATTAGCCAATCTACTTGGTGTAACATGGTATTTTAAAGTTGTTTTAATTTGCATTTCTCTAATCAAAAGTCATTTAGAGCACTTCTTCATATGCCTGTGAATAATCTTTGTTTTCTGTTTCAGTGGAAAACTGCCTTTTCATATCCTTTGAATGGCTTCTATTCTCATAAATGACTCAGTTCTCTATATATTTGAGAAATGAGGTCCTTATCAGAGACACTTGCTGTATGATTGTTTCTCAGCTTTCTGCTTTCCTTCTAATCTTGGCTGTATTGGTTTTGTTTTTACAAAAGCTATTCAATTTAATATGAGCAAAGTTATCTATTCTACATTCCTTAATGCTCATTATCTCTTTTGGTCATGAATTCTTCCCCTCCCCATAGCTCTGCTGGGTAGACTATTCCTTAATCCTCTAATCTGACTGCTTCATTACCTGATACTTTTTAGCAAGAGGTAGTTTTCTTCTTAATCTTCTAATTATGTTTTTCTTTTACTTTGTCTAAGATAAGGATTGCCAGTCCTTTTTTTTTTTTTTAACTCCAACTGAAGCATGATAGATTCTGTTCCAGTCTCTTACCTTTACTATATGTGTGTCTCTCTGCTTCAAGCATGTTTACTGTAACCAACATATTGTAGGATTCTGGTTTTTGATCCACTCTGCTGTCTGCTCCTGTTTTATGGAAGAGTTCATCTAATTCCATTCATATTTTAAGATTACAACCTGTGTATTTTCCTCTATCCTATTCTTCCTCCTGTGTGTCCTCTCTCCTTTCACCCTTTCCCCTTTCACCAGTGTTTGCTCCTGTCTACCACCTCTCCCAGTGTATTCTCTCCTGTCAGCCCTAACCTCCTTTACTTAATCTCCTTCCCTTCTACTTTCCTTTAAGGTAAGATGGATTTCTATATTCATTTGATAGTGTATATTTTTCTTTCTTTGACCCAATACTGATGAGAGTAAGGTTCAAGCAATGCTCATCATCTCTCTTCTCCCATCTTCTCCACCACTGTAATAGGTCTTTCTTGCCTCTTCACGGGAGATAATTTACGCTTCTATTTCTCCCTTCCTTTTGCACTCACTGTACTCCTCTTTCTCATCTCTTAATTTTTTTTAATGTCATTCCTTCAAAGTTACCTTATACCCATATCCTCTATGTACATTCCTTCTTTTTGTATTTTCAGGGATACAATTTAAGCATTAGAAGTATCATCTTCCTGGGTAGGGATGGAAACAGTTTAGCTCTACTGAATTCCTTATGCTTTCTTTCCTTTTTACTGGTTTATGCTTCTCTTGGGTCTTGATACTGGAGGTCAAATTTTTGGTTTAGTTGTTCTTCTTATGAAGGCGAGAAATCCTTCCTATTCCCCCTTGACATATTATACTGAGTTTTTCCAGGTAAGTGACTCTTGGTTGTAGTGCTAGCCCTTTGCCTCCAAAACATCACGTTTCATGACCTCTGACACTTTAATATTGCAGCTGCCAAATCCTGTGTGATCCTGGTTGTGACTCCCTGATGTTTGAAATTTTGAATTATTTCCTCCTGGCCACTTGCAGTATTTTTTTCTTGATGTAAGAGCTCTCAAATTTGGTTATAACGTTCCTTGGGGTTTTTATTTTGGGCTCTCTTTTTCTGACATGATCAGTGGATCTTTTATTAACTATTCTGCACTCTGGTTCCAAGACATCTGGAGAGTTTTTCTTGATAATTTTTTGAAAGATGATGTCCTGGTCCTTTAGACTATGGCTTTCGGTAATCCAGCAATTCTAATATTGTCTCTCCTGGGTCTATTTTCCAGGTCAGTCATTTTTCCCCATGAGGTATTTTACATTTTCTTTCATTGTTTCCATTCTTTTGAATATGTTTGAATGATTCATGGTGTCTCAGTCATTAAGCTTCCACTTGCCCAATTCTAGCTTTTGTACTTTTTTTCCCCACTTGGTTAATTTTTACTTTTAAGGGGGTTTTCAAGTTATTCAGTCTTTTTTTTCCCATAATTCTCTTATCACTCATTTCTTTTCCAAATTTTTCTTCTATTGCCTCATATGATTTTTAAGCTCCTTTTTTCGACTTTTCCCTTACTTCTTTTTGGGCTTCATACCACTTCCCATTTTCCTTTGGGGCTTTGACATTATTGTCCTCTTTTAGTTTATGTTTTGGCCCTTTCCCTTTCTTTTAAATTTGATTTCTGCTCTCTGAGTAGAAGGGGCTCTGTCTCAGGCTTCTTATGCCACTGGCTGCAGGCCTTGGCTATGGCCTATATTGAATTGCCTGCCTTCACCAAGGGAATGGGTGGGGAGGGAGGGATGGGGAGAAGCTGGAACTCAAAGTTTTAGGAACAACTGTCGAGTATTGTTCTTGCTACTAGGAAATAAGAAATACAGGTAATGGGGAATAGAAAGTTATCTGGCCCTCCAGGACAAAAGAGAAGATGGAGACAAGAGAAGGGAGGGATGAAAGAAGAGAGGGCAGACTGGGAATAGGGGAAATTAGAATGCTTAGAATGGGGTGGGGGAGGGGACAAATGGGGAGAAAATTTTGGAACCCAAAATCTTGTGTAAATGAATGTAAAAACTGAAATAAATAAATTTAATATAAATATTAATATTTATTATATATTAATATAGTATATATTATACAATATATTATATATTAATATATTAAAATTTAATATAAATATAAATAAATTTATATTAAAAAAAATTCCACTTTAAAATGCTATTATATATTAGATACTCAACACATGCTGAAGACCAAAATGCAATACATGATGTGCACACATTTATGAAAAGCATATTGTAATAAGTCTATAAAAATGGCATCCAAAACAGTTAAGGATACATTTGGACCAATAAACAAAAAATAGCAACAAGTACATCTCTAAAAACATAAATAGCACAAATTTAAGGCATCCCAAACTTGAAAAAGACCTCAGAGGGCACATACTCCAACTTGTAAATTCTCTGGAAAGGAGGAACAGATTAATTTTCAAAACAGCAGTTGTTAATAAGTTTTTCTTATACTGCATAAAATGTTTCTCTATAGCTTTTCACTGTTCCTCCTAGTTTTACCATATGAGTTCAAGAATATGAGTTCTATTCTCTCTTCTAAATGACAGCCTTTCAAATACATGAACAATCCTTTCATGCAGGCTGGTTTTTTGGGTGAAATGTCCTCACTTCCATCAACTGATCACCCAAAGGGTCCCATCTCTGGTCCCTCATTCATCATGGTCATCTATCAGTTCAATGTTCTAACATGTGGCTCCCAGAAATGAACAAAATACTTAAAATCAGGTCTGGGGGGCAGAACAGAACAGAACAGAGGGGTCTATAATTTTCCTTGTTTCAACATCAGATAAACTCCTAAAACTATAAATATAAGGATTTTTTGGATACTGTGTCACATTTAACTCATACTGAAATTGTAGCCTACTAAAACCCTTGCATTTCCAGCATTCAATACAGTTATAGCAGAGCTGGCACTTAATATCATTTTCTACCTAAACTTCCCTGATTTTATTTGCCTGAAATTATTTTTTTAAATAATTTGTTTTTAGTTTTCTACAATCACTTTCATGTATCTTAAAATTTTCCCCCTCCTTCACTCTTTCCCCCCTCCCTGAGACAGAATGCAATCTTATATAGGTTCTACACAAAGTTTCTTATTAAATACATTTTCACCTTAGTCATGCTGCATAGAAGAATTAAAATGAATGGGAAAAGCCATAAAAAAAGAAATGACACAAGAAAATGCTGCTTCATTATGCAATGTAATTTCATAGTTCTTTCTCTGGATGTAGAAGCAATTGTTCCTCAAGAGTCCGTTCGAAATTTTTTAGGTCCTTACATTGCTGTGAAGGACTGAGTCTACCAGAAAAATTCCTCACACACTGTAGTAGTTGCTGTGTACAAAGTTCTCCTAGTTCTGCTCCTTTCACTCAGCATCAGTTCATATAAGTCTTTCCAGACCTCTCTGAAGTCTTCCTGTTCATCATTTCTTATAGCACAACACTATTCCATTATATTCATACATGAAGTTATTTTTAAAACCCAAGTATAAAATTTAATATTTTTTTCTACTAAATTTCACACAAGGCCAAACAAAAGGTTGCATAAATTAATGAAACCACAGGTCCAAAATCCTTACTCGTCTGCATGACTCCCCCTGGAGAAGTCATGTAATAATACTGACCAGGGTCATCACAAATTTAGGTTATTTTTTTTAAATTTAAAATTGATTATTATGATTTCTTTTATTATGACCAATGTTGTTAAAAAGAGGAGACAGAAATAAAGGCTCAGCTCAAGTATCACCTCCTTCCTGAGTCCTCTCCTTATCCACCCTAAACCTTCAAGTTGCTTTCAATATATTCTGTATTGGCATATCTGTGTTCATACTGTTTCTCCTCATTAGGATATGAACTCCTTAAAGGCACTGTATTACAGTTTCATCTTTGAATTTCTGGAACTCTGTACTCCATACTTTAAAAGTAAAACAAAATGACATAAACCCTGGCCATGTTGGCACAAATCAGAAAAAATTTCCTTTTTCAAAATGATGCTAAAGCCAAATCAGCAAATTCTGCTTGGAAACCGATGCTAGGAATTGACCTAAAGATGTTAGAAATGCTTTGTTGGATGTGACCATTCTAAGGTTTTGGGTCAGGCCAGCAGAAGTTATTGTCTTGAAAATTCCTAAAGAGGAATGTTCTACTTTGCATATTCTACTTTCCTACAATACTGTTCTACCACTAGGCACTGTGATGCATTTAAAACGCAAGGCAGCATTCTCATTGAAGAAACTCAGAGAAGTCAGTTGAAGAGAGTGACTACTGAAGTAGACTTTAAGAAATCACTATTAAGCATCAGTAACGGGTTTCAATTGGCAAAATAAGGAATGGTGTATTGCTGTCATTATCTGAGCCTACAGATAATTTATTTTGTATTTTTTAAAAAAGACATTATTTGTACATTTTAGATACCGATACAAGATCCATGTATCAATGCTCTACTTGCAACTTAAAAGATACACAGGGATTTTTAACAAAAAAGTAGCCGTTTTATGCAGATGAAGACTAACTGAATTTGTGTACAAAGTAGAGACATATCCAATCATGTGATAACCTCCCTGTAATAAAACTGTAAGATCATGGTACCAAGTATAACATGTATCTATATTTTTCTGTCTCTAAAAAAATATTATTTTATTTTTAAAATTAAACTAGCCTGAGTGTATGTAACAACTGAGAAGCTAACAAGTTTCAAATGTGAAAATACCTTTTTTTGCCATATTTTCTTTCTTTTCTTCTTCTCCTTTGGTACCAGAAGGCAAGACTGGAGCAGATACTGACTGCATTAAGTTTTCAGAAGGTAAGGATGTAGAATTAGCTTGAACTGATGGACCAGATGGAATTGGTATTTGTTTCACTAAAAGAGAATTAAAATATAAATGTTCAAACAAAATAAATAAGAAATAGTAGTACTGGAAGCTAGCTTGTATATAGCATCTATTATGTGCAACGTCTCGGGCTAAGCACTTTACATTATTTCATTTGCCCCACAGAACTCTGGGAGGGAGGCAATATGATTAGCATTCTCAGTTTCCAG
This sequence comes from Potorous gilbertii, assembly GCA_028658325.1. Lineage (NCBI taxonomy): Eukaryota > Metazoa > Chordata > Mammalia > Diprotodontia > Potoroidae > Potorous > Potorous gilbertii. Next base: position 91,327,721 of record CM053774.1, on the reverse strand, counting down.
CTGCAGAAACTGATGTAAGTAGAGGTTAAGTGACTTGCCCAAGGTCACACAGAAAGTAGGGGTTTGGGGCCACATTTAAACTTGGGTCTTCCTATTCCCAGAACTCTCCACTGTACCATTTAGCTGCCTAACACGTAACATAGAAAAATAATGTACATTTAAGTTATATTAATTATTCATGGAAATAAGTTATTTACTCATGACTCATCACTATTTTCTAAAAATGGAAGAAATAAATGGAAAGGTTTCATCTACACTTATGCTTCTAAAACAAGTATGCCACTTCTGTGCACATCAATGTTCTGTGTGGAAGATTTTAAAATATGACTCATTTGTCCAACTGTCATTCAGAAAAAAAAACAAAAACAACCCTAAAACTAATAGATTGGTACTTATCTAGACTAAAATTAATGTACTGTTCACTGTGCAAAAGTTACAATTTTTAGGGTAACGTCTGAACAATTATTCCACAGACAGGATTATGTTATCATGGTCCATAACTGGACTATAACATGTAGCCATTGCTGCATGAGGAATGATGAGTGAAAAATGATACTTTACAGAATTTCACTTTTTTAAGTAGGTGAAGGTAAAGAAAATTAGATTTATTTAAAAATAAAACATCAATGAAAGCCAAATAGCAGAAACCACACACTAATCGAACACGTAGCGTGTCCCCCACGCACCATCCTCCCTCTCCCCTTCCCAGGCATTAAGATTGTACCATAAAATCTGGGGTCTATGGCTATTTACTCAGCAAAATGTTTCTAAAAGTAAAAAAGATGAAAGACAATCATACTGCGTAGAATTTCAATTGATTTTTGTACACTGTCCTGTCCTGTAACACTGAACAACAACAAAACCCTCAACAGTAAAAAATGTTCAATAAAAAGGATTATTATGTATGTAAAATTATGGATTATTCTGAAAGGTGGCACAGTACAGTAAAAAGAATGCTGTATTTGAGTCAGCAGACATAGGTTTTTGAACCTATTATTTAATAGGTCCCACATTTACTAGATGTGTCCGTGAAAAGTCACCTGACTTTTTCAAGTTTTAGTTTCCTTCTCTTGTTTTGAAATAGCTGAATAGACCTTTAATTCATCTATAAACTATTATTATTTGAAGTAGGAAAAGTATGCACAGTTTTGAGACTTTAAATATAATAGTGGAAACATTTTTCCTCTCTCTAAGAAACACTCTTTAATACATGTGGCATCAAGATTGTGGGATTTTTTCTTTATTTCTCCCGGAAGACAGACATCGTCATCTATCTCAAATGAAAGACTGATCAAAATCACTAAAATGCGAAGCCAACGTAAGAGTTTTCTGACCAACACTGCTTTGCAATAATGAGCAGCATGAAAGCGCTGGACAGACAATTATGTGAGAAGATAAACAGCACACAGCTCAAATTTGGGCTGTGTCAAAAGGACAACAGCAAAGTTTGCCTTTTCTGATAGAGACAACAGGCAAAGAGAAAGTAATTACGTTTACTGTATCATCTGTGACTCCAAAGGAAAAAAAGAGTATCAGAGACAAGAAATGAAACATCATTCTTAACCTGGGCAGAAATGAGAGACAGTAACTGAAAAGAAAAATGCCTGAAATCTACTATATTTTATTTGTTACTTAGATTATTCAATAGTTTTGACTTTGATGTTGAAACTATGAACTTGAAAATATATTTTAAGTAGCCACTAGATGGCAGATTAAAAGTCTAGGTACGATATTTCACAAGCATCGTACAGAAGAAAATAGGATTCTAAATGTTTCTATTTTAACAAATAGTATTAAATCATACAATTCTAATAAGGTCATTCTACTTTAAATTCTATAGACATGCTGATACAACAATTTTGTTCCAAGAAAAAGTGCCTAATAGTCTTATGAGTTTTTTTCTTTATTATTTCTGTGTAATTTTATGTGGCTGTATAAAGGTAAAATCTGGATATATGGGGAAAGTTAAATAAAATACATATCCCACTCCTAAATACTGTTCTAGTGATTTAGAGGTAAGAGCACCATAAATAAATAAATATTTTCTGGATAAAGAAACTACCTACTGATATTAACCAAATTCTCACAGAGAGACCTGTTTATATAAATATACAGTCAAGGCCTTTATGTAACTCAGGTGACAGATGCCCTTGGGATGTGGAAGGACTAAGCAAAGGAAAAGTGCTGAAACGTAGCTATAGCTAGTCAAGTTCGGTGGTTTGTTTGGTGACTATAATTTTATGTTATAAACACCAAAGCTGTCAGGTGCTGAGAAGGCTACTGATTCAGACGGAGACTGACTATTCATTGGAGTTTATCCCTTCCAGGACATAGGGAGCTGGTCAAACTTTCCAGATTCATGGGAAATACGTAAAACTAAAGGTTCCTTTACGCTGATAGTTCCTATTGCTTGAAGGAATGAAACCTCCTTTTGAATTTTTTTTTCTTTTTCACATCCATAGTGTCCACATATTAAGGCCTTAAAATGCTGTTAAAACAATCAATTTTCTTGATTTTGATGTTTCCTTCTCTAAAAGCAGGCCTAAGCACTTTTAAAATAATCATATACAAACTCCAAAATATTTCCAGAAAGTTGCTTTGGAGTTCACAGCACCTCCAGGTATACTAGGCAAGAAGTAATTATAACAACTCCCACAACTACACTGTACTTTAAGGTTTCTAAACTGAAACAGCCTTCCGAGGTAGGAAGTGGAAGAATTATTATTTAACTTTAAAAGACAAGGAATCTGAAACTTTGAAGGATTAAGTAATTCTGAAGTGATCATATAACTAGTAAATCTGATGTAGATTTAAAAAAATAAAAAATAAAACTCAGGTTTGCCAATTCTAAGGTTTAATGCTTTCATCTCTTGTACCATTTAACTTCCCAGCATGGGAAATGAAGGAATGGATAAGTAAGATGGTGTCACAAGAGTGATACATATTAGCCATTCATCTTATTAAGATAAGTGATCAACTTACACAAGATGACTATTTTGGAAGTCATTTGCAAAACTACACAGATATGGCCTAT
>CM053774.1:91272130-91324187 GCA_028658325.1 Potorous gilbertii | reverse complement strand
AATCCGCCTAGCGAGTGCTTGGGGTCTGAGATTCAAATGCTGCTCCCCAGCCTCAGGGCTTTTGGCAGCAGGCTTATCTGCTGGTTCTCAGGTGGGGGCAGGGCCGCCTCTCAGGCTCAGTTCCCTCAGGGGGTTTATACAGAGATCCTTTGTAATGGAGCTGGGGTGGAGCTCCAGCCTGCTCTGGGAGTCTCTGGCCAAGCTGCCTCAGCCTCTGCTGCAGCGGCCGCTTCCCAGGGGGTCCGAGTCCCGGAGATCCCCCGCTCCCCTCTCAGCCCATCTCTCTCACTGACCTGTGCATCTGTGGGTGGAGGGACCTTCGCAGCTGCTGGAGATCCAGGTCCCTGACGACTGCAGGGCTCTGCTCGCTCCTCTCAGTGCCGTGTGGCCAGGGTGGGGGAGGGGAGCGCTCGGCCGGACAGGACTCCGTTCCCGAGTCCCGGTTACCTTTGCGGTAGGTTCTTCAGGGCTCTCTGCAACGCAAATCTCCTTTACTGTGTTGCTGCGCGGCCTCCACTGCTCCAGAATTTGTCAGGAGTTCTTTTTACAGGAAATCTATGGGCTGTCGGAGAAATTCTTGACTAAACAAGAGAAAGAAAACATTATGAAGTGCAAAGTGGATAATTTTGATTACATTAAATTGAAAAGTTTTTGCACAGACAAACTCAGCGCAATCAAGATTAGGAGTAAAGCCAAAAACTGGGAAAGAATTTTTGCAAATGTAGAAGAGTACAAGTCATTCCCCAGTTGGTAAATGGTCTAAGGATATGAACAGGCAGTTTTCAGAGGAATAAATTAAAGCTCTCTATAGTCATGAAAAAATGTTCTACATCATTATTGATTAGAGAGATACACATCAAAACAGCTCTGAGGTCCCACATCACACCTGTCAGATTGGCTAACATGACAAAACAGGAAGGTGATAACTGTTGGAGAACATGTGGGAGAGCTGGAACACTAAGTCATGGTTGGTGGAGCTGGGAGCTGATCCAACCATTCTGGAGAGCAATTTGGAATTATGCCCAAAGGGCTATAAAAATGTACATACCCTTTGACCCAGCAATTCCACTTCTAGGACTACATCCCCCAGAGAACATAGAAATGGGAAAGGGTCCCACATGTACAAAAGTATATATAGCAGCTCTCTTTGTAGTGGCCAAAAACTGGAAATTAAGGGGATGTCTATCAATTGGGGAATGGCTGAATAAATTGTGGTATATTAATGTAATGGAACACTATTGTACTATAGTAAATGATGAACAGGAAGACTTCAGAAAGGCCTGGAAAGACTTATATGAACTGATGCTGAGTGAAATGAGCAGAACCAGAAGAACTTTGTAAACAGCAGCAACCACAGTGTGCGAGGAATTTTCCTGGTAGACTTAGAACTTCATTGCAATGCAAGGACTTAAAAAATTCCCTGGGGACTCTTGAGGCAAAATGCCTTCTACATCCCAAGAAAAAACTATGGAATTTGATCACAGAATGAAGCAGATCATTTCCTCTTGTGTTTTGTTTTGTTTTGTTTTATAATTTCTTCCATTCATTTTAATTCTTCTGTGCAACTAAAGTGAAAATGTATTTAATGGAAATGTATAGTAGAACCTATATAAAAGTGTATGCCCTCTCAGGGAGGGAGTGGGGAAGAAAGGGGAGGGAGGGGAATAAAGTCTAAGATATTGAGATATTGATGTGATTGTAGAACACTGAAAACAAATAATATGTTTTTTAAAAAGAATCTTAACTAACATAGAATAAAACATATAGAGATAGTTTGATTTGGAAACTATTCTTTTCTGAACCTCTGAGAATTCCTGACACATATACAGGAAAATGTCATGGTTTGGTGGAAAGACTCGATTTTGATTCCTAGCTCTAGAATGTACCAACTGTATGTCTATGTACAACTCAAGTTCCTTGAGCCTCAGTTTCTGTAACTATAAAATAGAGATCATAAAAGTTGTACAACATAAGCCTGATTGGGTCCTTAGACCAGTATAAATCACTGTGCAAATGTGAGCTATTCACAATAGTAATCTAATTGGTGTGAAAAGTGCTAAAATATACATACAAGTAGATAGTCATCTTCAGTATAACAACTAGAAGCTCTTTAAAAACAGGAGGAAACATGCTCATCTCTGTCCACTTGATGCCAACTGAAAATGCATTTCCTAACTTCCTCCCCCTAGTCTGCCAAAAATAGACCCTTATAATTTATTTTTGTCCATCTAAATTCTTTTCCCATCTCACTTTATAAAAAAAACCATAGAGAGAACTTAAATCAATTCAGCAAAGGATATTTATTTTCACAAGTAATGTTCATGGTTAGTTTGAGTATATTATTCCGAGGAGTTGAACTTTTGATTTCTTTTAAGCCAGTATAAAAATAAATTAACAGTGAAATATGGGTAACTACCCCTGGATCTATCTTTTTTTTTTTTTTTGGCCTCAGAGCACTTAAATCTGTGCAGTTTTAGTGAATGCTTTACTTTTTAAATAATTATGTTTTTTCTTTTATTCTCCCAAGCTTAGTCTTGCCAAACCTCATGTAACTGCTGAGCAGTTTTATAAAATTAATCAGCAGTAACCCCATAGGTCCAAATTAATCTTCTGACTTTTATGGAAAAATACTCAGGGAATTGGTCTCAAGTATTCTTCGGGGTCATATGCTCAGTTGACCAAACTTATAAATAGCAGGTTAGTTGCTGGAATACTACTGGTCTGTTAAATGTCAGAGTGGAACTGATACTTTGTGAACATTCTGAGGAGAGTTATTTTGGCTAGTGAAAATGGAATTAATAGGAATTTTCTGATTTTGAAGTCTGGTGCAAGATAAAAGCTAGTTAGAATTTATCCTCTGTGTTAGCTTATTTGATGATAAATGTTCATAAAACTCTTCTTGTAAACTGTGATAAGTGTTTTGATTTTTCCCCTGCCCCTTATTCCTTGTCTTTGTTCAAGTCGTTACTTCCATAAGAAAGAGAATTTGAATTAGGGGTGACCTTTGAGACTGTCTGATCAGCCCATATTTTGAACAATTCATTTCAATTTAATAAGCATTTATTGAGTTCTTCCTACATGCCAAGCACTATGCTAGGCATTAGGAATGCAAAGATAGAAATAAAAGTCCAATGGTAAAAACATTCACAAATACTAGGTATATTCAATAGAATAGATAAAAAATATGTTGGAGGACAAGACCACCAACCATTGGGAGGGGCATCAATCAAGATCTCCTATAGATAGTGGCATTTGAACTGTGCTTTGAAGATTTAAGAATTCCATAAAGTGAAGAGGTGGAGCCAAAATGGTGGAGAAAAGGCAGGGACTTGGCCTGAGTCAAATCCCCTCTAAACATCATTAAATAATGCTTCAAAACATTCTGCAGCAGCAGAATCCTGAAAAGAATGCACAGAAAAAATTTTCCAGCCAAAGACAACTTAGAAGGGCAATGGGAAAGGTCTGCCATATAGGGTAAGAGTGGAGCATGGTCCAGTGCAGGCCTAGGGAACAACTGAATCAGCAGCAGCAGTGGCTGCTTCTGGAGCTCTCAGACCACAAGGAGACTACAGGGGGAAGGACTTTGTTGCTTTTCCCAGCCTCAGATCCAGTTTGTAGTTCTGAGTGAGAGTCCCAGGGTAAGGAAGAATACTAACACACTAGAGTTTTCACTCACACTTCAAGGGCAGAAAAGAGTGCTTTTGGTCACTCACAGACCAGAGTACAGGCCAAAAGAGTAGTAAACACACCCCTCCTTAGATCATGCCATGTTGGAAGAACTGAAAACTTAAGAGGCTCCTAGAAGTAACTCTGAAAACAGCTATAAAAAACCCTGATGCTTGGGACAGCAGGCCCTCCACCCTGGAAGTAGAGCCTACTTTTCAAAGTGTTAAAGGTCAGAAAAATAGGCTAGAAAATTAGTAACCAACAGAAAGTTACTGTGATGGCAAGGAAGATCAAAACACAACTTCAGAAGACAACAAAGTCAAAACTCCTACATCCAAAGCCTTAAAGAAAAATCATGAATCAGTCTCAGGCCGTGGAAAAGCTCAAAAAGGATTTTTACACATCAAGTAAGAGAGGTAGAAGAGAAATGAGAGTGATGCAAGAAAATCATGAAAAAAGTCAATAGCTTGATAAAGGAAACCCCCAAATTCTGAAGAAAATAACACCTTAACAAACAGAATAGGCCAAATGGTCAAACAGCCCCAAAAATCTACTAAGGAGGAGAATGCCTTGAAAAGAAGAATTGGGCAGGTGGAGGAAGAGACACAAAAAATTCACCAAAAAAATAGTTCCTTAAAGAGTAGAATTGAACAAGTGGAAGCTAATGACTATGAGACTTGGAAAAAACCAATAAAACAAAATCAAAAGAATAAAAAAATAGAAGACTGTGAAATATCTCATTACAGAAACAACTGACCTGGAAAATAGATCCAAGAGAGATGATTTTAAAATTATTGGACTATCTAAAAGTCATGATCAGAAAAAGAACCTAGACATCTTTCCAAGATATCATCAAGCACAACTACCCTAATATTCTGGTACCAGAGTTAAATGGAAATTGAAAGAATTCAGCAGTCACCTTCTGGAAGAGATCTCAATGAAAACTGCCAGGAATATTATAGCCAAATTCTAGAGTTCTCAGGTCAAGGAGAAAATACTGCAGGCAGTTAGAAAGAAATAGTGCAAGTGTCATGGAGCCACAGTTAGGATAAGACAAGATTTAGCAGCTACTTTAAAAAGGATAGGAAAATTTTCAGTATGATATCCCATCCCAGAGGGCAAAAGGGGCTAGGATTACAACCAAGAATCACCTACCTAGCAAAGCTGAATATATTCCTTCGGGGGTGAAATGGATATTCAGTGAAATAGAGGACTTTTAGGCATTCCTGAAGAAAAACCGAAGCTGAATGGAAAATTTGACTTTCAGATAAAGATTGAAGAGAAGCATAAAAAAATAAATAGAAAGGGAAATCACAAGGGATTTGATAAGGTTAAACTGTTTACATACCAACTTGAGACGATGTTACTTGTAACTCATAAGGACTTTCTCATAGTTGGAGCAGTTAGGAGTATATGTAGATGACACAAATGTGAGTTGAATCTGATAGGATGATTTCTAAAACATAAAATTAAGGATAAGAAAGAGGAATGCATTGGGAAAAAGGGAAAAAGTAGAAGTTGAATGGACTAAATTACCAGACATAAAAGAGCAAGCAAAAGTTTTTACAGTGGAGGGGAAGATGGGGGAAGTCATAGGGAATACTTGAACTTTACCCTTGTAAGAATTGGCTCGAAGAGAGAATAACACATACTTAGTTGGGTGTAGAAATCTATCTTATCATATAGGAAAGTAAGAGGGGAAGGAGATGAGAAGGTAATAGAAGAGAGGACAGATTGGAGGAGGTGGTAATCAGAAGAAAAACGAATGTTTAAAAACTTTACATATAATTGGGAAAAATAAAATATTATTTAATACTAATACTAAATTCTAATTAAATAAAATACTAAATTAAAAACAATTCCATAAAGCAAAAATGGGCATGGGGGCAGCCTGTACAAAGACAGACAGGAGAGGGAGGAGCGTTTTATTGAGGAGCATAGAGTAGGCTTGTTTGGCCAAAATGCAAAATGAATGGGGAGTAATCTGCCATCTGGCTGGACAGATAGATTTGCTCTGTATTGCAAAGGGCTTTAAGTATTCAACTGAGAAATTTATATTTTATTTTGAAAACCACTAAAGCTTTTTCAAGGGGGGTAGTTGAGATGGGCTTCACTTGCTTCCTCTGCTTCCTCATTTCTCACTCAATCTTAGCAGTCTGACTTCCAACCTCATCACTCCACTAAAACTTTTTTCCAAAGTTTTTAATGATCTCTTAATTGCTCATTCTGATTGCCTTTCTCAGTCTTGATCCTTCTCAGCGTATTTGCTACATCACCCTCTTCTGCCTGTGTGGGTTTTCATGACATTATGTGCTTTCTCCTGGCTCTCTTACCTGTCTGACAAGCCCCTTTGGTTTCCTTTGCTTACTTATCCTCATCAAACTTCCTAAATATGGTGTACCTTAAAATTTTGGCCTTGACCCTTCTTCTTTCTCTTGGCAACATCATCAGTTTCTGTGGTTTTAATGCAGATGATTCACATCTAAATATCTAGCTTCAGTTTCTCTCCTGGGCTTCAGTACTGCACATCATGTTGCCTATTGCACATTTCCATCTGAATGTCCCAGAGACATGTTAGACTCACATTAAGTGTTTCTAAAGCAAGTCATTTCTTAAACTACCATCTCCTCTATCGGATTTCCCTATTTCTGTCAAAAGGCATTACTACCCTTCCAGTTTCCTAGATATTTTTGTTCTGGAACTCCCCATTCTCCTGTTGCCAAATCTTGAAATTTTTCTGTATATACGGCTGTCTTCATTTTACTCAGTTACTATAGTCTTAAAGCATTTTAGAGTACCTTTGCCATCCTGTTAGTCTACAGCTATTATTCTGTGTCCCTCTGTAGCACACAGTAATCCAGATGTGGTCTCATTAGGGTAGAGGACAATGGGACTATAATCTTTCTAGCCCTGGAAAAATGCTTCTCCTAACCATCTACAATTGTGTTAGTTAATTGGGCTGCTATTTCTTACAGTCAGCTCATTGAATTTGTATTCCTTTAGCCCTCTCATGTATTTTTCTGAGAAATGTTTGTCTTATGTGCATACTCACAAGACACACATACACAGCAATCTGGTGGTTATGAAATTTTTTTTTTTAACTCAAGTGTAAAACTTCCTCTTATTAGATTCAATCTACCGACAAGACCATTTTGGCTTGTGCTGCTAGCGTCTGACATGTTAGTTTTCCTTCAGAGTTTTTTGTCTTCTACAATTTTAATTAGCATGCCATCTATGTTTCTGTATATGTGAACAATTTGGTTGGTGAGAAGGAGGGAAAAAGAAATGTTTGAGGGAAAAGGATGAAATCAACTTTTGAAGAATGTATAATACTGTTCCTTTTGTAAGTGAATAGTATGGTTGCTAAAAGGAGCAGAACAAAGTATTTTGTACATGTGAAACTAATAAAAGTCCACTTGAGAAGAAACACAATTGTCTTTGGTAAAAAATATGAAAAAAGATGTTAGGAGAATCAAGTAGAAGACTGACCCTCTCAAAAAATATACTTGGGATCACAAAAATGTCTGAGGATTTCTGGCATTGTGGTACCTCAGTTCATTTGAATATGATTTTTTAAAAAGAGTTTAAGAGGTTAAAATTGATAAATCAAGTAACTCTTTGAAAACCGTGGGGAAAATTAAATATATGTCAATTTTATAACTGGCAGCTAGTTTTGTTTTTGCTTTGTTTTGGTTTTGTTTTTTTTAATTTTACTTTGTAAGGTAAAGATGAGCCTTTGATCATTAAGAGGTTCTGATTTGAGCTAACAAGAGCTGTATATGAAGGCAGCAGGAGAATCAGCTAAGAGGAAGACTTCATCTTCTGTGTTGGGAGCCTGCAGATTTTAAGAGTTTGATGGATTGGTTAAAGAAAGGGATGGCAATTCTGATGGTTGGAAAAGAACTTAACTTTGCTGCTATTTCTATTTTTACCCTGTAGCACCATCTGCAGCTTGAGAGGTAAAACCTTTCAGCTGTTCTAAGTTCTTACTTCCCTCCCTAGTTTGAGGGAGAAACAGAGGTAAAAGACATGTTTTGAATGTGCTTTGCTATTAGAAGAGATTTGGAGTTGATTACACAAATGTTAAATAAAAAGTCTGTTACCTGGAGATCCAGCTTGATAAGCTTTGCAGTTTTCTGGATGCTATTTATCACTCTAGTAGTGTAACACTTTCCTTAGCACCCCTGGTAAGAGTGACTATTAGTTAAAAGAGCATATTACTGTTTCATCTCAAGATCAGAAGAGAATATTTGTCATGCATCAAGATAATGCTTGAGTTTTTCATTACAGCATTCTCTCTGAGTATATTTTATCATTTTGACTACAGTAATGTAAACAAAAATACTGAGAGACCAATTGCAATAGCTACTTTCGGTGCCAGAGAACAGATTGTGAAACACAATTTTCTCTTCTTGGTAGAGAGGTTGGAGAATATAGGAGCAGAATATCACATGCACTGTCAGATGTGCATGTCTTAAAGTATTTTATTGATCAGTTTTGCTTAACTTTTAAATTAAAAAGAAGTGTTGGGGTATATCAGTAAATGACTTGCAAAAAAAGAAAAACCAATGGTAACCACCTTTTCTTTTATCAGAGAAGAACACCTAAAATTATTGAGGAAATAAGGTAGAAATTGTCATTAGAGGGTAGAATATAGTAATAGCTAGCTATTACTTAGCACTTTAAGGTTTATCAAGAGTTTTACCTATGTTTTCTCTGCTCACAACAACCTCCATGTTAGAGATAGAGAAAATGAGATTGGGAGAGCTTATGTGACAGCCCAGGATCACACAGGTTTCCAAGGCAGAATTTGAACTCTTCCTCCTGACTCCACTTCGCCACCTAGAAGACCTTCATCTGAAAAGTTTCAAGTGCTGTGTCTTACTGCAGATGATATTTCTATAGTTAGAAGATCCCTCTCATTTAGTTTAGAGGAGGAAAGCACAAGGACCTTACCAGATGATTGCCAGCCCAGGACATTGTCCTCCAAGGTGAAGCATTTGCAGTCTGTTGGGAGTGGTAGTGTTCCATCCTTTGAGAACACAGATTCTGGGAGGATTGAAGTCAGCTTTGAAAAGTGTTTCTCTTATTGTCAGTAAACTTACTTTTCACTGTAACTTTCTTTCTGTCTTTTTTTCAATAGGAGAGCCTGAGAAAGAACTGAATCCCAAGAAAAAGATCTGGGAACAAATCCAGCCCGACCTTCTCACTAACGACCAATGTGTTGCCACATATAAAGGAGTTCCCTTTGAGGTGAAAGGGAAGGGGATCTGTAGAGCTCAGACCATGTCCAATAGTGGAATTAAATAAAATGGAAAGAATCTTTGGCAATTGAGATACTTTAAAGAAGTTTTGATGGAAAGTACTGTAAGCACAATAAAAAATATATATTTCTTCCATAACCTTCTTAAAGGTTACTGACTCGTTTCTGTTTTTTCTCAGAGCTACCTGTTGATTATATTTCTATATTGTTTTCTGTATTAGGACATAGTGCTTGATCACTTTAAAAGTACTTTACATTTTTTAGATGTTTCGCCGTTATTTTTATTCTTTATAAATCCACAAGTAGTTTGTTTTCATTAATTGTTGCTGTTATTGATGAGGAAACTTAAATAAGTTGGCAGTAGCCTCAGCTAGGTGGCACAGTGGAGTCAGGAAGATCTTTGTTCATATTTGGCCTGATATTTCCTCCATGTATGACTGAGCAAATCAGTTGAATTCTGTTTGCCCATTTCTAAAATGGGGTTAATAAAATAGCTTCTACCTCCCAGAGTTGTTTTAGGGATCAAATGAGCCAGCACTATGCCTGGCACTTAGTAAGTGCTATATAAGTGTTAGTAGTTATCATTATTAACTCAAGGTCATGGAATTGACGAAAATTAAAATCTTGAGTTTTATATCATTGTATATTGGATTAGATGAGAACTTGGCTTTCTTCAAAAATGGCAACTTAGAATCTTCAGTTTGTTGTTTCATTTTGTTGTAGTGTTCTTGAGACTGAGAAACATGATGATCTAAGCGAAGCAAGCATCATAAAAATCAGAGTGATACATTTTTAAGTTTTCCTTTGTAACTCCACCAATATACCTATTCTTGGTTAAGTATTTAATATTTGATTTATCTTTAGCCACTATTCTCAGTTACAGATTGAATAACTAATGGCTAACCTTTGACTAGCTCTTATGTTACCTGTTTATACTAGTTATCTCATAAATATTTTTGAGCTATCAATATTCTATAGCTCATTTTCTAAAATAAGGGTTCTTAACCCTTTATGTCATGGCAGTCTGTTGAAGCCTATGGATCCCTTCTTAGAACAAAACAAAACCCAGAATTACAAAAGAAACATTATATTTGAAATACATTTTAACAAAAAATTAACTTCATACACTCCCGGGAATCCTTGATCTAAAAAAAACCACCTTTAGCATTCACTTGCTTTTTAATATAAAAGTATATGATCTCATACTCTGCTATGTCAACATATTTAAAGTAATTGCAGTTAACACCTGACATGTTGGTTAGTTGGTAATTCTTCATTCTCTAAGAGGACCAAAATGATGTCATTATGCTAGGGTCAAGTTTCAAAGTGTTCTATCACAGCTTGGGTACAATTGTCTGTGTGAGCATTTGGGGTGGATTCTCTAAATTTGGAAATCTTGCATTTTTTTTGAGCTATTTCAATTCCGCTTTGCTCATAGAACACAGTATCTTCCCTGATATGGGCATGCCATGCTGAGCAGTCCAGTTCCAGTGTCTCTGATGTCACACAATCAGTTCCAAAGTTTTTAAGAGAGACCTTGAGTGTCCTTATATCGCTTCTTCTGATCACCATGTGAACACTTGCCCTATATGAGTTTTCCATAGAGTCTTTGGCAAGCTTACATTTTGCATTTGAACAGTGTGGCCAGCCCATCATAGTTGCATTCTCTGAAGCAGTTTTGAGTGCTTGACAGTTTAGTTCAATACTTCCCTTCCTCCTGTATCAACTGTTACACAGTCCTTTCTGAAGCCTCATTGGCTCTCAGGTAGATGACCATCTTCCAGGTGAAGGATCAGCCTATTAAAGAGGACTCTGGCAAGAATCTTGCCAGTCGTGACTAAGAGAAAACCCCTTTAATTTTCACAGGACAATCTATTTCCTTTACCTTTATAGAGATAGACAGTGGAGGCATCCTTGAACTCCTAAGGGATAAACCTCTTGCTATATAAACTGAAATATTTCAGTCAGCTTTTTGTATGAGCAGTAGACCCTCTACCTTGTAAATCTCTGTTGGAATTGAATCAGCCCCAGGGGCTTTGCCACACGAAGAAATGGCCCTCAAAACCTCTTCTTCAGTTGGAACTTCAGCTAGGGAGGGATTGGCTTCAACCTGAGGTAAAGTCACTGGCCTCAGTATTGGTTGATGATGGAATGTTGAAAGCAGTAGGGAAGTGTTCAGCCTATCTCTCTAGAATCATGTCTTATCACTAATCAATGTGGCTTCATCAGCATTGAGTAATTGAGATACATCATAGATCTTTGACCCATAAAAAGCCTTCAGGGCATCATAAAAGTGCTTTCAATTGTTACTATCAGTATAAAACTGAATTTCATCTGCCTTCTTTTAGTCAGGAATTCTGATCTCTCTAAGCTTTGTTAGCACTTTGCTTTTTATGGAATTAAATATTGCTTTCTTAGAAGTGGATGAACTATGCTGGTAATTCCTGTGGAGTTCTCGTTTTTTGTAGCAGCTTCTGAATTTCCCCATCATTTTCATCAAACCAGTGTTGGTGTTTGTGAGTATTCTGACCCAGATGAGCAAATGCAGTGCTGCACACTAAATCTCTGAAAGTTGCGCACTCCTTTTCTGCTCCACTATTGCCAACAATATGTTGGCTCAATTTTCCCTCTAAGTCAGCAATAAACTGTTAATGCTCAAAAAAGGGCTCTAATTTGTTGACATTAATTCTTCTGGTAGTCATTTTGCCTTGGGGGCAGCGCTTTTGATGAATGCAAATATTTAGCTTGGAAAGGATAGGTCTATGATAAGTCCAGCATTCTGCACCACACACTGCCTTTGTCACTCTCACATCTTATCTGTCTCTTCTCCTTACAATCACATAGTCTATTGGATGCCAATGTTTGCTGTAAGGGTGCATCCATGAAGTTTTATTGCATTTAGGTAAACGAAAAACAGTATTGGTGGTGAGAAGATCATGCAATGCACAGGTCTTTAGCAGCAAATGACCACTGCTGTTACTGTTTCCAACTCCATTCCTCCCTAGGACTCCTTGCCAAGTCTGGTAGTCTGAGCCTATCCTAGCATTAAAATCAGCCAGAATTATATGCTTGGAACATTGATGGTAAGGGTCTCCAGGTCTTCATAAATTTATTCTTTGACCTCATCAGGGTTCGTCATGGTGGGAGCATAGGCATGGCTGCTGGTGGCATGGCATTTTCATGTAAGTGGCAATCACTTCATCATGAGTCTATAAGCCACTCCAGAAAAGCGTGTATTCAGCTCCCAATTTAGTAAGGTGACCTTCATTTGCTAGCCTTGTTTCACTCGGGGCTGCTATTTGAATGCAGTACCTGATGAGTTGTCTTGCAAGACCTGTTTGTCTTTCAGGTCTCCTGAATTTTGTGTTACCTATAAGTGTGCACACATTCCATGTGCTGATGGTGTGTGAAACTGTCTTTGTAGATTTTTTTTTACATTTTTTTGTGTGTTTCAAATGCAGAGTGAGATTCCTTGCCTGCTGCGATAATCAGTCTAAGGTTGGGTAACCAGTTTTTAGGGTACCATCCCTTAAAAGGTTCCTCAGACACCAAGGGGGCCATCAAATCCCAGTGCTGCTTCCAGTGAGAAATGACCCTATGACCAGGGCTGCCTGTGCACAGGATTATGACTACATGTCCCAGCGTATCTACTCCTCCTGCTTCATTGCTTGCCTGTCATCACAGGACTGAGGTTGATATGGGTGATGTCTCATGATTTGTACATAAATTGGATTTCAGTGAGGCAGAGTTGCACAAAGTTGTCAGCCTTTCTCTCCTCCAGTCATCAAGTGGCAGAAAAGAATCAAGACAACGTGATGGCTTAACATGCATTGGATGACCTTGGCTTCTTCAATGTCTAACCAAGTTCTAAGAGCTGCACAGCACTTGCTTCAGCTGCCTTTATGGCCACTGGAACAAATTGTTCTCATTTGCACATTCCACCAGGGGAAGTGCCCACTTGCTTGGGGTAGACACCCCCCCCAACTCACTAAAGGGTTTGAGACACCCTCAGTTACTACCCTCAACCTGATTGAGCCTATCTGCTGAAACGGTTTACCTGGATGTCATCACTGTGCATGCTGAACATCTTAGAGCCACAGGTGAGAGTCAGGTGGAACAGGTAGTCATCAAATGTCGAAAGCAGCCCTAAAAAGGGCTTCGCAGGTTTCATAGCATAGCTACTGGTCTTCCCTGAACACACCCTATATGCCGAAAAAACTCATCTAACTTGACGTGTAATATTAAACAGATAATCTAACTATGTGCATGTCCTGGAGGAGTGAAGTATAGAACAATTAATGCAAGAATAATTTCATGGGCAAGTGAGAAAAGAGAGTAGGGCAAATTGTAAGGTTCTTAGTAGGCACTAGGCAGCTAGGTGCCATGGTAGATAGAGCACCAGACTTGGAGGCAGTAAGATTCCTCTCCTGAGTTCAAACCTGGCCTCAGGTATGTAACCCTGAGGGAGTCACTTAACCCTGTTTGCCTCAGTTTCCTCATCTATAAAATGAACTAAAGAGGAGGTTGGCAAAGCATGCCACTATCTCTGCCAAGAAAATCCCAAATGGGGTCACAGAGTTAGACATGACTGAAACAGCTGAACAACAACAGTAGGCGTTGCAGAAAATACAAACACGAAATGATTTAAATGGCATTTACTATGCACTTAACGTTCAGGCCACTGTACAAATACAAAGGATACAAGCAAAAGAAAGCATGGTAATCCCTGCCTTCAAGAAGCTTACATTTTAATAGAGAAAGAACACATAAAGGTAAACGAATTCTGGCAAGGTGGGTTTCTGGGGCAGAGAGTAAGAAATGGCAGTGTGGTTTGGTTGGGTCTAGGAAGCTATGTAGTGGATCCAGAACCAAGTAAGGTAAGTTATAAGCTTATCAATCAGAGCCCAGGACTAAAAGGATGAGGGAAAGCCTAGGGTGCAAATGGTATGGTTTAGTCTGAGAAGATGTATGAGAGAGCTTCTGTCTCTAAGGAGCTAATAGGGGAGGAAAAGACAAGAATACTCCAAGGTAATAACAGAAAATGACTTGAGTGAGGTATTGTGGTAGGACAGCAGTTTCCTCGCGCAGCTCTCCTTAACCTGACACAGCTTTCTCTCCACACACAGCTAATTCTGACTGCTGCTTCCCTATCAGCTTCTATGATGATGATTCCTCCTCAACCCATGCCCAGAGGGTCCTTCTAATTGACCCTCACTTCTCTGACATGGCTTTCTGGCCTAGGGCCAATGTAAAATCCAAGAGTGACTATACTCTGATGATTGACCAGGCACGTTTCCAGGTGGAGATAAAGGGGGCCAATATCCAAGGAGCTAAGTGCCACTCAGTTCTTGCTGTAAATCCTTGTCGCATGTCCTTGTGACAGGGCAAAGTAAATCTCCTTTGTTTAATATTCAGTGACTCATTTTGTCCTAACATCAAACCTGAACTAAGAGAGTACAAAATAAAGTGTTTACAAATGTGTGCATGTATACATACACATACACATACAAACTTTAGAGTTCAAGCATGCAAAGAATTCTACATTTTTCAAGAAAGATTTCAAGAAGTTTAACATGACTAAATGAGAATAGAGCATCCTTTGTTATTGACCAAATAAAAAATAAAGTCCAAAACATTCCTTATTCTCAATTGAGTTGCAGGTATTTAGGATGATAGTCTACCTGAACCATTGATTCCATTTTCTTTTGGCATTTAACTATATACTTGCATAATTTATTTTCCAAACTTTCCCAACATGGTTTTAATGAAAAAAGGTATATTCAGGCAGTTTTTATGTTAAAGTTCTTTTAAATGTTTTTTTTCATAAATTACTAAGGTATCTTCCTACAATCTCCACTACTCCCATATACTCTCTTACTCTGTAAAGGCAAATTTCGGCTCAGCTTGAGTTAGTAAAAACAAGTAAACTTGATATACGATATTTTACTATATATAACCTAAAACTGTGTCAGTTCATTTGGATGGAGCAATAAATAAATAAATTATGGCAGGACTCAAACTCAGGTTTCTCTGGACTTACAAGTGCACTGCTGTTTTTCCTACACTACTATCTCTTAAGTGGATAGTTTTGCAAAGGTTATTGATATGATATTTTTTCTTTCCACTTTATTCCAATTTTAAAAAGAGAAACTATGACTTTTACATAGCTGTCTGGCTATCTATTACAGTGACTATTTTGCTTTATGAAAAGATTGGCTGTATTGAAGTTACAGGTTTTCTAGTCTTCTGGTGCACATTGGGAGTTTAGATTATGTCATGTCTTTCTAGGTCTGGTGATGTTATCTGAGATATAACACCCAACTAACTCTCTTTACAGTGGGGATTAAGATAGCACATACAAAACTGGTTTAATTTCCTCTAGATTATATTTATTTTTTTAACTTGCACTCTTGTGGCATCGTAGTGCCAACAGGATATTCACAGCACCTACGGTGGCCATGAATATGGTGGTGCAATTTTGAGTCATGAAATACAAGAGACTTAATATGGCAGACAGAACCAAAACATTATTCAGACACTAGAGAGCCAAATCCATCATAGTAACAAAGACATCTATACCCAATAACAATGCAACACCATCCCCAAGCCTTCCCCATGCTAGGCTTCCACAAACCAGCTCCCTTAATCACAAGCAGGTTCCCTTAAACAAAATCACAAACAAGCTCTTTTACTCACACTAGCCAGCTGCCTGTTTGCCTGCATCCTTTCTAGCTCTGACTTCTCTCATGACTCACTTCCTCTCAGCTCTGTTCTAGCTCCACTTCTTCCTGTTCATTCCACTTCTTCCTGTTCCACCCATTCAGCAAGCTTCTCCCACCACAGACCCAGGCAGGTCATATAGACCTATTAATGAGTGGGAAATATCCTCCCATTTAAATTACTATTACATGCGGCCCCAAGACCTTTTGTATTCATTACATAGGTTGGTGGGGCAGTTGGTATCAACAGAACTTTAACAGGGATAACAGAAAGTAAGCATATAAAACTTTCAGGCAACTGGTGTCAATAGAACTTTACAACAATAACATGGATCACACAAAATAAGCATATGAAACAGTATCTCAGGATAGGGCTTGAGCACAAACATCCCATCATTCCCCCCTGAATGAATGGAGCCTAAAATCTTGAAGTAAAGGGTGAAGCTCTCTTCTTCCATAGCTTCTTTCTGCTGACTTATGCTGTTTTGTGAAGCAATGTTGTTCATAATATTTCATTTTTTCCTAATCATTCAGTAAGCATTGCTGAGTACCTAGACTCCTTGTCCTGAGTGTTAAGGATACAAAAATTTAAAAATGACACCTTAAAAAAATGAGCTTATTACCTCAGTTATATTTGGGGAATATGACATCTACAGAGCAGGAAAGGAATGAGAGATCCAGCCAAAGAGCTCTAGAAATATTTAAGATGACAGAACATTTTCACCTGAGTAGATCAAAGAAGGTTACACTGAGGAGGTAGTACCTGAACTGAGCCTTAAAAAAGATAAGATTCTGAAAGAATGAGGAGGGAGTGAGATCTAGGCCTAGAGAACAGGTTTGCTCCAATGGGATTCTATGTTGATTTGGTGTTGCCTCTCACTTCCCTGTTTCTTTTCTTGGAAAAGAGATTAAGAGTTTGCTGGCTAAGGTGGTTTGGATCTTTCTGCCTCTTCATTATGGTGACTTTCTTATCCTACTTCTAAGAAATGATGGTAGGCAAAGCTAATGTCTTTACTTTTGTCCAGTTCCCATTTTTTTATACTCAAGAGCTTGTTTAAACAGATGGGATTGGAACTGCTTTAATTGAACACGTTATTTTCATCTTTTTCTCCTCTTACTCTTAATTTAGCATTTATTAGGGGCAATTCTATTTACCTACTCAGTCTAATGTCAAGCCCCTTTTCTCCATATATTTGTATATGTATATGTATATGTATAGTTCATTAGTTGGAATGCCACCTATTCTTCCAAAATCTACCCCTGCTCTCAATTCTTTTCTTGTCAATCTATTCTAACTTTGAATCTGCTGGTTATTCACTCCTCTCTCTCAAGGAATTTTATCTTTTTCACTGATTCTTACCATCCAAGATACCAGTGATTCCCCATCCTTTGGATGAACTGACTCAAAATATCTGTGACCTCCTACTGAGTAAAATCCTCAATTACCTCCCCAAACACTGTGTGGCCACCTTGATTCTCCTGAGAATTGTACTTTTTCCTGAGAAGCCACCCACACATTCTTTTTCTTGTTCTTTTTTTGTCTCTTTTTGTGTTAAACTAACAACAGCTTTTTCTTCTACCACCTGAGAATTTCTAGCTTGCTCTTTTAAAGGAGAGTTTGAATACTGCAGCATAAAAAGCTTCTCATGCAAACTAGCCAACTCCCTTGCCATCTGAACTTTCTCTTCCAGAAGCTTGTCTCTGCTTTAACATATAATTTGATAACTTGTTAACAATGTCCATCCTCTTCTATATACCCCTGCCATTTCTTTCACTGGTTCTATTAGTATTCCTTGAAAATATCTTTCTAAGTCTCTAAGTTCTCCCTTTTGTAGCCTTGGTTCCCAGTTGAGAGTCCTTTGCTTTTAGTCCATTCTCTTGCTAGGGAGGAATAAGGCAAATCCTCCCAACCAGGAGTATCTATTCTCTAAAGCCTTTCTGTCTTCAAATAGAGGTCTGATACTTCATGATCTCATCCTTATCACCATCTGTAGTGCCAACATAATATTCCCAGCACCTATGGCAGCCATGAATATTCCCATTGCAATTCTGAATCATGAAATACAACAGATTCTCCATATGGAAGACAGAACCAAAGCATTTATTCAGACACCATCATAGTATCAAAGACATCTATGCACAGTAGCAATGCAGAGAACAACACCAGTCCCTAGGCTTCCCATAAAACATCTCCCTTAAACAAATCACAATCAGGTTCCCTTGAACAAAATAAAAAACAAGCACTTTCACTCACACTAACCAGCCTCCCTTCTTGCCTGCATCCTCCTAGCTCTGACTGCTCTCATGACTCACTTCCTCTCAGCTCTATTCCACCCATTCAGCAATCTTCTCCCACCACAGGCTCAATGTGACACAGGAAGGTCACAAGGGCCTATCAATGAATGGGAAAGATCTTCCCATTTAAATTACCATTACAGGCATATGAATTAATTGGGGCAAGCAGAAATTTTGATATTTGTCTGTGCTTCTCTCACAATTTGAATGCCAAACCTTGACCACATTAAAACAGATTGAATTAGTTTATCCACCTTTAATTAGTTCTGTCAGCTGAGTACTGGATTTTGTGCTCTACACATATTTTATTGGTTTTGTATTATGTTTTTAATTCTGTGTTTTTTAAGAAAGGGTATCACTCCAAGGAAACATGCAAAAGTTATAGCTAGTTCTTCAAGAACACAGCTGAGTGACTGTTGAAGATACAGCTGTTGGTGTGGACAGGACAAATGTTTCAAGGATCACTCCTTCCTGCTCACAATGAACCACTATCAGTAGCACTGAAGCACAAAGAAATGCTATAATTGAAACCAAAAAGCAATGTTAGGAACCAATGAAGTATTGCTTTGAAGTAGCTTATCTACTTGGGAAAAATGGATAGAGCAATGGGCCTGATATCAGGTAGATATCAGATAGACCTGAGTTCAAATTTGAACTCAGATGCCTGTTGTGTTACCCTGAGAAAGTCATTTAACCTCTGTTTGTCTTAATCCTCTGGAGGAGAAAATGGCAGGCCACTTCAGTATCTTTGCTAAGAAAACTCTGAATGGAATTAGGAAGAGTCATATGTGACAAAAACAGTCAGCTGAACAACAAAGCATATCTTTAATATGTAGGAAATAAGCAAAGACCTCAAGAAACTGTAATGACAGTGAGAAATAACTCATTTTTTTCCCATTCAATTCTGTTCCAGGACAGATGTCATAAGAATTCCATGTGTACCTTTAAGATCTGGTCATCTTTAGACTGTAAAATATCCTCCTTTCTTCCCCCACCCCTCCAAAAAAAAAAGGAGGCCTTTTTTTTAACTTCATGTGGACCTAGGACAAAAAATTCAAGAGGGAGGTGTCAGAAGTGAATAGTAAACTTGAATTTCCCCTCTTTCCCTTGAAGTGGATGAGAAGTGGATCCTTCCAACAAGAAACTGCATGTGTGCTTCTAATTAGCCTGACTATTACTCACAAATCTGCCCTTGTAAACAATTCTATTTAAGCTGCCATTATACTATATACAGGACCCCTTTTAATTACTGGACGATATCCAGATGGTAAGGTCATAGAATTCTTGCCATAGGCAAACCAGTTGAAGATTTGGGGCATTTAACCTAGAGGAAAAAGTGTAGCATGGAACATGATAGCTGATTTAGATTTGTTCTGTTTGATCCCAGAAGGCAGAACCCAGAATAATGGGTGGAAGTAAAAAGAAGCATTAAATGTAGGCTTCATGTCAGGAAAAACCGAATATCAGAGGTGTCCAAAAGTGGAACAGGTTGCTTCAAGAAGGGGTGGGTTTCTCCTCATCAGAAATCTTAGGGCAAAAGCTGAGCCTTGTAAGCTCTCCCTACTCCCTGCCCCCCATACCTCCTGGCATTTTCAAAAGTCAATTTTGTTGTCAATTTGATCCACAAAGTAAAATGAATAAACTTGTAGACTGAATGACCTGCATGATGTAGAGGTAGAGGTTCTTAACCTGGAGTCCGTGAACTTTTAAAAATTTGTTAACTATTTCAACATAATTGGTTTCCTTAAAACATTGTGAAGAGGGTTCCATGACACACAGAAAGATCTAAGAAGCCTGAGTAGAATAGAATGAACACTAGGTATGGAGTCTGGGGACCTTATGTAACCTAGGGCCAGTCAATGAATCTCTTTGTGCTTCACTCTGTGATCTCATATTATAGATGGCCATTTGAGGATGAATTTTCCCTCCCTCTGCAGGCCTATTTATCTTTAAGGTGGTCCATATTCTTTAATGCATTCACTCAAGGACCATTTGCTAAATAATCGTGTTTTTTATAACATTAGTACTTTTATACTGAGAGGATTTAAATCATATAGGTGACTACCAGCAGCCCCCAATTTATAAAATGATCCAAAAATGAGAAATCACCTTGCCTTGTTTCCAGTCTCTTCCATCTCCTCTACTTTCAGCACCTTACTCTATGTAGCCTTTCCATCTCTTTGGGCACAAGTTTTGCTTCCTGGAGTTCCTGCCATCCAACACTGGAACCATTACTGTATAGGAAAGCAGTGGTGGACCAGAATTGATTTTTCCACTTTTGGGGGAGTAGAAGTGTAACTTCAAAGTCAAAATCTGGAACACATTTTCCCATAGGAAAAGTGTTATGTGTGGTGACAAGCTTCTTGGAAAGAAAGGGGAAAAGCATTTAAATGGCAGCTAGGTGCTGGGCCTGGAGTCAAGGGAGGACTCATCTTCCTGAGTTCAAATCCAACCTCAGATACTTATTAGCAGTGTGACCCTGGGTAAGTCACTTAACCACATTTGCCTCTTCTGTAAAATGAGCTGCAGAAGGAAATAGCAAACCATTCCAGTATCTTTGCCAAGAAAACTCCAAATGAGTCAGACACAACTCAAGAACTCTGTGCCACGAACTGTGCTAAGCACTTTACAAATATCTCATTTGGCCCTCACAACAATCCTGCAGGGTGGGTGCTATTATTTCCATTTTACAGTTGAGGAAACTGAGGAAAACAGGTTAAGTAACTTGCCCAGGGTAACACAACTAATAAGTAGCTGAGGTTAGATTTGAATTCAGAATGTTCTGACACCAAACCCAGCACTCTATCCGCTGTGCCACCCAACTATATAAGTGACTTAAATGATCTTTTATGATCTAGCCTGAGAACCTAAATGATATCCAGAAAATATTGCTTCTATGAGAAAACATATTCCATCTTAAACTCACAAATAACGAACTTGTAAAAATTATATCGACATGTTTATAGGTTAGACACTACTGTTCTTTCTTCAAATGAATATTTGAATTATTTTTCAACATTTTAGCTTTTATCACAATTTATTTAAAAAGAATTCACATTTGTCAGTTCTTTCATTTAAAATAAAGTGTTTGATAACCATTTTCTTTTACAAATTCTATGATTCTTTTTAAAGTTATTATTCTTTGTTCTTTTGATGGAATTTTCTGATTGTATTGAAAAATATATCTCTGTTGAATAGAGTCCAATAGGGTTAACAGTGGATGAGAAGCAGTATGTAAGTATTCTTCCTCACTGAGTCGAGCGTCTTCTAGTTTTTCTGCATGGGTGAAAAGAATGGCTGTAAAATTCTTCCAATCAGGACCAAGAAGTTCCTTCAAAGAAAAGCAAAAATAGAATAGTTAACTTTCTCTTTTTCACCTTCCTCAAAGAAAAAAGTCACAGTCCTATACACAGGTTTAAAAACAAAAACAAAATTAATCCAATTATTTGGAAAAGAATAACTGACATGTCTAATAGAACTTTATGATTTGCAAATTATTTTCCTTACAGAAATCCCATGAGCTTGGAAGTAGAACTCATATCCCTGTTCAAAGATGGGAAAATAGGCTTGAGGTTTTGCCTCATTTCACATGGCAAGTATGCAGAGCTATCATCTAAGCCCAGGTCAGCATAGGGAGATAGAGAGGCCTGCAGATGCTAAGAACATAGTCTAGCCAGGAATGAGCATGTTGCATTCCAGTGCAGGAAGTGTCGCTGTTACCAGGTCAAGAAGAGGATCCCAATGAGTGGGATGGGGACAGGAAGGAATTTAGTATTTACAGAATATCTACTATGTGCCAAGCACTAGCTATATGCTACATGCTTTTTATAAACATCTCATTGGATCCTTAAAACTATTCTGTGAGGTAAGACTGATCACCTTTTTAGTGGGGGGAAACTGAGGCAAATAGAGGAATTGTGACTTCCTCAAGGTCATACAGCTAGTGAGTGTCTGCAGCTGGATTTGAACTCGTTTTCCTGACTGAGACCCAGCATTCTAACCACTATGCCACTAGTTGTCTGAAAGACAGCACAAAAGGGAGATAAGAAGGAGGAAGGAAGGACTTATTAACTCTAAACTTGTGTAGGACACAGGAAGAGATTCCAGCTGCTTTCTGTTACTCATTTATGAATTGTGGGATTCAGAGTAGACTGGAGAGTAGACTTCATCTAGGGGTAGTATTTTAGGATGATGAACTATCGAGGGCCCTAAGTTCTATACCAATCAATGATGGTTCAGAAGCAAGCAGCATCTGTGTTGCTCTGACCCCACGAGTAGAATGGAGTCTCAGTTCAAATTCCAACCCAGTTTGAAGCCTCCAGGGGAACAAGAATCCCAGACCAAAGCAGTAGTTCTGTTGCTCTAAATCAGAACTTCCCAACTGGCTGGCTGACAGCGGATGAGTCCAATAGTAGTTTAGTGTTACTCACACTTAAATTCACATCAGAAACTTGGAGAGCTTAGATGAGGGGCAAAGTAGGGTAAAGGGGAAGAGCACCAATCAGAATTTTCCCCAGATTAGATCACTCTGGGAGTGCTGAAAGCTAGCAGGTCCCCAGCCTGGGTTTTCATTCTTACTATCCTAAGAAAGCAACAGCAAGCCTTTCCCACAGACGTACACAGATCCCAACTCTAAAATAAAATCTAAAGTATGATGTAGACTGAAAAACGATCAAACACAAAAGAATCCCACCTTTAAAAACTATCATGATGACAGGATGTGTTAATGAGAGTTAAAGATCTTTTCCACCCACTAATGGGCCTCAGGTGGAGCCCATTAAGGGAAGCTTGATTAGGGGAGACTTGTTTTGTAGGAAGGTTCATACCTTTTGTAATTTCTAATGAAACACTGGGTCACAAGGATTGGGATGCCCTCTGGCTCTAAAAAGTGTGTGTGTGTGTGTGTGTGTGTGTGTGTGTATGTATATATATATATATATATATATATATATATATATATATATATATATATATATATATATATATATATGTATATGTATATACATTGTGAGGTGATGTTTTAATTTAGGACTTACTCTTTGGAAGAAGATTTGTGTGCCAGATGGTTAAGAAGCCCTCCTGCTTGGAAAACTCAGAAGTTGGTGTTTTTCTCTCTGGTAACTATGTCTGTATACAATGGTCAGACAGTTGGATCTGTCTGTTGATCTATGATGTATGTATTGCTTGTGGTCAGACACTTAGAAGCCCTGTCTGTTGGTCTTTATTTCTCTGCTGGCATTTTCTCTGTTGGTATATGTAATTAAAGAAGATTGTTGACCCCTCAGAAGTTGGTTTCCTTTTAGAATGTCAGCAGGCCATTCAGGATGTGTCAAGGTGCTTGCAGCTACACAGGGACATTTTCCACAAACCCAGAAGAGAATGACTCCAAAATATCTAGAAGCAAAACTTCAAAGGAAAATACAGCTTGGGGACAAGTTCAACTCCAAATTCCTGCAAGAGATGAATGAGAGTACTAGAAGAAAAACCTGAGAGTGAGAGCTATGGGAGAAAGAGTTGAAAAGAGAATAAGAAGGAAGTAAAGGAAGAAAGAGAAACAGGGAGGAAAGAAGGGAGGGAGAAAGAAAGGAAAGAAAGGAGGGAGGCTAGAGGGAAAAAAGAAGGAAAGACTTATTACACATGCCAAGCATTGTGTTAAGTGCTAAAAATACAGGTATAGGCAAAAAAGAAAGGTAGTTCCTAACCTCAAGGAATTTATTCTAATTGGTAAAGACAACACCGAGAAGGGAGGTAGAAAAGCAGGAAGGAAATGAGGAGGTATCTGGCATTGGGCCATGATTTTGAAGTCTGGAAGTCAGGAACAGGGCTGGGAGATGATTGAAGAATGACTTGTGCCCCTCCTCAAAAAGAAGTCCCAAGAGGAAGTGATCAATGGGAAAAAGGGAAAATCTTACAGAGAGATATTCTAGATTGAAAAGGCTTCAGATGTGGTTGGTTGTACCAGAGTAAGGAGGTCAGAGAGACTGAAAAAAGTTTCAGGATGAGACAGCAACAGAAGCATGGTTTCGATAAGTGTGTGTGTGTGTGTGTGTGTGTGTGTGTGTGTGTGTGTGATTGTCATTATATAATTTGTTTTCCTAATTCTATTCCACTTCATCCTTCATAATTTCATGAGGCCTTCCAAATTTTATCTGAACCTGTGTATTTCATCATTTATTATGGCTCAACAATGTTCTATTACATTCATATATACCGTAATTTGCAGTCATTCTCCAACAGTTGGGCACCCCCTTAGTTTCCAGTGCTTTTGCCAATTCAAAAAGACCTGCTATAAATATTTTTGTCAATATGAATTCTTTTCCTCTTTCTTTGGGCTCTTGATATGCCATTGGGTAGAGTCTTAGAAGTGGTATAGTTGGGTCAGAGTATATGCATAATTTATTAATTTGGGAAGCAAAGTTCCAAATCACTTCCAATAGTGACTAGACCAACTTATAGCTTCATGAATAGGCTTAATGTGCCTCTAATCCTTCCAACATTTGTCATTTTCCCTTTTTTGCCACTTTTTCAACCCAATGGGTATGAAGTGGAACTTCAGAAGCACTTTAATTTACATTTCTCCAATTATTAATGATTTAGTTGATTTTTCCATGTGGTTATTTATTGATAGCTTGATAGCTTAGATGTCTTAGAAACTGCTTGTTTGTAACCTTTGATCTATTGGGTAATAGCTCTAATAAAAATTTGAATGAGTTCCTTATACATCTTTGATACAAAACCTTTTCTCAGAGAAACTTGCTGCAAAGTTTTCTTTTTTCCTCCAGATAACTCTTTCCCTAATAATTTTAACTGCATTGGTTTTGTTTGTGCAAAACCATTTTTAGTCTCATATAATCAAAATTGTCCATTTTGTTTTCTGTAATTCTCTCTAACCTTGTTTGGTCATGACTTCTCCCCCTATCCATAAATCAGAAAGACAATTTCTTCCTTGTTCCTCTAATTTGCTTATGATGTCATTTTTTATGTTTCTCATGTGTCCATTTGTAATTTATCATGGCATAAATGTGAAATATTGCCCTATACCCAGTTTCTAATAAACTGTTCACAATGTTTATAGCAGTTTCATGTCAGATAGTAAGCCCTTATCCCAGTTACTGGGGTCACTGGATTTATTAAATAATAAGGTATTGTGTTCATTTCACTGATTATTTCACTGATTAACCTCTTTTATCCCGTACCAAATAATTTTTGATGATTTCTACTTTGTAATATAGTTTAATGTCTGATACTTCTAGGCCCCCCTCTTTTCCACTTTTTTACTACTTCTCTTTAGAGTCTTGCTCTTTTGCTTGTCCATTTGAATTTCATTTTAACCCTATAAAATAATCCATAGTCATTTATTTAGTGTGTCTCTTAATAAATAAGTAAATTAAGATAGTTTTGTTATTTTTTTTATTTTATCAGCCCATCCTACTCATGAGCAAATAATATGTCTGCAGTCATGTAGAGCTATAACCACCATTTTAAAATAACCTGAAAGATATAGAGAACGTAAGATTCTATTATACTTCTTGTCTGTTCAGTAAAACAAACAAAAAAAGCATTTGGTTTTTCAGAAGCACCTTGCAAGCTTTTGTACAAGTTGTTTCCTATCCACCCATCAAAAGGACTCTGTTCCTTTAAAGATATCACAGAAATAACCCTGATCCTCTGATAACACAAATCAGGCAAGGCAAAAAGCAGGTATGCTTGCCAAGTGTTGGCCCCTGTGAAGAGAAAATCCACTGCAGAGTCAAGATCAAAAAACTGTCTGGGAAGAGTGACCTCCTCCAGATTTGCATGTGATTTACTGATGTTCTGTTTTCATCCAATTTCAAAACATTCCAGAGCTTCCCAGAACAGTCTTGTAATCACACAAGGGACCCTGGCCTGTCCATCCACATGCAGAAGACATGTGATGTAGAATACTTATTGTCCAGATAGTAACCTACATTTAGAATGCCCTACCAAACTTACCCAACAGCTTGTCTAGATAAAAACTGAATGGGATGGGTCAGCATAGATGGGTTAGGATCTATAGCATCAAAGGGCTCTCTCAAATGTATGGAACCACTTCTGTTCTTAACTTATTTACTGGTTAACATATACTTGAACAGAAATGTTAAATTCAAAAACATCATCTGTGATTAGCAAAAAATAATGTAATATGTTTTTAATTATTGTTTTAATAATTAATAAAATAATAGTGTTTTAATAATTGCCCCTCATTTTGCAGGCATAGAAGTCAGTGCAGTTCAGTATAGTTTAACAATGTTAAGAGATGATGTTCTTTTATCTAATGAGATAGGAAAGTTAGTGATGTAATAAATTCATGTTGCATTAGTAAAAATATTCTGAGTGAAAGCAGTACTTCTAGAATGTGAAGATATTGGTTCCTAGCAATATATATATGTATATATATATATATATATATATATATATATATATAAATAAATGTGTGTGTATGCATATATATATATAAAATTAGATATAGATGTTTTTAGTTTCCTTACAAAATCATATGAAAAAATCTCTTATTCAAAAAAATGCATTTTTTCTATGTAGTTTTTTTGTCTCATATTTCATTACATTTCAGGAGCCTGTAGAAGGTGTTTAATTGCATTATTTTTATATTTAAAGAGATTCTAAGAAGGCTTAGACCTCAAACAGGACTTGTTATGAATCTTTTTAAATATAAAATTTGGTCAAAATGTGTTGTTCCACATAGTAACTACTTATATTTCTTTTCTTTGAGGAAAATATTAGTGTAACTTGATGTTGTTATTGAGTTGTTTCAGACTCTATGTGGACCCCATTTGGGATTTTCTTGGAAGAGACACTGGAGTGGTTTGCTATTTACTTTCTCCAGGTCATTTATAGATGGAGACACCGAGGCAAACAGGGTAAAGTGACTTGCCCAGAGTCACACAGCTAACAAGTGTCTGAGGCCAGATTTGAACTCACAAAGATGAGTCCTCATGATTTCAGGTCTGGTGTTCTAACCACAGCTGCCCATGATGTGCCATAGGAAAGTTTATGTTTCTAAAATGAAGTCAGTACGAATTTAGAATTGAGACCTGGATTCAAGCTCTTGTGCTTCTGCTTACTAGCTGTTCAATCTTAAACAAGAAACTTCAAACCTCAGTTTTATCATCTATAGATTGGGCACGATAAGACTTGTACAACTTATCTCACATGAGAGTCCAAGACAAAGTACTATATAAGCATGAGGTAGGTACTTTTATGGTAAATTAAGAGGTGATTGTTTTTTTGCCCAAGGACTGAATAGAAAGAGCTTCTTTTATTTTGATTACACAAATGTTAAACACCTATGTGGATGATAAAAAAACATACCTCACAAACCCTACTCTTAAATGAAATTTTGAAAGTATGATACAATTAGTCAAAATGTGATCGATGCAACTTTTCACAAATGTCTTTTGTGCAAAGTGCTTATGTAATAAAGTAGCACACTGTTGTTAGCTAATATAGAAAAAATAATGGTTTTATAATAATACTTAATAAAGAAAAGCTCTTATAAAGGAGACCTCGGGGGCCAGGATAAGTAAGAGGAAATATAAAGCAGAAAAGTAAAGTAATTTGAAAAATATTTTAGAATTTTATGTTTTCAAAAGTACAATCACAGTATTTGATTAAGGATTAATTAGAGAATTAATTTGGAAGTTTTTCCTAATGATACTAAAGAACTATAGTACCTGAATAAAGTAAGGTCCATAAGAAGTTCTGTTAAAATCATTCTAATGTGATCTTTCAAAATGATCTGTTCAATGCACCAACGATGGAAAGGTATCATTTCTAAGTTCATTTTGTTTCTAGCTCATTTGAATTCATCGTAGAGTTTGAACCAAAAGCAAATTAATTGCTCAATGTCACTGTGTCCACAAATGTGTCCATAAATTATTATGTTAATACTTCAAAGCATATAGCTTTAGTTAGGGAGAAATGCACTATGTTATCTATAAAAAGGCCAAAGTTTCACTTCTTTGGTGGATTCCACCTAGAATGACAGAGCTGAAAGGGACCTTAATGATCATTTAATGCAGCCCCCCTCTGAGGGTTTGTTTGGTTTTTTGTTTTTTTTTTATGTGAGACCTTAGGTCCAGAGAATGGCTTGCTCCAAGTTGTACTTTGGAAATGGTAGTCTATGGGTCAGAGCTAGAATCATGGTTTTTCTGACTCTTGCTTCAATTTTTTTTCTAGTATGCAATGCTACTTCTTCAATCCACAAGAATTTTGCATTTGTTGGTGGCTATGTCTAAAACGATGCAAACATCCTATAAGCAACACAGGAAATTTTCTTTTGGAATACTGCTAATAAAAGACGAGAATGTCGATTTGGTTTGTACTCTGTAGTCTATTGCCTGGCCTAGAAAACAGTGGGATATTCTAGAGTGGTGTTACTTGGTATTTAGTCATCATTCTATGAGCCAAGTATGTTCTCAGTGGATCTGGAGAAAAAAGAAATCAAGGATGATTGATACTTTGCATGAAAATCTGAGAGCAAGATAAGTTAATGTAAGTTATCTGGTGCTAACATTTTAAATGTGCTATTAAGCATTGAAGTCCTAAGCTACAGAGGATTTTTGCAATAAATCATGAATTGTTTGATAGCTGAGTGCTAATAGATGTAAGTGGGACTAGTCCTTCTGGGACAGCTAGTTAAAGTATAAACTTTGTTTTCTAGGAATCATTTTAATTTTCCCAGGACCCACCAACCGCCCTGCCCCCATTGCTTGTGCTTGATGAAATCATAGCATCTGGACTTTTAGGGGAGAAACTGAAAAAAAAAAGCCAACAATTACATCAACTGACAAAGAATTATCATAGAACCAGAGAATAATTATGACTATTCTTAATTTCTCCTTTTTCTTTCTGTCTTCCCACATTAAAAAAAAAACAAATTTGAATTTTCCTCCAGGAGAGAGCCTATTTGGAATACTGAGACCTTGTAAGACAAATTAACTTGATCAAGCCAGTGAATTTTCTCCCAAATACAACTTCTTAAGCCCTAAAATTTGAACATTATTAATTACAAAGTAAATTTCTCCAGGAGCTTATCAAGGCATACTCCCAGTTGGCCACTT
The DNA here is from genome assembly GCA_028658325.1 of Potorous gilbertii. NCBI lineage: Eukaryota > Metazoa > Chordata > Mammalia > Diprotodontia > Potoroidae > Potorous > Potorous gilbertii. Next base: position 91,295,142 of record CM053774.1, on the reverse strand, counting down.
ACACAGACTGTGTGTCCTAACTGTAGGATAAAGTAAAATACAGCCAAGTAGCTGGAGATCCATTTAAGAAGAGAGAGGATCTGGGGTCAAGTCCTGCTTTTGACACAGATTACCCTTGTTCCTTTGAGCAAATCACTTGACCACTCTATGTACTCATGCAACTCTCAAAGGTGCTGATCTGCATTGGCAGAGGGAATTTCCTAGTTACTACTAATGAATTCACAAATTCAGTTTAAAACAAGTAAACTTGAGTACAAATTTGCAGTCATATATTTATTATTTCTATGAGGTGATATTTGCACATATAGTTGTGTTGAGCATGGTGTCTTCCATAGAGCAGGCTCTAAGGAAACATTTGCTGAATAATTCCATCCAACCAACCTAAATGATGATTACTAGGGAAGGGTTGTGATTCAAATCAGGTGGCCTGGAATAATGAATCCAAACCCAGAATGGAAGCATGATGAAAAACCCACAAGAAAGTTAATAGATTTTGCCTTCAAAGTTTATTTCAGTGTTTATTTTTAAAAATCATCTCATTCTGTGAGTAGTCAAAGAAGCGATCATAGGCTTCTGAGGTCCTGGAGTCAGAGCTTGTAGGGAATGTCACTTTATTTCTAGCATAGACTACACTGTGACTGCATATTTGAGGCTGGTTATAACCATGGCAAGCATATGCCAAACTGAGGGAGAAATTCAACTTGGTCCATTGAAATCCAATATATCCCCAACTGCAAAATGTTATTGTTTCCAACCCAGTGGACACTTTGAATGTGCTGCCTGAAAGTTAAGTGGTTTTAACCCATGCCATATCATTGGAACTGGTTTCAATCTAGACACTACCCATTTTCTTTTCCTAATTAAAGAGTAGCTAGGTATCTACTCTGAAATGCATCCCTTATCTGCCTTCAAAAGGACAAAAAGGGTCCCATAGCAAAAGAAGCCAAAGAACATTAGTAGCTGCCTAGCTATATCTGAACAGTACTCTATCCTGACAAGTGTTCAGATACTCCCTGGCTGCCCAGAGTTAATAAGATGGCACTCACTAGTACATCTGCAGTACTTTCAGGGAAAAGAATGCTACAAAGGTCCAAACTGTAAAAAGTTAATAGAAGCTTTCTGTAAAATGCTTGGCTACAATGAACCTGCCACCAGACAGGCCATCTGCTTCTAAAGATTGCCTCTCTCTCAACTAAGACAACAGTATTTTCTGTACTTTCTAGATTACAGTTGACATGGTCTTAGGCTGTCGAAGGGGAGGCACAATGTCCAGAATGAGGGAAGCCATAGTTCTGCTATGCATCCCTGGCTGAACCAAAAATGGAATAATAGATACAAGTCTGTGTGCCATGCTACTGTACTGGAGGTTATCCAAAAAAAGATGACCAGAACGCTGAGAAATTGGAGACTATACCATATAATAGTCAGTTGAAGGTATTGTAAATGTTTAGTCTGAAGAGTGGAATTCTTGGGGATGTGGGCAGAGAATACTGTCTTTAGGGAAATTTCTGTCTTTAAGAAGTACTGTCTTCAAATGTTTAAGCATTGTCAAGTGGAAGAAGGATTGGATTCCTTATTCTTTGCCCAGAAGGCAAAACTAGTGGCAAGGGGAAGTAGAGAGAGATATTACAGTTCAATGAAAGGAAAAACTTCCTAACAGTTAGAGCTATCCATTAAGAAACTAATGTATAGGTCTATAAGTGATACCACACCAGTCAAAGGGTATACAAAGTTTGCCAACTACAGACATAATTCTGTAAAGGAGGACTTGAAATCACTGCCATTTGACTCAGGTGCCTTGAGCAGGGGAGAATGCTTTTTGAATGAATCAAACTTGAGTGTGAACAGAGCCTGTATACCACTTTGGATCAATGAAAGTCATCATAGAAGAGACTAGTTCACATATTAAGCAATTTACATAAAAGGAGAAACTATCTCAAAACTGGAGAGAAGGTGAATCAAAGAAAACAATGACGTATGGCAGAGAAGGAAGATTCTTTGCCTCCATAAGCATCCTCAGGGAGAAGGACCTAAGCACAGCAAAATCCCAAGAAAAGTCATCCATTTCCCCTCCTGATGCCTGTTTATCTACGAACACTAAAATATAATATCATCTTCTGTTTCATTACCCAACTGCTTCCAGTAAATTGAATTTCACCTCAACTATAAGGAGGTCAAAGGTTAACTAAAATAAATATAAATACATGATTAGGCAGTGTCCAACCTTTGTGTGTTAGGAATTTTCCTAACTGGGGGCTCAGAGAAATTACAACTGAACTATGAACTTTTCCTATAAAATAAATTCCATAAAGCCAAAGAGAAAGGAATCCAGCGAACTTTAGAGCCAATGTATTTTCCCATAGGCTTAAAATGAGCTAATTATTGTAACAGGTTTTTACTGTTCCAAATTGTTTTCCAGAATGGTTATACCAATCCACAGTTTCATCCACAACACATTAATGTGTCTGTTTTCCCATTATGCTAGCCACTTCCTGACTGAAAAGTGAACGATTCAAGATGAGAAGGAGACCTACATCTTTTGGGCATGGTCAACATAGGGATTTATTTTAATTGACTAAGAATATTTACTACAAGGATTTTTGTATTCTTTTTTCCTTTTCTTTTAAATTGGGGCATAAAAGGGAAAGAAAATAAATGTCTTTAAGTTGAAAAAAAATTTAAAATTACCCAAAGGGGACTGGATTCTCTCAGGAGTTAATAGGCCTTCTCCTACTGAAGATCTTAAAATGGAGAATGAAAAAACTCCTACTGGAATATTGCAAAGGGAATTCTTATCTGAATACAGTTTAATTTAGATGTCCCGAGTGAGGTCCTTTGCAAATCTGAGACTGTATAACCCAGGGGTAGGGAACCTGTGGCCTTGCAAGTCCTTAAGTGAGGCCTTTTGACTCAATCCAAAATTTTATAGAACAAATTCTTGTCCATTTGTTTTGAAAAATTTGCATTCAATTTGCATAAAGACTTACATGTGAGCTTAAGGCCGCAGGTTCCCCACCCCTGGTATAACCTTTTCCTCTCCACAGCTTCTCTTGAAGAATGAGACCCAAAAACATTTAATGACTTGCTTGGCATTTTTTTGTAGTAACAAAAGTCTGGAAACAAAGTAGGTACCCACTGATTGGGGGCATATCTAAACATATTATTGTGCACACATATTTGAATATTACTGAACCACAAAGATACAATGAACATGAAAAATTAAGAGAAACATTGGAAGATATATATGAACTGATTCAGAGGAGAGCCAGGAAAACAATACACCCAAGAACTGAAACAGTGTAAACAGAAAGAACAGTAAAGTAAAACTGAACACTGTAATTTTAATGACCAAGATTGATGTGGAGAAGAGTTGATCAAATGTACCCCCTTCCTTTCTGTAGAAATGCCTGTGGTATATTGTATATACTTTTAGTCAGGGTTGACAGATTGTTGGTTTGTTCAAAGGACCTGGATTCATACTTCACTGATCACTACATGTTGGCCCATAATGTCCATATCTTCCTACCAGTTTACTAATGAATAGCTGGAGAATAATGGGTAGCATTAGTGTTTCCTTTTAAAATCCACCTAGGAATAAGGATAGAATTGACTCATATTCCCCCAAAGAGACAACGAATAGCAAACAAATGTTAAACAAATAGTAAATGTGTGCAGTACAGTAATCAAACAATTGAGGACTTTGTGGAGCGTAAACAAATCCATTTCATAAAACATTTCCAAAGGCTTGTATTGCCTGGGTTCTAATTCTACCTCAGACACTTAGCTGTGTGAATATGTCCAAGCAACTAACCTGTCAGCCTTAGTTTCTTCATCTGTAAAAATGAGAATAGTAACAAAACTACTTTGCAGAGTTGTGAGGACCAAATGAAATAATACAGGTAAAGTACTTAGCAACCCAGAAACCACTATAATAATTTTAGTTATTAATAATAATTGCCACTATTCCCCTCCTCCTAGGGCTGTTCTAAAAGCTAGAATACTGCTGTGGTTTTACCTGCATGAGCTGGACAGAAGAACATTCTCCCTCTCCACTGAGGGGCACATCAGCTCTCAGGACCAGTAGTGCAAGGTGGAGCCCATCTCGTCCAAAATGCCTCACCAGGGCCTCCTTCACTCCCTGTTTCACCTGCTCCTGGCTCAGGCTGCTGTGAGGATAGCCTGGTGTGTCTAATATTTGGATCTGCAGAGTCACTTCTTGGCCACCACGCCGCATGAAGTGGGAGATTTGGCAGCTTCGGCCCAGGCTGCAGTCCTTGGTCACAGAACATGGAGCCAAACAGCTGGGAAAGTCAATGCTGCCCAGCAAGCTGTTGCCAGCAGAGCTCTTCCCACTCTGGGTCCCACCGAAGAGGGCTAGGTTGATTACCATCTTAACACTGCCTGACATAATAAGCCCTTATACAACCACCTGGGGAAAATAGAAGCAGAGCACATGTGATGTCTGACCAGTATAACTAGGCTGAATGTCCAGTTAAATGTATTTGGCTAAGTAAGGCTTCCTAATCAAAGAATCCCAAGTAAGTTTATTGGACTTGGTTACTTCTATCATTGCCAGCATCCACCTCAGTGCACAGAGAAACTAAAGATGAGAGGGATGGGAGAAAACATGGTTCTCTACTTCTTCTACCCACTCCAATCATAGTCTCAAGAGAAGTAATGACACTTGGAAGATAGAGAGAAAAGTAGTCTATCGAGAACAAGAAAAATGCAGAATTAGAAAGCAATACATTTTTCTTTGGAGAGAGCACCCAAAGAAATTGTAGGGGGGAATGTAACCCTGGAGCAAAACCAGGTTAAGTTATCTAATTAGGGAATGAGAAATAAGGAACACAGTGGGCTTAGGAATCCTCATTTCTGAAGATAAGTGAAAATAGAATATAAGAAAGACATCAATGCTTCTCTTCTCTCTGCTGTTCTTGCCCCACCCTGCCACAAGAAAGAGAGAAAAAAGAGTGGAAAAAAGAGAATAAGGGAGGGAAAATAGGGGTGGTGGGATTGGAGGAGAGACAGAGGCAGAGAGATAAAAGGAGACAGAGACAGAAACCTTCCTTCTCACTTTCCTTCCTTCCTTCCTTCCTTCCTTCCTTCCTTCCTTCCTTCCTTCCTTCCTGCCTTCTTTTCTCTCTCTCTCTCTCTCTCTCGCTCTCTCTCTTCCTTCCTTCCATCCTTCCTTCCCTCCTTTCTTTCTAAGGATAACTGAGTAACAGAGATGGAAAGAATACATTGGGAAATGAAGATAATCTAAAACTAAAAAATACCAATAAAAATATTTTTTAAAAATGGAGTCATCTCAGACTAATTTCATTTCCCCCTTTTATATATAGTTCTACTTGACTAGTAAAGAAAACCCCAAATGGAGTCATGAAAAGTTAGACATGACTGAAAAACAACTGAACAATAACAGTTGATTGGTAGATTGGTTATGCTATAGAAATATTTTACCTCAGTTACAGCAAAATGTGTGACAAAGTCTGTCATGCTATCTTCGTAGATGGGGGTGGAGAGAGAGAGAGAGAGAGAGAGAGAGAGAGAGAGAGAGAGAGAGAGAGAGAGAGAGGAAGAAGAAGAAGAAGAGGAAAAGAGAGAAGGAGGGAGGGAGGAAGGGAAGGAGGGAAGACAATGAGGAGGGGAGAAAAAGAAGGGAAGGGGGAGGAAGAAGGAGGGAGAGAGGGAGACCTAGGCAGAGGGAAAAGAGTAGAGAGACAGGGAGAGGAAGAGACAGAGACAACAAAACAGACAGACAGACTAGAGACAGAGAGAGAAGGAGGAGAATGGGAAGTAGAGAAACAGGAGGAGGAGGGAGCTCAAAACTGCAGTGGCATCTGCAAAAAATCATTCTTCTAACTTCCTGAATTTTTCCTTCTAAGAAACATGAGTGTTTTAAAAGCAGCTTCTGGTTCTGTTTACCAAAGAACTTTCTAGTCAGGGAGCATTCTGATGAAAATACCCAAGACCATTCTTATTTATTTTCTGTTTCTACTAAGAAATAAATTTAAATAAATACAAAAAAATAAATACAATAAATAATATAAATAAATACAAAATATGTGAATACTCTAGCATTGCAAAGTGCTGGTTTTAAGGTTTAAAAAAAAAAAAGGAATCTCATTCTGTTGTGTTGTTTTCAGTCAACCCGGAATCAGGAATTTAATTATTTTGTATTAACTAGATTGTTGTCTCTTACAGTACCTATGTAGAAAAGGTGCTATCAGAATCTATCACCAATCAAAATCTAGGATGATTCTGTTTAACATACATTGTTAATGAACTGTAGTAGAAATCTCATGCAGGACATGGGCCCCTTTTTCCATTTTCGTATTTATCATGATATAATGCTTGCCTGCAGCAGGTTTTTAATAAATGTTTATTGACTCGATATTAAACAGCAACGCTGTACTACTGAATCCAAGTATATCTTCTGTTAATTCCAGAAATGATAAATTCCTTGTGATTTTGCTAGCAAATTTCAGATTTTATTATTCTCCAATTTCATAGAAACATTTCCTCCTCCCAGTTTCTACTGACTACCTTCCAGCCACCTTTCCTCTAGACCTTTTACCAGATCCTGTTTTATCAGATTGTTTCGGCCATCATGGGAAAAATCAAACCAATCAGCCCTAATGGCTGGGCTCTACTGAGGTGAAGCCTGAACCCTAACTACCGCATTGCAGTAGGGAAGGAGGAATATTTATTCTACTTTACCCGAATCTTGTCATATGTCTTTAAGCTCACGTATTGAATGCTCTGAGTTTTATTGCATGTCACTTACCTTTTCGGACTAGAGATTCCTTCTCCACCTGGGCTGGGTTTCCCTCAAGTTTCAGGACTGCCCTTCAGTATGAACTTTGACTTTCTGATGAGGTTTCAGTACCACTCAGGAACTGACACTGGGACGTGTTTCTTACTGTAGTTAATCTGTTACCAGAGATCCTCATCTTTAATTGATTTTGATTCTGCTAATAAGCCCCAGTATTCTTAAACCACCTGGCAAGCTTGTTGTTTTAACATTTCAATAATAATTCAACTTTTTTTTCAGGAGATTGTGTCAGAATCTTGCTGCAGGTAATAATCTATATTATAAAAGAAAACCCAGACAGGAGAATTAAAAGGAACTAAACTATCCCAAGGGGAAAAAATGGTTCATTTCTTAATTTTTCAAAATGTGATAAAAGCAAAAACAGCAGCAAAATTGGCTTGGAATCAACGTGGAAATCAGAGAGATCTGTGTTCTAGTCCTGCCTTTGACACGTACTAGTTGTATGATCACAGGCAAGTCATTTAATCTCCAATTGTCAAATTCAATTCTCTAAGATAATTAATTACTGGTAAATTGATCAGTGGAGGGAGTTTCTACACCAGAAATTCTTTACATCAGTGAGATCCCAGTTAAATCAACATGCATTTATTAAAGCTTACTATGTGGCACAGTCCTGTGGATTCAAATGAAGACAGTTCTTGCCCTCGAGATTACATTCTAATGGGGAAAACAAGATATAAAAGGAAGCTGAAAAGAGTGGGAGAGATGAAGTTACCCATAAAATGAGGAAAGATTTTAGAGAAATCCAGAGGGCAGCCTAGAGAGAAATGAAGGCAAGGCTAGTCTGGATATCCTCCTTAAGAGAACTGAAAGGAACTAGCAGCAGAGGGCACCTCCAATGTGAGAAGTCCAGGTGCTGGGTGAATTTAGGGTAAAGGAGTCTCTGAGAAGTAAGTCTAAAGTCAACAAGCCAACCAGGAGAGGAATGAAAGAATCCCAGGTTGAGATCTCACTTTTCCCTAAATGATTTCTATGTTACATAGGTTAAATCCATCACTTTATCCTAGGTTTTGAGAGTTCTAATGTTAAATACTAATACATGTAATTTTCATGTTAATTAATATGCATACTTATGGATCTCAATTTAAGAATAAGATCAAAGGAATTTGGATAAAAATGCTTTAAAAAATTTTTCCCTTCTTGTTGAAAACTATATGTCCCATTCCCATTTTTTTCTCAAAGGGCCATGAAAATAAATATACACTTTCTAATATGATTTTTGTAGCCAGTGTATAGTTAGTGATAATTACATCCAGGAAACTGAATATCGCTTCATTTTAAATGATCTAAATGCCCTGCCCCCTCTTTTCCCTTCTCAGAAGAAATTCTATAAAGTGTGTATCACTATTTGCAGCGATCTTGGAGACATCTGGAATTTCTTATAACCTCAGGGGAAGATTTAAGAAGTATTCTTCCTGTGTGGATATGACAAGGAAAATGAAACCAATTCATTCAACTGACAAATACCCTTGGTCTTCTTGTACACAGAAGCAACCTCCCCCAGATGGCAGTATCTGCCCATTTCCTGGGTACTAGAAAAAAAAAAGAGCAAACCAACATTTTTTCTCTACCTCTTCACCCCTTTCTCCTCCTTCCCTCCTTCCCAAAGTAATTTGGTCTTTTTTTTTTTTTAACAAGCAGCTCACTGTCAAGCAAGTATGGAACTAGGGATTAATTGTACATTCAAATGTATTTCACACATTTGAAAAAAGTGAGATTTTCCTCTGTATTTTGTTAAGGCAAAGTATCTTCTAGCTCTAAAAATTTATGATTTTATGATATTAAAGGTAGCTAATTAATGCAGTGGATAGAGTTCTTGACTTGGAGTCAGGAAGACCTGAGATCAAATCTAGCCTCAGATTCTTAGGGGCTATCTGGTCCTGGGAAATCCATTTAACTTTGTTCTGCCTCAGTTTCTTCATCTGCAAAATGGAGATAATCCTAGCACCTTTCTCCTAGGATTGTTGTGAGGAAAAAAATAAGATAATATTTGTAAAGTGTTTTGCAAATATTAAAGAACTATATAAATGTGAATTATTGTTGCTTTTATAATACAAATATAAAAGTAACTTTTACTGCCTTTATTATACAAATGAGAAAGGTCTTTGGGGTTTTTCAGTGGTTCTGAAGTGTCCCACATCTGAAACTTTATACTTAGCTGAAAATTCTTTGTTTTTGCAAGAGCTAGAATTCAGCACTCCTGTAGCGTTTTCTAATGGAGAAGTACATCAAGGATTCTAAATCAGCTTATGATATGTTTAATGAATACTTCATAACTGACATCAACCCACAGATCACTAAAGAAGAATTCAGATACTTGCTGTTAGAGCTGGAAGGTATCTCAGAGGCTATATGAGGTCCAACTCCATCATTTGAAATTTGAACAAATCAAGGTCCAAGGAAATTGTGACTCACCCAAGGTCACTCAGATAATAGGCAGTAGAGACAAAATTTGAACTCAGATCTCCCAACTCCAGAGCCAGGGTTCTTTTCACTGCATTACTAATAATAACAAATAACATCTATACAGAACTTACTATGTGCCAGGCAATGTATAAAGAGTTTTACAATTATTTCATTTGATACTTACAACTGTAAGAGGTAGACATTGTTATGGATGAGGAAACCGAGGCAAACAGATTAAGTGACTTGCCCAGGATCTCACAGCTAGTAAGTATGTGAGGCCAGATTTTGACTCTGATCTTTCTGATTCCAAGTCTAGTGCTCTGTACCCTATGGCACCACGTAGATGCACCCATTGGATAACACATGATATCTGAGTTGTGTCACCCTAGGCAAGTCGCTTACTTTCTCTTACCCTTACTTTCAGCATTATCTGTGAAAAATATGGAGGATGGACTTAATGACTTTCATGATACCTTCAAACTCCAAAATCTATTAACCAATTCAAAACCAGTTGTTAAGTTTGGGAATTGATATAAAAAGAGATTTGTGAAGTCACCAAACACACTCCATTCATTCAACTAAATGTTTTATTTAGGTTGTGGAAGGAAATTTGCAGTTCCATCTGTTTTGTTTATAAAATGAAAGCAGTCTAAGCAGACTCAGAGAAATTTGCATTTATGACTCTCTGGCAGTTATAGCCAGGCTATCATTCATTGCCATCATTGATGGCAAACAACAGGAAAGCAAACAGACGCTGATGTCACCCTGCCAATTTTGAGGAACTAGATTTCAATCGCAAACACAGCAGAACAGCCAATAGTTTGATCTCTAATCCCTATCTCATAACAGGGAAATTTACAAGGAGAGAAACTGGGTAATGAAAAATTCATTTTTGAATCTGGATCTTAAAAAGCCATCAAGACTCAACAAAAGTTCTGTTGTCCAGATCCCATGCCTCCCCGCTCACTCCCAGTGATTTCTTCATTGATGCTTTTTGTTATTAAAATCATATTTTCTTCTGAATATATCCCTCTCCTGTAATCCATCCCACCTAACAAGGTTTCCTTTATAATACAGATTTACCAAGAAAAGGGAAAAAACATTAGCAAAACCAACCAAAATATTGACCACATCTGACAGCATATAAAATATTCCATATCCATGGCCCCCCACTTCTGCAATGAAGGGAGGGAGGTGCATTTGCCCATCTATTTTTCTGGCGCCAAGCGTGGTCATTATAATCACACAGCCTTCAGTTTTGTTTTATTGTTGCTTCCATTTATACTGAAGTAGTCATTGCTCCATGTATATTGTGGTTTTTTCCCCTTTGGTTTTCTTCAACTTAATGGTCTTTAAAATTTTTTATTTTACTTTTAGTGATGTCTTTTGTTTTTATATCACATTCATTTCCAAACAAATCCCTCCTGGCTTGTACTCAGTGAGCCACTCCCTTATAACACAGATTAAACAAGATAAATTTTAAAAAGCAGTACAGGAAAACAAGCTAATATATTAACTGATTCTGATAGTATATACACTATTTCCCATGTGTTCCCTCCCCAGCCCATCCCCCCCACACATTTCTTCAATGAGAGGAGAGAAGTACAATTTCCTAACCCTTCCCTGGGGCTGTTCATGGTCATAATTACATTACATTTAGTTTTGCTTTATTCTCCTTTCCATTTAAATTGTTGTGACCATGTCTGCTTCATTGAATGTTCATAACAAAAGCATAAAATAAGTAAACATGATAGCAATAACATGAGTAAATTAGAAATATTATTCCTGTAAGTGCGGTAGATTAATGTTGTTGCCGTTCATTCGTTTCAGTTGTGTCTGACTCTTCATGACCCCATACTTGGGGTTTTCTTGGCAGAGATGCTTGAGTGATTTGCCATTTTCTTTTCTTTCCAGCTCATTTTACAGATGAGGAACTGAGGCACAGTATTACACAAATAGTAAGTGTCTGATGCTAGATTGGAATTCAGGAAGATGAGACTTCCCATCTGCAGACTTGATACCCTATCCACTATGCCGCCTACTAGATCAATACTATATGATTTGTTGTTGTGTTTCGTCCTTTGTTGCTGAAGAAGACCATGCCATCAGAGACATGAAGATATGACTTGCACATTGTTTTGAATGAGGGAGGGCTGTGCAAGGTCACCAGCCTCTCCAGTTATTGTTGAGTAAATATATTATTTGTGGTTAATTCTGTAAAAGTTGCCCATAAGTCCTTAGTTATGAACTTGACTTCTTGCTATAACATTGTTATAGGGTCACACAGTTAGTAAGTATCGGAAGCCATACTTAAACTGAGGTCTTCCTGACTCCTGGCCCACTGCTCTATCCATTGAGCTCCCTAACTGCCACATATGAAACAAAATTGTCACTTTGCAGGTGAGATGATGTTTTGCTTAGAGAATCCTAATGAGTAAGCTAAAAAATTAATTGAAATAATAAATTCAGCAATGTTGCAGGGGAGACTCAGACTCAACCTACATCATGTCACATGACAGCTTGAGGCTTTTTCTGAGACTAAATCTATAAGGATGAGAGTAAGGATTGGTTCATTTTTTTGTACTTGTATTTCCAGCATTTAGCATAGCACATAGTTGACACATAAGAAGCAATTTTTGATTGACTGATTGGTTGATCAATGACTACCCATGGCAGGAATATTAATACTTAACTATTTCTTCATGGCAGAACTATTACCTTCTTACATGTAAGAAAAGTGCCTGTTGGAATTTCATTTTGTTTCTCCCTAGTGGGAAAAAAACCCAAGCCTTTCCCTATATTTTTCTCATGAACTTGAATAACTTCACCCATTTACCTTACATTCTAATTGCCTACTAGAAAAGCAAATCAATTTTAAGAGCCAAATTTGTATACATTATAGCACTGATTTTCATATGATTATGTTAAATTAATTATTAACTATATAGTTGATTATTGGTTAACTTTTGAAACTGTAAGTAAATATGCTATACAATGAGGATTTTGTTTTTAAAAGAGAACTTGGAGAAAACTTTGACTAATCTAGAATTTCTATTTTGATAATTTTTTTCTTTGGTGACATATTAAATACTATCCCAGGTGATTTTCCACTAGCTTATACTCCTTCGACTGAACTCCAGCATGCCTCTGAGAAACCTCATCATGAAATTCTTCCTTCTGGGAGATGGCATCAGTTTTGGTACTTACACGTCATCAGTACCCTCAATACTCTCTGCCTCTGTGACTGAGACCCCAGAATCAGATGAACTGACAAGCAAATTCTCTTAAACAGTCAAAGAAAAATTAATTGCCATATTACCTAATCTGTCTACAAAAACACAGAACAAAAAAGATGCTGCCAAATGTCCTTATTATCAGATTGGATTTACACTAGGAGCACAGGATTCATAGTGCTTAAAAATACTTAAAAATAAAACTAAATTTCTAGGCAAACTATAAGCATAATAGAATACATCAACGACAAAGAAAATATAAACAGCATGAATGTTTCAATAGATACAGAAGGTACTTTTGAGAAAAATCAACACTCATTTCTGCTTTAAAATAAAACACTAATAATCGAAGGAATTTCTGTACCTTTCCTCAAAAAGGTAAGTAGTTTCTATTCAAAACCAAGAACCAATGTTAAATCTAATGGAGATAATATAGAGACCATTCCAATAAAATCAGAGGCAAAGCAAAGATAATCTTTATTATCACTATTATATGCCATAGTCCTAGAAATGGTAACTTCTACAAAGAAAAAGAAATTGAGTAAATAAGCATAGTCAAATTTTTGTTGTTGTTCAGTTGTGTCATCCATGTCCAAGTCTCTGTGACCTCCTCTGTGGTTTTCTTGGCAATGGGACTAGGGGGATTTGCCAGTTCCTTTTCCATCTTATTTTACAGATGAGGAAACTGAGGCAAACAAAATTAAGAGACTTGCCCAGGGTCACACAGTTAGTAGTATTGGAAGCCATACTTAAACTGAGGTCTTCCTGACTCCTGGTCCACTGCTCTATCCATTGAGCTCCACATATGAAACAAAATTGTCACTTTGCAAGGTGAGATGATGTTTTGCTTAGAGAATCCTAATGAGTAAGCTAAAAAATTAATTGAAATAATAAATTCAGCAATGTTGCAGGATACAAAATAAATCCACATAAATCATCATAATTTCTGTAAACATTACCAAGAAATCCAGCAGGAGGAACTGGAAAGTAAAGGTCTATTCCAAATATCTGCAGAATTTATAAAACATTTGAAAGAAAGACAGAAGAAGTGCATGAACACACCTACAAAATACTCTAGAGAGAAAAATATGACTACAAAATACTCTAGAGAAATAGAGCTAAACAATCATATACATATTGATTGCCAATAGGTGACCAAGTTAATACAACAAAAATTATTACTAATTAAATTAATATATTTGTTCAGTGCTATGCCAAACTATCAAAAGATTTACTTGTTGAGTTAGAAACATGAAACTAATTCATCTGGAGGGGGAAAAAGATCAAGAATCTCTGAAAATAATGAAAAAGGAGGGAAGAAAGAGTATGTAGAAGAACCAGGTTTCAAACTATTAAAAGTAGTACTATAAAAGCAATTTGGTACTTTAAGAAAAAGCAGTTGATCAGTGAAATAAATTAGGTGCACAACAGACAAAAGAAGATAGCCTCATATCTGGTAAACTTAAAGATTCCAGTTACTGGGAAACATACTTATTATTTGACAAAAATTACTGGAAAAACTGGAAAAATCCGGCAGAAATTAATTATAGACCAATGCATCACACCACATCCTAAGATAATCTCCAAGTAACTAGGCTACTCAGACACAAAAAGTCAATCGTTACAACTTGAGAAACAAGGAAGAAAATACATTTCTTAAAAAATGAATAGAGGAAGAGTTCATGACTTAAGGAAACAATGATCATAGGGGTAGAAAAGGAACGATTTTAATATTTTATTACATAAAGGTCTTTGCACAAATAAAAGCAAAGTAGCTAGAATCGAGAAGGAAAGAGATAATTGAAGAAAAAAACCATCTTTTACAGCAAGTTCCCCTGACAAAGGTCTCATTTCCAAGATGTGTAGGAGTAGATTCATATTTATAAGAATTAGGTATTCCTCTCATTGGTAAATGGTCAAAATATGTGAACACAAAGTTTTGTAAGGAAGAAATCTAAGCTATCAACAGTCACATAAAAATACTCCAACTCTATCACAGAGAAAATCATAATAAAGCAACCGAGTTTTTACCTAACACCTATTAGATCACCAAAGTTGACAAAATATTAAAATCACAAACTTTTAAGGGGTTATCAGAAGACAGGACATACTTATGCCTTGTTAATAATAGAGCTATGAATTGGTACAGTTATTCTGAAAAACACTTTGGAACTATGACTTAAAATCTGACAAACTATGTGTAACTTTTGACCTATCAAGACCACTACTAGGTCTATATCCCAAAGAGATCAAAGAAAGAGGAAAGGGATCCATACGTATTACAATCACTTATAGCAGCTCTTTTTGTGGTGGCAAAGAACTGGAAACTAAGGGGATGCCCATCAATTATGGAATGTTTGAACAAATAATGGTATATAAATATGATGGAATATTATGTCCTGTAAGAAATGATGAAAGGGATAGTGTCAGAAAAACCTCAGAAGACTTTCTTGAACTGATGCAGAGTGAAGTGAGAATAGGAGATGAATTTATTCAATAACAACATTGTAAAACCAAACAATTTTCAAAGACTTAAGGGCTGCTCACCTTCTGATAGAGCAATAAATAGGCTCAAGATGTAGGGTGAGACATAAAGTTTTTGGACATAACAAATGTAGAAATTTGTTTTTATTTGATCATTCATACATATGTGTATCTATACATGTGCACACATATGTGTATACATGTATATATATACATACACATGCATGTGCATGTGGGTTTTTTGGAGAGAAAGGTCACGTTGGGAATGAGGTGGAGGGGAGAGGGTGATTCAGATAAAAAGATAATTGGAAGAGAACAGAAGACAGGCCAAAAAAGACTCACAGACAAGGAGGACAGCCTTGAAAGTTACATATTGAACTTAATATATACTTATGTAACATTGACAGAAGTTGTTACACTTGAAAAGCATACTCCTCATAATAGAGATGTCCAGTTTCCTAAGTAATACTCTTTATTGTACAGTGAGTATAGAATTACTTATTTCCTTTGGAGTTTAAGCAAAGAATAAAAAAAATTAAACATTTTTTAAATGGTGAAAAATAAGGAAGAACCAACCTTTGTTATATTTGTGACCTATCCTTCCACTTTCCTATCTATTTGGAAAACTAGTTGTTTCTTGATTATAGATGAGAGTCACAGAATTTGAGAACTGGAAAGGTCAACAGTGTTCTAGACTGTTAGACATGAAGGATTCTCTCCCTGTAACATATCTGATGGAAGACTTTCATGGAAGTCTCTCCTCCCAAAGCAGCCCATTATACTTTTAAGACTCCTAATGGTTTGAAAGTTTTTCCTGACAGTGGTTTGAAAGTTTTTCCTGACAGTAATTCTAAATTTGCTTTTTTTTGGTGGTTGTTGTTGCAACATCTGCCCAGTGCTTCTAGTTCCACTCACTGGGACCAAATAGAACAGATTGAGGGTGTGCTGGAACCAGGTCAAATCAGTTCTTAAGAGCCAATTGTTAAATTTTTAGTGCAGGTAATTACATGCTGGAAATCAGGAAATGCTACAGATCAGGACTTGGATATTGTTATTGATTTGTCTGGACAAGAAAGTGATGGAGAAAATGTTAATAATACATATTAAATTTAAAAGTGTATTGTGCATATTTCTTCTCCTTGGAGAGCCAGTTGTTAAACATTTACCAGAATTTGTGTCTTATGTCTATGTAGGTTATATGTGTCCACATAGGTCTGTCTAGATGTGATTGGCAGAGAAGCTACATATTTGGATACATACACACACATATATATGTATTGTGTAGTACATATATGTATATGTATATACTTATGTGTATGTGTGCATATACATATATCATATATGTGTGTATATATGTATATATTATATACATACAGGTTGCCTTGCTTTGGACACAATTTGTCAGTGTCCTTTTAAAACCATGATGCCCAAACTGAACACAATACACTGGATCATATCTGGTAGGAGATGACATCTATCATCTCTGTATTCCTGGAAGCCGTTGCCCTCTCAGAGGCATCTGGTGGCACAGTGGTTAGAGTGCTGGGCCTTGAGTCAGAAAGACCTGAATTCAAATCTGGCCTTAGATTTAACTTACAGGCTATTTGACCTTGAGTAAGTCTCTCAACCTCTGTTTGCCTCAGTTTCCTCAACTGTAAAATGTGAATGATAAAAATAGCACCTACCTCATAGCATTGTTGATATAATATTTGCAAAGTGTTTAACATAGTAAGTCCTATATAAATGCCTGTTGCTGTTATAATTATTAATAATTACTTCTCATTCTTTGCCCTTGCATAACATATAGCTATAAATATGTAGGCGAATATGAGACCTTCCTTTCTGTGGTTGACCTTTTTGGGGTATGCAGTATGACTTATTCTTGTTCAAAGTTTTTCATAGCAGAGAACCACAGAAAGAGCATTGGTTTTAGAATGTGTGGACTGAGATTCAGATTCTGGCTCTGTCATTTCTCATGTTACCTTTTTGGCAAGTCACTTAACCTTTTTAGGGCCCAAAGTTGTCCTAAGTGGCAACTTAGAACCCTCCCTTCTTTAAGTCTGTGAGATTGAATTTTTTAGAATCACTATTTCCTTTTCTACGTTTTTACAAACTATCCCTTTAATAATAGAATTTCTTGGGAATTATAATTTTCAGATTCAACTTTCTTCTCTCTTTTTATTTCTGAAAAAAAAAACAAGGCACCATTTGTCCTTCTTGAGAAGAAAAAATTACTTTATGTAATAGAGCTTTTGAAATGGAAGTATAAACAGAAGAAAAATTCATAAATTTGTTTATTTTTCTACCCCATGAATATTAATCCTAACATATGTGTGCCTATGTATGCAACTATTGGTGTTCACACAGAATCTATTACTATAGGAAGTAATTTTTAGAGTGATCAGATGTTGAGGGTTCAGAATTAGAAAGGAGGTTGGTAGAATTATAAATTTGAAGGTGCCTTTGGATAACATAACTAGTTTAGAAAGAGGAGCAAGAGTGAGGTTTGGTCCTGAGCAGAGGCCCTGAGGGGAGGAGCAAATTCTTAGTCTTTTAACCCATTTGATTGTAACTTCCCAAGAATTTCTGAAATACTCTGCTTTGTATCTCTATGCATTTAGCCTTTAGAAAGTGACATTTTATGCAAAAATTCTCAAAATGATTTAGTTTCTATATTGACTTTGTAAACTAAGAGGTCCAGGGGCAGAGTGGAGGGCTGATCATATGACTGAGTCTTCTAAGATTTACTTGCAAAGGGAAAGGAACACTGAAGCTGCAGGTTTGGAGCTTCCTAACTCAAGGACCATGAGTGCTGAGCTGAGGGGCTTCCTATACACATAATAATTATGAGATGTCTCCCATGACAAAAAAGCCACAGAAATCCCAGAAAGCAAAAGCTCCTGTTGTCTTCACCAATCGTTAATTCCTTCTTTTCCATCTGGAAGAAGTCTAAGAATGGCAAAAGAATACATACCATCTTCCTTTGGAAATTGCTACTTGTCGAGTATGTCAGGTGCATCCAGTACAAGAAGGGCATCCTCAAGATTGTGGATTCCAAGGCCATGTCAAGGATGAGGGGAAAGCAGAAAAAAACTCGATAACCGAATATGAACTATGAGACAATGGGATGACCATTAAGGCATCCTCCACAAGGAAGAGGGGCAGAGGCTGGTGTACCAGTGTGAGGAGATACCTAGATAGGTAATGTTAATCAATGAGTCTGAAGATATCAATGCCGTGATCATAGAGGCCCTCGCTAGCCAGGCGGAAGAAAGGATCCTCTGAGGAAGGCAATCCAGGTGGGAACAGAAAAGCCAGGCTACAGTCCATGTCAATAAGACCTGGATTTTGTTGTTGTCTCCCCGGCTCTTGGCCTCCCTCCTAAGGTCCAAGGAACTCAGGCCTACACCAGGGGAACTCCTTTCATTTAACCCAGTTGCCTCATCCTGAGTCATCTCCAGTCATCCTGATGAATATATCTGGTCACTGGATTCAGACGGCTCTGGAGGAGAAGTGAGGCTGGTGACCTGCACAGCTCTCCCTCACTCAAAACAAAGTCAAGTGCCAGTCGTGTCATCATTTCTCTGATGGCATGGTCTTCTTCGGCAACAAAGGATGAACACATATTTTCAGCAATATTCACCTAGGAGAGTATCCAATGGGAGTTGTGCTAGGCCAAAAGATCCAACCCTAAAGACCATTTGCTGGTCAAGTTCCTATGCTTTGCTAATCAGTTTTTACTTATAGACTGTGGTATAATGTAAAGTACTAAGGATTGGGAGTTGGTGTGCCTGGCTCCCTATCACTGTTCATCTAAGTGACTTTGGTCAAATTGCCACTTTTCTGAGTCATTATGTTATCATGCCTAAAACAAGGGGCTGGATAAAATGATCCTGGGTTTTTCTTCCTCTCCAGATACCTGTTCTTTCAATGGGCCACCTCTGAGAATCCCCAGGTGAGCCTTTATGGAGGCATTGCCAAGGATGCTGGGGTTAAGTGATGTACTGCTTTGGGAACATTAAAAAATGATGTCCATCTACTAGGAGAAAGTGGTCTGAGGTAGTAAAGAGGGAGGTAGGCTTGATGGGTCAGGGGAAAATTTGTGCCAACACAGGCCCTCACCTAAGGTGGGCAATGCCATTCTTTGATGAAGTGTTACTCTTAGGTTCAGTGGACTGTGGGCATCTATCTTGGTAGGTCCCTTGCCTTATTCCCCAGTGTGTCCCCAGTGCTTAGCACAGAGTCCAGAACATTATAGGTCTTCAATAAATACTTTGATATTAAAAAAGAAAGAAAGAGAGAGAGAAAGGAAGAAAAAGAAAGGAAGGAAGGAAGAAAGGAAAAAAAGAAGGAAAGAAAGAAAAAACTCAGAGACAATTTTATATTCAATTCTATTTCTTTATGATTCATTTTAAAATACTTTCCAATTACCCTTTTATTTTTGAGACATATTTTTAGTTTTTAACACTTCTACTTTAGCTTATTATGTTTTTAAAAAATCCAAAGTTTTTCTTAAAAAAAAAATCTGTTTTTTTAAAAAAAGTTACTGTTTCTTTTGGACTATTGACCATATTTCTTCCTCATGTGAATATTGGAGCGATTTAAAAAAAAATTTTGTGTTGATTTGTGTATCTAGTTAGTGTTATCAGGTATAACGTGGCTTTTTTGATTTTTCCTTGTTTCTAAAATGTGTGAATAGTGTGATTTACTAACCTGATTATTCTTTGAATTGGGGTACTTGTGCTAGATAGAAAGGAGAGGCCAATCTCTTAGTGTTACTCCGATGATAAAGTATGCTTTTTTTGGTCCAGCATTGGACATATAAGATGAGACCTATGCAAATCTGCATTTGAAGAGTTGTATGGGAAAATGGAACATGAGTGCTGAGGGCTCCCTGTGCAGAATAATAAAGGTCATGAGATGCCTTCCGTGACAAAAGTCATAGAAATCCCAGAAGACAAAAACATCTTGTTATCCTTCACCAGTCGTTGATTTCCCCCAACCTCTACATACTTGTGGGCCCACGTCCTTCATGGACAACCCTGTGTCTTGCATTAGCTTTCCCTTCTAGGTGAGTGAGAATCAACCTGGATGAGTCCAGGCCACCTTTTAAGCTTTACATAGTCATGTGGCACTGGGAGACTAGGGAGGCAGAAGCTAATAATTTCCACCAGAATGGTAATTTTCAGTCACAACAGCAGGAAAAGATTGGTGTCAAAGGGAGAAGAATTGTCTTCGTAAAGAGAGGAGCCACCCAAAAGAAAGAATAAGCTTTGATCACGATTCCTGGTTGATTGGACTTTGTTCAGTGAAGGTGAAATGTGAATAGCTAATTAGCAGAACTGTCAAACTGTATTATGCCAGTTATTTCCAGCCTCCAAGCAATAATTCTGAATCCTGATTAAATCATTCTGTTAATGCATGCCATGATTCTCTTAACCTTATGTTGCTTTTTGTGTTGATAAAATGACGTGTCCTATATCTGAAAAAAGTGGAGAGGTACAGATAGCACAATTTTTACCAAACTTTGTATCTATCCACAGCTTACAATAAATAGTCCTACATAACACAAAGCTTTAAATGGAAGTGGAGGAAATAGGTGTGGAATATTACATATACTATAACATCTGACACAGCTGATGGTTTTGTTGAATGGTTTTTTTTTCCTTCTTTGTTATTCTTTCTCATGGGAATGGTACTCTGGAAAGGAGAAGGGAAATCAAATATCAAAAATAAAAGTGATATGAAATCAACAGATTATAAAACCAGTAAACAAAAGTTTCCTGCGTGGCATCCAGTAGCAAGAGAGAGTCTGTGAACATCCTTAAATGAAAAGTCAGATCATTAAGGAGGCACTAAGGAGGGTAGAAGCCAACAAAGGTTATGAAAGATTGTTAGATGATAGGATTTGGAACACCAGGAAAGGACAAGAGAAATCAGAGAGATGAGCTCTCTAATTTTACACATCAAGGAGCTAGAGAAAACAGGCTGAAGTGATTTGCTCATGGTCACAAAGGCAGGAAGTGGCAGACCTTGGATTATAACCATGTCCTATGATTCTAAATCCCATGTCCTTTGCACTAGAGGCTTGGGCAGGAGATATTATCTAGGGACTCACTCACTCATGAGAAAGGACTCTCCTTCAATAAGACACAGAATGGGAAGCAGCTCTTTATTTTTTTTTAAAACTCAGAGAAGTTATGCTCTGCAAAGCAACAAATATAATTGTCCAGACTCATTAGATTTTGGTAATAACATTTGCTGGAATGCCACTTCACTTATTCTAGGCTACAGAAATCACAAGGGGGGAAAGACTTTAGTGTACCTAGTTAATAACCGAACAGTTTGATCACAGAACTTGAACTATTACTCATTCTACTTAATTTTGATGAAGTCCAATAGTTGATATGATTAACTACTTCATTAAAATTTTATGATGACCTTGCGATCATGACCTAGCATGATATATCACATCCTGCCTGTCCTGAGGGAGGCTCCATTGAAATTAGCAAGCAGGATTTTAAAAGACATAGGCTCAAGAGTTACTAAAGAAGTGGGTGGTAAGTTTTAGGAATTATTTTCAGGTGCTCACCACATGAGCTAAGTGCAAGGAGACAAAATGCTGAAGGTCCCTAAGTTGTGTGGTCTCAAAGAGATGATGTCACTCGTAACATTGCGGTGCTAAATTTTGAAGAGATGCATGCGGTGTTTACATAATTCCTAAAAGGTGAAATTAAGTGGGTCTGGATAAAAGCCACTCTCTGTGCCAAACACGATTATATAAAATTGAAGTCATTGCTTTACAATATTGCTATAAAATTGCTGGGCTAGAAAACAAACTATGGTCTTAGAGTATTTGGGAAGCCTCATCTGTAACATATTGTTAGAAGCTCAGATGTGGTGGTGGAGTCAAATTCAGTCTTCTGGCCAATTTGGGAAATGAACATAAGGGTTTGCAAAATGGAATAAAGACCATGTTTACCCAGGCCAATAGCAAACCCAATTATCTAAAGGAAGCAGAAAGAAACAGGCTTTAGAAGCAATCATATATCTATCTATCTATTTATCTATATCTATATCTATCTATCTATATCTATCTATCTATCTATCTATATACATATATATATATATATATATATATATATATATATATATATATATATATATATATCAAAACAGCCTTGAGACCCAAGGTGGTCCTTGAATACCATGGAGTTGTATCGTTTTCTTCCTCTAATTTTCAGGAAATAAAAACTAAAACTAAAATGTTGAAATTGCATGGTTCAGATATTATTCGTGTCCTTGTTGAAGGAGAAAACGTGTTTTCTAAATAATTCTAACCTGACGTATATTTGCATTTTACTTTGTTGACAGAAGATAATTATAAACATTAAGGGTCATACTTACATAAAATAGCCTGTTGAAGTATAACTAATAACAATGATAGCTTTTTTGTAGCACTTTAAGGTTCACAAAGAGCTTTACACTTACTACCTCACTTTACCCTCACCTCAGCCCTGGGAGGTAGGTAATTTCATTATTCTCCACTTTGCAGATGAGATAACTGAGGCAGACAAAGGATCCTGACTTGGCCAGGATCACAAAGTATCCAAGGCAAGATAGGAACTCAGGTCTTCTTGACTAAAAGTCCAACATTTTCTTCATTGTACCACCTAGCTGCATTACTGGGTGAGATGAAAGAATCTTGAGGGATGTTTACTGTGGGAATTTAATGTAAGAAACTACAGATCTAAACACATTTGTTTCTCCTCTATATCCTTTTAAAGCATAAAATAAATAGGAATAAATGACAATTACTGTTTAAGTTAATAATGATGATTTGCAAAGTTACTTGATTTTTCTAAAGAGAATGTTTTCCTCAGAGAATGAAGAAAGCAAACGTGTTGTTCCTGACCACCTCTTGCCACTAGCATAGGAGTAGTGAAAATTCCTGATGTCCTGCCTGCTGTTAAGAACATATAGTTCCATCAGAGGGGCAGCTAGGTAGCTCATTGGAGTCAGGAAGACTCATCTTCCTGAGTTCAAATCCA
>CM053774.1:91225108-91272030 GCA_028658325.1 Potorous gilbertii | reverse complement strand
AAACCCTAGGTAGCTCATTGGAGTCAGGAAGACTCATCTTCCTGAGTTCAAATCCAGCCTCAGACACGTACCACTTGTATGACCCTGGACAAGTCACTAAACCCTGTTTGTCTCAGTTTCCTCATCTGTAAAATGAGCTGGAGAAGGAATGGCAAACTACTCCAGTATTTTTGCAAAGAAAACCCCAAATGGCATCATAAGATTCAGATGCGGGGAGGAGCCAAGATGGCGGAATAGAAAGACACACTTATGCTAGCTCCGAAACCACAGCCTATAAAATATCTGTAAAGAAGAACTCCTAACAAATTCTGGAGCGGTGGAAGCCACAGAATAACAGAGTGGAGGAGACTTCTATTCCAGAAAGACCTGAATAACCCTCACCAAAGGTCTGTCACGCACGGGACCAGAGTGGAACCCAGCCCTACCTTGCCTGTGCAGCCCCGGGAGGAGCAGATCTGAGCAGGCTTCAGGGGTGGAATCTCCGGTGGCCGCAGGGGTCCCTCCACCCACAGACACACAGGTCAGTGAGAGACACTGCCGGGCTGTCTGAGAGGGGAGCAGGGTGTCTCCATAACTCAGGCCCCCTTAGGAGGCAGCAGCAGAGGCAACAGGTGGCCAGAGGCTCCCAGAGCAGACAGGAGCTCAGCAGGAGCTCCATTATGGAAGGTCTCTGCATAAACCCCCTGAAGGAACTGAGCCTGGGAGGAGGCCCTGCCCCCATCTGAGAACCTGATTTAATCTTATCCTGAATAGCAGCCAGGCCTGCCGACAGAAGACCTGAGGCTGGGGAGCAGCATTTGAATCTCAGACCCCAAGCACTAGCTGGGCAGATCTAGGTGGGGGTGGAGAGGAATCTCAGAAGTCAAATAACTGTCTGGGAAATGGGAAAATGCCCAGGAAAGGGGAAAAAAATAAGACCATAGAAAGTTGCTTTCTTGGTGAACAGGTGTTAGCTCCTTTCCTTTCTGAGGAAGAGGAACGATGCTTACCATCAGGGAAAGACATAGGAGTCAAGGCCTCTGTGTCCCAAACATCTGAAATAGATATCCAATGGGCTCAGGCCATGGAAGAGCTCAAAAAGGATTCTGAAAATCAAATTAGACAGGTGGAGGAAAAACTAGGAAGAGAAATGAGAGAGATGCAAGAAATGCATGAAAAACATTACAATACCTTAATAAAAGAGACCCCAAAAATGCTGAAGAAAATAGCACCTTGAAAAATAGGCTAACTCAATTGGCAAAAGAGGTTCAAAAAGCCAATGAGGAGAAGAAAGCTTTCAAAAGCAGAATTAGCTAAATGGAAAAAGAGGTTCAAAAGCTCACTGAAGAAAATAGCTCTCTCAAAAGATTCAGACATGACTGAAATGATTAAGCAACAACAGTTCCATTACATCCATGGAATCAAAAACTCCTTATATTCATTTGCAGTGGTCATGATAACCGTTGTTCCCTTCTAAGAATTCCTCAAGAGAACTCACCCACCAAGAATCACACAGAGGGGCCCAGATCTCAGTCTAGGCCCTGATGGTCAGGAGTGGAGGATTTAGGCCAGGAAGGGACTTTAGTTAGAACTAAGACCTAGAGCTTAAGTGATGTAGAGACTCCTGGGTGGTCCTAGTGGCAAGCATGTTGCCAGGAATCATTCCATGACTCAATGCTTAAATGTACCAGGTGGGGGTGATTAGTCACTAGCAACCAGGGGTTAATTATTCACATGCCATGTCTTAGTTAGGCCAGGTGTGTTCTAGATAAGTGACCCTATAAATGTGAGTATTGGCTTCTCTTGAACCTTGCTTGGGGCCCCTGTTCAGTAGCATCTAAAGCTCTGAGGCAATTTTCCCATCACTTTTGAGCAATAAAGCTTGCCTCTTGGAAATTACTTTGCATCATTATCTCTGTACCAATTCTACGTATCCTTCAAACCCATTTCAAAACAAATGACTTACCCAAAGTCACACTAACCATTCCGTGGTATGATCTTCACAGCTGGGATTCAAACCCTTGCTCTAAATTCAAGGCTCTTTCCATTACACAACATTGTCTCTTTCCTCTCCTTTTATGGTCAAGACTCAAGACTTAGTGTAGCCTTCCCAGATAGAAGCTGCCACTGCTATTTGATGCTGCATGACTGAGGTATCACATGGCCTGAGGCTTCATGGGGCCAGTAACACTTCCAGGAGTGGACAGAGCCAAATTAAAAACATAAGTGAGAAATTATTCATTGACATCCCCAGGATGTAGCATGCATATAGGCACATCTTTTTGTCCCAGGTTACCCCCTGCTTGTTTGCTGCAGAGAGGAAGTCAGTCCAGGTGGTCCTATTCATCTTTTCCCTCTCGGCTTTTATAATTATTCAATGCATATTTTCATTCTTTACTAGTATTAGATAAACATGTATAAAATATGAAAACATTCCTTACCTTTAACATCTAATTTACTGTATTTTAAGGATCACAAACCTTTTGTTCAGTCATTTCATAATCTTCATGACCACATTTGGGATTTTCTTGGCAAAAATACCAGAGTGGTTTGCCATTTCCTTCCCCAGCTCATTTTACAAATGAGGAAACTGAGGCAAACAGGTTGAAGAGACTTACCCAGGGTCATAGAGCCAGAAAATGTCTGAGAGTGGATTTGAATTCAGGAAGATGAGTCTTCCTGACTCCAAGCTCAGCACTCTATCCACTGTACCACCTAGCTGCCTTTACAAACCTTTACTAATTTCTAATGTATTCAGACTGACTTGTATGTATGTTGTCTCCCCTACTAGACTGCAAATTCCTTAAAGGCAAGGATTATCTTTTCCTCCTTTTTGTATCCCCAGAGCTTAGCCCAGTGCATGGCACATAGTAAATACTTAGTAAATGTTTATTGATTGACTTCGTGTAGGGGTGGGGTGGGGTGAGGGGAGAAGTAGGATCCTAGGTCTAGATCTATAATTTCATTGTGGCGGGGATTTCCAAATATGGAAACTTCTCTTGAGGCAGAAGAGATGCTCATTTGTAACTTCAGAATATAGATTTAGAATTGGAAGGGTCCTAACCAAGTAGTCTAACCCCTTCATTTTACAAATGAGGAAACTGAGGCCCAGTGAGAATAAGTCATGTCTGAGTTAACATAGGGACAAGCGGCAGGAGCAGGTCTCCAATCCAAGTCTTCTGTACCAGACTCAAGCCTTTTTCTACAATTGCCTAAGGCACATCAGAGGTGAAACTTGATGCTTCCTGGGCCCTCCATCCACATTTCCCTGCTGCTTCCTTAGTCTGGGTTTATTATGCTATACACTGTGTTGATTGCCATCACTTTCCTGGAGACCACCAAAGCTGCTTTGGCCCTTTCCTCCATCCCTTCTCAGAGGCAGTGACTCTCTGTGTCCCATAGAATTCTCAGGAACAAATATTCTCCCTCTTCTTTTTTCTCTTTCTTGCTCCTCTTCCTCTTATTTTGTGACTGTCATTTCAGTGTCCTGACCTTTTGCTCACTGGATGCATAGTAAATTCCAACAGAAAAGTCACAGAAGTTTGTACAATAAAATTTCAATGAAAACCACGGGTTTTAAAGAGGATCTAAAGGTTATTCAATGTTTCTAATTTGGCTAGACCTGGGATAAAGTCAATGTGGGGAGATTGTGGTAAGCAAAACCCTCTTCCAACATTGATTGACATCTTTTTTGCAATTGTTAGTCTTGGAGAATTTCCTGGAGGAGGGGAGAGGCTGAGGGCCAAGTGACATGGCCAGGGTACCACAACCATTAAGTATCAGAGGCAGGATTTGATCCCTGCTCTTCCTGACTCCAGAATTGATTTTCTATCTACTAAGCTAGGTTGTCTTACATTGTCCAATATTAGGTGCTCACATTTGAGCCTATTGTTTCATGTATTTATTTTTTTCTATCAACGGTTTGATAATGCAGACTCTAGAGGATAGAATGTGCCCCAAGTGTTATCAAAAACAAATAACCTCAGATTTTCATAGTAGTATTATAAGTCATTGCAAAAAAAGGTAAAAAGTAACTACAAATGTTCATTAAGGAGTGGGTAAGTAAATTATGGTACATTAATGTTATGGAGTCCTATAATGGAATTAAGACTCATAAGTATACTGAGTACAAAGAAATCTGAAAGACTTAAAAAAATAATGCAAAGAAGAAAAAAAAAGCAGAACCAGGATAATGAAGTGCTTACTAAGCATAACAAATAGGAAATAAGAATGGATGGACAAAAAAATTGCTGGGATTATATGGTGAAATTAATTTACATATGGATAGTTCCTAAGCAAACTTAGCTGCTTATATTAATTTCCAATGTTAAGGTTTTAATAAAACATTTAGTTAAAAAATTCTCGTAGAATTCATTTAGTGTCTCTCTCTGAACGTCTCTTCCAATAAAAATTCCCGTTGACTTATACTGATAGCTCTACAAAAGGACAAACATTTTGAGATGCTAGTCATGAGTCAATTATCATAAACTTGCAGAATCTTAGAGGGCATCTAGTCAAACCCACTTTTTTAAAGGGGCATGTCACAAAAATTTTGTAGATAAAGTTAATTGAAGTTCTGTTGTTTTATGTTACCTTAAAAATATTTACAGAGACTTCAAAACTACTCTTAGATTATTGGAGAAATCTCAGCTTTTCTCTGTAAATGCATTTGGTTTTCATTCTGGTACTTCTCCATGTATCCAAAGAACTAGTGAGTCAATTATGGCTCTTCATCCTGTCTGTAGTTTGCACCTTGTCCAACTAACCTTCAAATGCCATTTTAACTTCAATTCAATTCAAATGAACAAACACCTATTAAGCACCTACTGAATATAAGGCATTGTAAGGAGTGCATAAGGTGGGCATTGAAGACATAAAGAGCTAGCTTTACGACATAGGATCTGTTCCTAAGGATCTTATAATATCCCACATAAACAGAGGAAGAGAGGGAAGTGTGATAAAAGCAAAAGAGAGATATAAACATTTTGAGTGTGTGTGTGAAGATGGATAAAGGTAAAGAAATGGTTATGGATGTATACATACACACATCTATATATATACATATATATATGACAGTAGTAAAGGAATCATCAGATATGGAATGTGTGTATATATATATATATATATATATATATATATATATGTGTGTGTGTGTGTGTGTGTGTGTGTGTGTGTGTGTACACTATATGTGTGTGTGCATATATATATAATATATAAAATTTTTCTATAGCTATAAGAGGAAGCATGGCCCATAGTTCATACAATGACTTCCAAGTTAAGAAATCCTGGATTCGAGTCCTATCTCAGATATATATTGGTTATGTGATTTTGGGTAAGTCAATTAACTTCTCAATGTCCTTGGTACTTGCCTACATTGACAGAGAGTATTCCTTCACTGATTTCCTATACCAGTGAAATCACTTCTAGCTCCTATAGAAATAAATCAGTTTTTAAAAGTTACATACTAGGAAATTTTCCTTTTATGTTTCCGAATAAGACATTAAAATCTCAGACATTTTTATTATTTCAGTGAAATTATAATAATTTCTCTGTCTCCTCCCCTTTGAAAATATATATGCCCCCCTTCTTCACTCAGGAGGACTTACTCTGATTTCCAGTGCATTTGAAAGAATGCTGCACAGCGTTGTAGAAACAATATACAGTATTGTTTTAGATTGTGATCAACTTTTGAGGGAGAGATGTGTGTTCCATTTCTTTTTGGATATGAACTCTACTGCTGGAAGTTTTCCTCAAAATGATTACCACAAAATTCTCAGTAGATGCTTAACCCCAAACTAGAAACAATACGCACAGAATCATTTCAACAGGAGAGGGTCCTGACTTGGTGATCTCACAGGTCTTTGATTTCTATGATCTTGGATTGTAATGTTTTATGTGATCAAGTTTTTGGAAGATGTGGTTTAGCTCTCTCAGCCTCCTTGGACTAATTACCTAGAGATATCAAAATGTAGTAAAATGATGTAGCCAGGAGTTAATTCAAAATTTGGTCAATCAATCTATAAAGGAACCCACTACTGAAGTACCATACATGTTTATAATACAATATTCTGTTTTCAAGGAACATGGCATCTGACCTAGAGACTTGCCATTCTTGGGCTGACTGAGAAGTATGCCTCCTAGAACTCTGCCTCCTAGGAAGTCAGTCTAGTTGTCTTTGATAATAGCTAATAACTTGCCTTCCATATTCAAGGCAATTTATTTGCCTCATGGGCAGTCAACTCTTTCATGCTGTTAAAGCAAAGTCACTGACTTCCAAAGTATTTTCAGTAGAAAAACCAAAATCTGCCCAAGCATCCAATGATGGTGTATACATATTGTAGGATGTGTGTACTGATCGTAGGATGCTAAGGCTGATTTCTGAACCACAGTCAGCTAAGCTGATCAAATGTTTTCACTAAGTTCTGCACCAAAACGGTGAGCTTCCAGAATCAGGAGTGGACCAGTGAGTGACTACTTAGTTCAGGGCAATATAGACAGACTTAGCCTAAAAAAAACTAAGATTGGGGCTTTATCAAAACTTGACTTCAAACATTTACAAAATCCTAGAATGTATTTTTAAAAGATTGATTTATTAGTATATCACAAGGAAACAGATCGCTAAAAGCCATTATGTCTGTCGGTTATATTAGATGAATTTCATTTCCCTTTTTGTTAGAGTTGGACTGAAAAAATCATGGGAATTCTGTGGACAGAACTAAACTTGATGTCTGCCATACATTTGACAAAGTTTATCATATTTCTCCTTATTGACATGATAGAGAAAGAATAATTGATAATATAATTTGTTCAGTTGTTTTCAGTAGTGTCCTATGCTTCATGACCCCATTCAGTGTCATGGGATATAGATACAGCTAAAAATATGGATTGGGACAGTGAGGTGGCACTGTAGATAAAGTCCTAGACTTGGAATCAGAAAGTCTCATTTTCCTGAGTTCAAATCTGACTTCAGACATTTACTGGCTGTGTGACCCTGGGCAAGTCACTTAAACCTCTTTGCTTCAGTTTCCTATAAAATGACCTGGGGAAGGAAATGGCAAACTACTCTAGTATCTCTGCCAAGAATACCCCTAATGGGGTTATGGACACTCAGACATGACTGAAATGACTGGACAACAACATGGATATGAATAGATATATATATAGCATAGATATTGATTCTATAGACATAAAGATATAGATATATAGATAATAAATAGACAGCTTGATAGTAGATGATAGATAGATAGATGGATAGATAGATAGATAGATAGATGATATCTACTTTAGAAGTCCGAGACATGGGGATGGTGTGTGGGGATGGAGGTGAATAGACAACAATCCACATGAACAAAATCTGAGGATGTTAGTAGACCACAAACTCAATATGAACCAATGGTGGAAAATGGCATCAGAAGATGTTGTTATGACTTTTAGGCTTCAAAGACAGTACAGGGGAGGTGATTATTCCATTGTATTCTGCTTAGCTCTTACCACATTCAGAACCTCAGTATCAGATGCCACATTTTAGGGAGGAAGTTGACAAATTAGATGGTGACCAGGTGAGAGTGACCAGAGTGATGAAAGGATTGAAAGACATACCATACAAGGATCATGAAGGAATCTTGGGTATTTAGCCTCCCGAAGAGAATTGTGGGATATGCAATAGCTGTCTTTAATTATTTTTAAAGGCTGTCACATGGAAAAGAAATTACACTTTTCTGACTAATCCCAGAAGGATGAACTAGGAGCAGTGTGTAGAAGCTGCAGAAAGGGAGATTTTGGTTTAATGTAGGTAGCAAGTCTTTACATTTGACAAGCCATCCAGAAATGGAATTTGCTGTTTCATAAGGGTTCAGGCAAAATCTGGATGACCACTTGTTAGTACTGTTGAGAGGAATTCCTTTTTTACTCTCTGAGCAAAGATGTGCTGGTCAATGTTCAACAACTGGCTCTCCAGAAAAAACCGTGCCCACAACATACTTTTAAGTTTAATTTGCATTGCTGTTACTGTCATTATTGCTAATATCTTCTTCATCACTTTTCAAAGTCTAGAAAGCAATACAACCATAAGTTTATTTTGTTCATTCCTGATTTCCTGAGGTCTAAATGCTTACACTGCACATTTAACAATTAACTCTCAAGACCTAGTATGAGCTAGTTGTGTCATACCACTGCCTCTGAAGCCCTTTCCAAATACAAGATCCCACAAAATTTAAGAAATAAGGATGTCAGGACAGGACGTTGGTTTTGAAGGGAGTAACAGGAGATTGTAAGTTTGGTTTTAAACATATTGATTTAAACATATTGATTCCCAAAATGGGTAATATGATCCAAGGAGGTGGTAGTAGCCTCAGGTGCAATTGGTCAGTGTTGAATAAAAATAAACAGGCAGAGGAAGTATAATGAAAGAAGATAAGAAAATTTAAATAATGGTTCATACATGCTTCATTTGTTGTCTAACAGACCTCAAGCCATAACGATTACGTGATTTTCCAGATAGACACACAAAATGCAAGTTATAACTGATTGGTGATTAAGTCCTCCAACAGGTCTTAACAAGCAAGTATTGGCAGGTAATTGTGTTGTGCATTGTCAAGAAGTCCAGTGTGCATTGGCAGGAATATATGCATGTAATGACTTGTTTACACTATGATACTATATGGTTACATGCTGCAATACTGTGTCATCAAAATTTCGATGAAAGAAAAAACCCCACAAATTTACAATAAATTATTAAATTTAAGATGCATCATTTTAAAAAAATATATTTTATTTTTTTGAAATGATGGAAATTTCAAAAAATAATCACTAAAGGGTTAAAGAAAGTAGATTTCCGGTGGGGTACTGAGTAAATTTTTTTTTTGAAAATAGGGCAGTAGGCCAAATACATTTGGGAACCTCTGCATTCATGTAGAAATGTATCCTCCTTCACTGGTCTTTGGACAGAGATAAGGTTTAGGGTCATTAGAATGGAAATGATAGCTGAAGTCACAAGATTAGGTGAGTGAGCATGTAGAGAGAGAAGAAAGGGCTGCTGACCAGGAACACTAATCTGTAGGTGAGAAGAGAAAGTGTTAGTTCAGTAACTTATGACTGCCTTTTATTTCCATCCCATAGCCTCCCTTGTGATTCACACAAGTCACCCTAATCCTAGAGGGCCGTATAAGAGGGTGACAAGTGAAGTGGAGCATCTAATGTGCTTTTCACTGAAGTGCCTCTTAACATTTTGCAAATATTCACTTCTCTGAGCAAGTCTGGTATCAAGATAGGTGGCAAGTTGAATTATTGCTGGTTTTTTTTTTTAACAAAAGAATCTGAGAATTAAAAATTGAGAGATTTTTACAATATATCACTGCAGTCATTATTCAGTCCTTGGTGGTAAGGGAGAAGTGAGTATTTTTATCTCAGAACTTAATCTCTCACAATATATTTTGCTTCCCTGGTGTAGAAACTCTCTCTACCAATCAACTTATCTGCAACGTATATAACCTTAGAGATGCCTGGGGAACTGAAAAACTTAGTGATGTGCCCAGGGTCACAAAGCTAATATATGTCAAAGACAAGACTTGGACCTAGATCTTTCTGATTTGGTTATGCCACATTGAAAATATTAATTCAATAATATTTTTATAAGTCATTGTTATCTAAAAGATTTATCACAAAATGTCTAAAGTTTATTTCCCAGGCCAAAAAACAGGACGATGTATCTTATTATTTTATTCTTGAGAAAGAAAATATTGTCCTGTTTCCAGCCTTGTCCATATGTGTCTTTCTGGAAACCATACATTGTTATGTCCCAATTGTAGAACTCATATTGAAAAAAGTCAACTGTAAGGGTACTGATTACAGTCAACATTTCCATAACCTCCAGAAGGGCCTTTATATTGTCTTATTTTATAATCTGTTTCAAATTTGGATAACTGAATGATGACTTAAAGTGAAAATTGACAGTGATTGTAAAAAAAAAAAAGAGAGTCCTGCTATGTTAATGATTAAAGTAATAAGGGCTGATTTCCCTTTACTTTAATCTTTCATTTATAAGTTCTGCCAATCATACCAAGCTTTTTGTGATTGGAACCAAAAATAAGTGGGCAAGATTTTTTCTCTTTTCTTTTCCTTTTGTTTAAGAAGGAAGTTCTTATTCATGTAAAATCTTTACCAGGAATCCTTCTTATTGTTTTGTACCAATGCACTGATGCCATTGGTGCATAGCCATTGCTGGTAAATGCTTTTCATTCCTATTTAGGAACAGTATCATTGGTTAGAACTTATGAATCATTGCTGTCTTGGGAAGTGGGAAGGGGATAGAGGAAGGGAAGAAAATTTGGAACTCAAAATCTTGTAAAAAATGAATGTTGAAAATTGTCTTTACATGTAATTGGAAAAAATAAAATATTATTAAGAGAAAGAACTTTTGAATCAGAAAAGGAACTACTAAGCATTGTTAGAACATTTACTGGTCAGTATTTTGAGTTTGTTGATTTGGATCTATTTTAGTGGGACAAGGTGTGAGTCAATCTGTGTTCTCCTCTTAGCTGCTTTACTAATTAGCTGTGTCTTTAGATAGCAACAATGATGATGATGATGGCATTTATATAATGTTGACTAGGTGCCTGGTCTTAAGCTGAGCACTTTACAGTTATGATCTCATTTTATCCCTGCAATCACCTTGGAAGTAGGTTCTATCATTATCTCCATTTTACAGAGGACACTGAGGCAGACAGAAGTTAAGGGACTTGCCCAAGGTTGGATTTGAGCTCAGGTCTTCTTGTCTCCAGGCACATCTCCCAAGGCCTTATTTCCTGCTATGTGAAATGAGAAGATTGAATTGGATGAGTTCTTCTAACTATAATATTTTATACATACTCTATATTATATAATATATATTATAAATACTCTATATCTATAAATATTCTACTGTATGGCATAAGATGGAATGATGGGTACAGCTGGGGGCATTATCTGGTGAATGATCAGAATACTTGGGATATCATCTTTACTCATGCAAAGGCTAGGCATCTGTTTTTGGCACAATCATGTTGATATGTAAGTGGTGTGGCTGGGAGTGACTATAGAACTTATATGGATATTCAGTAATTGGTTTCAATTGGCTAACCATCACTAGGAGGTCATCTGATTGGATGAAAAGGTATTTAAAAGGCCTTAGTCAATTTCTTTTAGCTCTACCTCATTGTCTTTAGATCTTTTGGTGACCGGAGGAGTCTCAAACTGGTTGATGAGTTAGGAGATGTTTGACCCCAGCATGTGAAGATTTCCCCTGGTGGAATGGGTAGAGGAGAATAATTTGTTCCAACAAGCATAAAGGCAGTTGAAGCAGGTGTTATGGAGTGCTTAGAGCTTGGTTAGACATTGAAGACGTCAAGGTCATCCACTGCATCTGGAGCCTTCACCAGTCATCTTGACTCCATCCAGCCACTGGACTGTGATGACTCCGGAAGAGTAAGGCTGAAGATTTTGTGCAACCCTGCCTCACTTAAACCTTTCAAATTCCCAGGAGAGTAAGCCATAGGAATCCAGGCACCGGACATGAGGCTGGGCTTGTACCTAAAGCAACATCAATTTCCCAAGAAACAAGAAATAATCTTTGGAGCCACCTTCTGGACCTATGCCACTGAAAGTTAAAATAAGCAGACACATCACTTTTGGGTGTAAATTTGGTGGGACCATTGCTATGTAGGAACTGAACTACATTCTTTTTCCCTACTCACCTAGAGATTTAGGTAAGATAGAGAAAAGCATACTTCAGGAGGACTGAGAGAAAATGTTTGTGTGTTTGTCCTTGCTCTATCTTTGAAGTAAATATCCCTTTGTAAAAGCTAATTGATGTTAAGTGGATAAGTGGAACCAGGTGTGCTAGAATCAGCCTTCTAACAATGGGACTGGGACAGTTGGAGGGTTTTAGAGCTGATAGTGGTAGAAAAAGTGAGCTCTGAGAGAAAAAGTAGCCTATCTGGCTCTGAGAGAGTAAGGCCAGAACATACTCATGACACACACTTGGAGTCAGGGAGACCTGAATTCAAAACCCACCTCAGACACTTACTAGTCGGGTCATCTTGGACAAATCACTTAACTTCTCAGACTCAATTTCTTTATTTGTAAATAGAGATAATAACAGAAACTATTTCACAGGATTGTGGATCATGGTATATACACACACATGCATATGCACATACATGTACATACCTACATGTATATGTAAACACACGTGTACACACATGTACAATTAAATATGCAGGTATGTGTATATCCAGGAAATGTTATTTATCATCATTATTATTACATCATTGAAAGGAATTATATCCAAACCAAAGCTCAGAAATTATTAGCACAGTTTTACTTAATTTTAATTAAAAAACTTAGAGACTGCGGTCTTAGAAATTAAAAAAAAGTGCTCAGTTTTGTCAGTGGCACCAAAGGTTTTTCTTTCAATCAATGTGGTGTATGCACTGGAATTGGAGAAGACCTACGTTCAAATTCCAGCTATGATACTTATTACCAGGGTGACCTTGGATAAGTCATTTTTTCTCTCTTGGGCCGCATTTTTCTTAATCGTAAAATGAGGGGGAAAGACT
Organism: Potorous gilbertii; assembly: GCA_028658325.1. NCBI lineage: Eukaryota > Metazoa > Chordata > Mammalia > Diprotodontia > Potoroidae > Potorous > Potorous gilbertii. The sequence continues at coordinate 91,259,458 of CM053774.1, read as the reverse complement.
AGATCTCTGCTTAATTCCACTGACTCTAAATTTTAGTAAAAAAAAGGAGAAAAATGCAAGATATTCTTTCCCAAGCATAAAGAGCACGGAGGAGGATGATACATTTAGCTGCAAAGTGAAAGAGCCCGTTTTTCCATTTCCCCATTAGTTTCTTCCTGCCCATATTTGGCTTTCTCTCTTTTATTCCCTCCTGTCACTCCCACACTAACATGAGAGGACTCTCAGTTGTTGGGAATTCAGGATGGGCCTGAAGTTTTTCAAATGACCTCATCTTGTTTTGAATTCCTGTTTTCTTTCTGTTTTTGGCAAACATCACGGCATTATCAATAGGACCATCTACTTTTTAATGGGATTGGTATGTGTTCCCTTCTTTGCCCTGTGGAGCTTTGAGAGGGTCTTAAAATAAAGCTAAGGGCCACAGGGGATAAAATCTCGGTGTCCTTGGAGTCCAGATTTCTTGAGTTCTAATCCTAAGACACTAATTAGCTAGCTGTGTGACACTTGGCAGGTCAATTTCCCTTAGTCTCAGTTTCCTTATCTGTAAAATGGAGAATCCACCTCTCAGGGTGGTGAAGGTCAAGTCAAATAATATATATATATATATATATATATATATAAAGTGTTACATGGGCTAGCTATTACACTGTCTTTCACAGATGAAGGAAAAGGAAGACAAATCCCTTCACTTACCTGTCTCTGCTGCCCCTCAAACCCTGAACCCCTTCATCCTTTCTGTCTCTTTTCTCTCCTTTAAGAATCTCATGACTTGTTCCCTTGTCCCTGACTTAGTTTCTGGAAGGGCTAAGTGTATTAGGCCTGACCAAATAAGAAATTGCTCTAAAGCAGTGCAGTTAAGGTCAAAGAGAAGTAGATCCCTGCAGGTCATAATTCACTTAGAAAACCACAAATGGACATTATCTATGTTGTAGTGTACTTTTATAATTTTGTTAAACATTTTCCAATTACATTTTAATTTGGTTCAGGCTGTGCTTGTCAGTTTTCTGTGTCCTTATGGCCTGTGGACTGATTTTGGCATCTCATCTTTATAGTCTATACTTAATAATAAAAAGAAAATGAGGCAATGAATGACCTCTTTAAAAAAAAATCTGGGAGGGGAAGACACTGAGAGTTTCTGGCCAAAACAGAAACAATTTCTGTTTACATTCATTCAAAGTCAATCAGGGCTCAAACAGTGACCAAGCAGGATTTGGTCTGGGACCAGAGTGATTTGGTTAAGGCTGGTCTTTGTGAAAAACAAAACAAAACAAAACAAAATAACAACAAAACAGTTTCAGAGATTAAATTTTCATTCCCTTTGGGCAGAACCACTGCATCCTGGGTCATCTCCAGATATCCTCACCCAGATGGGAGGAGAAAGTGAGGCTGATGATATTGCACTACCTCACTTAAATCCAATTCACTTGCATGTCATAGCATCACCGACTTGATGTCATGATTTTCTTTGAGAAGGAACGACAAAGCCACCACTGTGAATAGAGAAGGACTTTCAGTTGGGCAACAGGGCTTTCTTTCTTTCTCTTTTTTCTTCCTTTCTTTCTTTCTCTTCCTTCCTTCCTTCCTTCTTCCTTCCTTCCTTTCTTTCTTTTTCTTCCTTCCTTCCTTTATTTTTCTTTCTTCCTTCCTTTCTTTTTTCCTTCTTTCCTTCCTTCCTTTCTTTTTTCCTTCTTTCCTTCCTTCCTTCCTTCCTTCCTTCCTTCCTTCCTTTCTTTCTTTTTCTTCCTTCCTTCCTTTCTTCCTTTCTTTCTCTCTCTGTCTTTCTCTTCTGTTTTGGCCAGAAACCCCGAGGTTCTTCCCCTCCCAGACTTAGCCATTTTTTGCCTCATTATTTTTATTAAGCCTTGATCACTGAATGGACATTGCCTCAGTCAAACTGAGACCTGTTAAAGACCTTAGCTTGAAAAGGTTGAGGTCCCCATCAGGGCCATCTCCAGTTGTCCTGATCCACATCTGGTCACCGGACCCAGATGACTCCAAGGGAGAAAGTGAAGCTGGTGACTTTGCACAGCCCTCTCTCACTTTAATCCAATTCAGTTGCATGGCACGGCATCACCTCCTTGATATCACGGTTCTCTTCAAGAATGAGGGACAAATGGTAGCAGCAAGCAGCAGCAAAGTTTATACTATACCTCCACCCTTCTGAGTTCAAGACTTGCCTTTTCTTGACTTCACTTCCTGTTCTAGCCCTTTGTCTTCCTGTGTTTGTCTTTCCCCTCACATCCTTCATTGCCAATGTTAGGCAGCCAGGTGGTCAGAAGAGAGAGTGTTCAGGCCTGACTCAGGAAGGCCTGATGCATGTAAAGGGCTTTGCAAACCTTAAAGGACTTCAGGCATGGAGAGAGAAGGGAGGAAGATGGGGGGGGCAGGCTGAAGGAAAGTGGTTAGGGTATCTCAATAGGAAGCAGATCCAGCAGAAGTTGGTCCTTGGTATCAGTGGCCCTGAGCACCAGAGGCACGAGTTGTCCCTCCACATCTACCCCTTAGTGCCACGTGTTCCCTTTGGGTTAGAAGTTTGTGGCAGAAGCCAGATTTGAACTGTGGTCTTCCTAGTTCTAGGCTGGGTTCTCTATCCACTGAGTCACCTGCAAGTCATGTCACTCTCTCCCTCATGTCATGGTCCTCTTCAAGAACAAAGGATAAACACAGCAGCAACGATTTGTGCAGAATATGCCCTAGATTTCTGCTACTTCTGTTGTTACTTTTATTACCATGCTATTTCATTAAATGCCTTTGTTTTGAACTCATAGTGTCTTCTAGCTATTAAAAGGTTGACCTTTTCACAATCTCTACCAGCCTGACATTTGAATAGACCATAGGCAAGATGAATCTAGAGTCACATTCAGCATGGGGAATATTAATACTCAGAAGTGGTACAAGGGAAATGAGATTGAGAGAGGGAACAGTAGATTCATATCTTCCACGTGATGATCTGGCTTCTGTTCACTAAGTGGAATTATGGGTGCAATTGGCTTCATTGTTTCAGTTATTTTTTCACTCTCCCTTTACCCCCAGCAAGTATGGTTAGATTCCCCAATATAGCTGAATTTATCACAAGCAAAATGTGGTAGGAATGTGACTCCCCTGTATTTGCAAATCATTGCGTTGTAGAAACAAAAGACATCAATAAAACTTAAACACACACATGCACCAAAAAACCCCAAGAATTTCTATTCAAAGCACATTTAGAGGAGAATCCAAAGGAGTTTAAGGTGTGGTTCTTTCCCTCAAGTGAGCCAATCTTTTTGAGATAAAACACATGGGGAAAATTGAGACCAGAAATACCTCTAAATCATATAGAAATATTTTAGATTGTCAGAAACTTTGCTGGGCCATTAGACTAGAAGCTCTTTGAGGGTAGGGATTATCATTTTTTTTCTTTTTTAGAGAGTAAGGGAGAGTTACCTTAGTTCCTTCTTGAGTAATTCTTAGCTCAAGAGAGGAGAGAGGTGTTTAATAAAGGTCTTTTGAATTGAATTCAACTGAGAAGGACAATGCAGTGGAATAGATAGAGGATTGGTCATGGAATTAGGAAAACTTGAACTGATAATCCTATATACACTAAGTAGCTAGGTGATACTGGGCAAATACCTTAATACTCAATCAATCTTGATTTCCTCATTTGTAAAATGAAGGGGTAGGACTTGAAGGTCTCCAAAGAAACTTTCAGTTCTAAACTTATAAACCTTTGATCCAGTCAATTTAAAGGTAAGGAGTTGGAAGAGACAGACCTAAGAGGCCATTTAATCCAACATTAGATGGATTCATTTTACACAGGAAACTGAGGCACAGGAAAGTCAAATGATTCACCCATCAAGGTTACCGAGGTTGGAAGGATTCTCTAACCTCAGGGCCAGAGTTCTTTCCTCTGTACCACAACTTGTATAAAGGTAGAATTATTTTCTTTCTTCTTCTTTTTTAATAATTTTATTTGTTTCCAGTGTTCTATAATCACTTCTATGTATCTCAGATTTGTCCTCTCCATTCCCCTCTTTCCCCTTACCTTCCCACTTCCTCTCTGAGACGGCATACAGTTTTATATAGGTTCCACCCATACATTCTCATTAAATACATTTTCACCTTAGTCATGTTGTATAGAAGAATTAAAATGAATGGGAGAAATCATAAAACAAACCAAAACGTAATACAAAAGAAAATGATCTGCATCATTCTGTGATCGAATTCCATAGTTTGTTCCCTGGATGTGGAAGGCATTTTGCCTTAAGAGATCGTTGAGAATTATTCAAGTCCTTGCATTGCAATGAAGTACTAAGTCTACCAGACAAATTCTGAAGGTAGAATTATGATGACCTGAAACTGATGACCAGTTTTCACCTAGATTCCCCAGTCAATTTCAGCTCTTTCAGTGGATGGACATTATAGGTCTCTCATTGTTTATTCACTATATGTGTGCATCTTAAGACAAATGTTATATATTTATGACACAACAAAACAACATTAAATGTCTTTCCATTTTTTTATTAAGTCTATGCAAATAAAACTGGTTGGGGAAAAATAGAAGAAAAATCAGATATGTGAGGTTTGTTTGATTCTTTGCTCTGATTTATATGGTCTATTTTTCTCCTTGATTGTTCTCAGCTCTAAAACAAAGTACCCTTCCAAAGTCCAAACAAAACAACCCTCCTTCCCCCAAATAAAATTGCTTACATGTGCTGTCATTGTATTTGTACAGTTTTCATTCCTCGTTGTGTAGTCTACAGAGAAAAAATCCTAATGAAATCTCCAACTTATATTTTACATATTTTACAAAAAATGTCTTTTAACCTCAAAGAAAGCCTAAAGTTTTATCTTCATTAAATCTGTCTTTAGACTCCCCTTTCCTACATCCTCAGACAAAAACAAATGAGATACATGCCTTTTTTCCCCCTGTGGTTTCACTTTTATCATTGCCTAGTTTCAGAGGTTAATCAATCATAGAGAACCTTTCAAATGAGCTTTTGATGTGAAAATAGCTTGAGGGGAAAATCTACAGATTATGAAATTTTTATAATATATGATTATACAATTGGTACATATCACATTTATCAACAACTAGCAACAAAATTATACTTAATAGACAACTTCTTTTTAACACATTCTCAGTGGCATTTCTTCATGGGTTTGATGACTGAGGGGGAAAATCGGTTAATGGGATAGTGTTGAGATTTTATGGACAGAAAGACTTAAGAAACTGAGATTGTGTTTGCTTGTTGGGAACCATGAAAGGAAATATGGGAAGGAATGGGGGGAGGGGATAGGTAAGATACTGTGGCTGGTGCCAAAAAGGGTAATTACGTGACTTAGGGCAATCTTTCTGTAGTATTAGAGTTGTCCTTCCCTTTTCTTCTTCACAACATAAATAAATACACAAACACAGACTTCTGGAGAGTTCTTTGGACATTTTGTTATTATTATTTAAGTGTATGCATATCAAACCAGAGTTTCATTCAGTATTTTGGTGTTCTGCTTATCGCCCCCCCTTTCCAGATTATAATCAATTTACACCTTATTAAATGATTTAAAATATTTTATTAATATTTTTACATCATTTTTATTTCCTATATGATCTTCCCTTCCTTACCTACTGTAAAAAAGCTTTTTAAAAGAAAGAAATAGAAAAGTAGTTTACCAAAACAAACCATCATGTTGGTCAAGTTTGACAGTAAGTGTAGGGTTCCATGCCCACAGTACTTCTTTACAGAGGCAGGGGCAAGCTTGGTGATCACAATTACATAGTATTCAATTTCTTTCCTTCTCTTTTTCTTGTTTTCTTTCTCCCTTTCTCCATCTCTCTCTCTTCCTTCCTTTCATCCTTTGTTCCTTCATTCCTTCCTTCCTTTCTCTCTCCTCTCCCTCTATCTTTCTCTGGATCTTTCCATTGACCTGATTGCAGTCATTGTATATATTGTTTTCTTGATTTTTCTTACTTCACACTGCATCACTTCTTATAAATCTCATGTTTCTCTAAATTCTTCACATTCATTGTTTCTTATGTATTAGTCAACAGTTTTACTGAGTTAACTCGGACCAGCCTTCTAGTAATGAGCTTCTTAGTATTTGACTGAGCTGGTTTTCAGGTGACAGATGTATAGTCCGTAATTGGACCTGTGTATGGAGTCTTTTTAAACCTTTTAAAATAAAGTGTTCCATCAGCATAGCCATTAAGAACCCAGGGTTACCTCTATACCATGATGAGGCATCAGAGTAGGCCATTAATGTAGGATATATATGTGTATATATATATATATATATACACACATACATATGCACATACATGTATATATATCCTACATGTATATATGCACACACATATATAGTGTGTGTATAATTATATATACATAATGTGTATACAAATACACATGAATATATTTGCGTATATATGACTATTAGTACAAAAATTATTTATTGTTCCTTGTTAAAACCAAAAATCAAATTGTCCCTTGCTGCATGATTTCAGCTTTTTCAAAAAAAATGACAGTTAAATCTGTAATAAACTATATTCTTATACTTATAAACCAAGCTGAAAACACAGTAATTATGCATGTGTAATCATGTATCCAACCCCACTGACAGGCGTACCAAATTATGACGATGTCCAAGCACACTTAACTACTTGAGAACCTTGATGGGTGCCATGACCAACCATAACTCTAGAGGACTGATGATGAAGTATGTTATTCATCTTCTGAGAGAGAAGTGATGGACCCAATATGCAAAATGAGATGTATTTTTGGACATGAACAGTGTGAATTTTGTTTTGCTAGGTTTTGTATATTTGTTTAAAAGATCTTGTTTTTGTTTTCCCCCATAGAGTGGAGGTGGAAAGGAAAGAAATAAATACCTATTAACTAAAATTAAATTAAATTGAAAAATTTAAAATAAATTAAAAAACAACTAAAGTATACTTAATTGTATACTGAGCATTGATTTAATAATGGAAAACCCATTATTTGAAAGGCACTGTTGGAGAGACAAAGATGAATGATTCCTGTCCTCAAAGGGTTTATAATCTGGTAAGGGAGACAATATTCATTCCAAAACAACTACAATATAATATAGTATGCAAGTACTTTCTGACCTTTCTTATATGACTTACTTGAGGCTTGAAAATTTGTGGCAGAGATACACTTGAAATAAAGTAAAGAAAAACTTCTTAACACTTAGAGATGCCCTGAAATAGAATGGGATGTCTTGGTAATTGGATGTTCATGTGTGTGGGGTAGGGGATGGGGGAGTAGTTCTTCTTCATTAAAGGTCTTCAAATAGAGATTAGATGATTATTTCAATCAATTAATCAACAAAAATTTTATTAAATTCCTACTGGGGACAGGTTCTGTATTAGGCACCCAAAATAGGACAAAAAAAGTAGCTCCTGTCTCCCAAAGGCTTATATTTTGTGTACATGCTGTTTTCCTCACTAGTTTATATGTGAAATAATTCAGAATTAATAATTATATTTAATTTTTTATTTTATAATTTTTAATATTTTATGACAATAAATATTTAATTAAAATATTTACTAATAATTAATTAAAATGATACAGAATAAGGTGAGGCCAGCAAAGACAGTCAGGAAAGGCCTCATGTAGGGAATGATCCTGGAGCTGAGGCTTTTAAAGACTGAAAGAAGCAAAAATGAAAAGAAAACTTTGTTCCAACCTGATAAGGAGCCAGAAGTTGGGATGTTGAGTATGAGGAACATCGAATAGAGTGTGAAGGAGCATGATGTGCAATAAATCTTGAAAGGCAGACTGGGTAGTCAAACTGGTAAGGGATTTAAATACTAAACAAAAGAAATTATATTTTATCTCAGAGGTAGTAGGAAGTACTAGAGGGTTGTGTGTGTGTGTGTGTGTGTGTGTGTGTGTGTGTGTGTGTGTGCTTTTGTTTGTTTGTTTTGGTTTTATTAGCTGAGAAGTAACATGATCAGGCCTAGGCTTTAGGAGTATCAGTTTGTCAGCTGTGTGGAATGTGATTTGGAGAGATGAGAGTCTGGATACTGGGAGATTAAGTAGAAGACAATTATTGCCTTAGGCTTGATAAATAATATTAAACTTGCAATCCACTTAAACCTCCTGATCTTTTTCAAATAAATTGCTGCCGAGCTCCATAATTCACAGACCTTCTTTTTTGATTGTGCTCTTGCGTCCATTAGGAAGAGAGAGACAGTGGGTACAGAGACGGAAATGAACCAAACTGAATATATTCATATACGTAACAGTAGGCATCATTCTCAGTATGCATTAAATCGGATCCATTATCCATAAAACACAATAGAATTATGGTGTCATTCTTGAAAGAAATATGAAACTATTTAACCCTGTGGATGAATTTCCAGATATGTACACATCTGGGGAACCACACACTGTATGTACTTTAAAAAGTAAGACTGTAGATTGACTGGGCATGTTTGCTAGGTCTCTTTCCCCCAGTGGATCATGAATTCCTTGTTTTCTCAACATATTTCTTTTCAAACACACTGGCTTACATCCTTCATCATGGACCAAATATATGCCAAAGAAATACAACTCAAACAAAACTATATTTATTTATCTCAGGTTTTAAAATATGCCTGAGAAATTATTCCATGTTAAAAGCATCCTTTTGTTCACATGAGAATAAATATATCTAAGAGAGAAAGAAAGGAAGAAAGAAAAGGAGGAAAAGAGAGAGGGAGGAAGAGAAAAGGGGAGGAAAAGAGAAAAAAGGAGCATGAAAAGAAAGAAGGGAAAAAGGAAGGAAGGACAGAAGGGAAGGAAAAAGGAGGAAGTAAGGGAGAGAAGAAGGGTGGGGAGGGAAAGATGGAAGGAAGAGAGGAAAGAGAGAAGGAGGGAAAGATGGAAGAAAAAGAACAAGGAAAGAAGGAAGGAATAAAGGAAGGAAATAAGGGAGGAAGGAAGAGAAGGAGGAAAGGAATAAAGGCAAGGGAGGAAGGAAGGGAGAAAAGAAGGAAATTAAGACAGGGAAGAAGGGAGAAAGGAAAGATGGAAAGAAGGGAAATGAGCATTTATTAAGTGGCTCCTACATACCAGACACTGTGCTAAACACTTTACACATACCTTTCTTGATTCTTACAACAACTTCTAGGAAGTGATAATATTTCCTCCATTTTACAGAAGAGAAAATCAAGGCAGACAAAGGTGAAATGACTTGACCAGGGTCATAGGGCTAGCGTTTGAGGCTAGATTTGAACTCAGATCTTCCTGATGCCAGGTCCAATGTTGTATCCACTGTGCCATTTACCTGCTTAGTCAATGACATAAAAATACATATGGCACAAATGTTAATTAAATAAATACAAATATGTACAAAGAAATTAATAAAGATGGTTTAAGAGAGAAGGTACTAGTAGATGGAGAAGAGTAATGAAATTGAGGGTAAGAAATTAGTATAAACAATTTTACTGTTGAAAGGACTCTTAGGTCATCTGGTCCAATTACCCACTTACTGAAAAATTCTATGCATTCCCCAATGAAGAATTACCAGGAAAGAGGCATTTATTATGTCTTGGGGCTGCCCATTCCAATGATGGACAGATTTCCAAAGGGGTTCATTGCGCAAAAGAGGTTAAGAAGCCCTGCAATAGATATGTCCAAATCTTTATTATCTTGACTGACCTTTTCTAGATACACTTCATTTTGTTATAACCCTTTTCAGAAGTGGCACCTACAGCCGGTCACCTCAGATGTAGTCTGACCAGTGCATTTGTATTGATCTATATCTATATTCAAATCTATCTATATCTATAGCTTATCCATCACTCTCTATTTCTATATTTCTCCATCATCTACATCTATATATGCGTGTACGCAGACATAGCATTTATGCATACATATATTAATATATGATGTATAGTATCATGCAGTATATATGCACCCATGCTATAAATATACAGTATGATATATGATGTATATAAACATGCAAATACATGATATATTCACATACATGCTCACAAGTATAGACACACATGTGATATAAAATAAATATCTATATACAAATATACACATTTTGACCCGACCTTTGATTTCATTGGTATTCTATAGTCCTAGTAAGGAAGTTCTTTCCAATCAATCAATGCAGGTTGGTTTCTACTCTGCAATTTCCTGGGGCACTAAAAGGTTGTACATAATTTGCCAAGGATGTGTGTGGGGCAAGGCTGGAAGTCAATTCTTTATAACCCCAAGGCAAATTTTCTCTCCATAATACCTATTACTTCTCAGTATCTCCATTAATATACCCTAACTTGTCCTGCTCTGTAGAAAAGGAAATTTTTTTTTTGTAAAATATTCACTAGGCACTCTGACCATAGAGGATTTAGACTCCTTTTCTTGTGTTTTGATATTAATATTAGTTAAAACTGTTTTGCTCGAATATTGAGCTGGTTCAGAGGTTAGAAAACTTTTATTAAAGATCTCACTAAGTATTCCATCTTGTTCCTCTAGAAAGTGAGTGGGGTGGTGGGGAAATGCAGTTTTCCTTAGGTCACCTTTCCTGAGGAGCAGGGGTTATTCGTTGTGCTCTGGTCAGATTCATCAGCAGAAGTCAAATTATGGGAAGCTTGGGGGATTGATTACTCTTCCAAGTCCTGAGATCTTGGCTGTAGAAGCAGAGGACTGAATATTCTGTGGTGGAAAGAGAGGTGACAGAGTGGGTAGGGTCTCTTTTTACAACCCTATCCCCTCATCTTTTTTGAGGCATGTTCAGATCCCTCACCTAACCTTCCCATTAGTAAGTTCTTTCCCATTGCTAACTTAAATTCCTCTTGCTGTAATTTATGAACTTTTTAGCCTTTTCCTATTGCTCTTTGCTCATTAGGGATGGAGAACAGCTGGTCAACAGTCTCCATGAAATAATACATTATTACTAGAGGATGGCTACTAAGTCACACTTTCCATTTTTCTTCTTCAGGCTAAATAATAGAACATGACTTTATTTTTATACATTCCTTGGCTAAAGGGAATTTCCTACCTATCTCACAAGGGTGTTGACAGGCTTCATCAATTATGCATATAAAATGCTCTAAGCTCTATAGAAGAAAGGTCCTATATATAACTATGAAATCTCACTGAGAGAATCATGGAAAAGAAGCCAGTTTTGATATGTCATTTACTGAAAAATTGGAGGGCAGTTACTTTTGGGAGATTCTTTTATTTTAACAACAATAATGACAGCTAGTATATTACATGTAGTTAGCAATACTATATATTATATTGTTCCAAATGTCTTAGTGCCATTTTAGTCTACTAAGGAATAGAAAAAATATATCAAAGAATAGATTAAAATGGCACTAAGATTTTGGGAATATCCTATGTGCTATATAGTATTATTAATTGATATTTATAGTATAATAACAATAGCTCCTTCAGATTTTCATATTTTACATATGGTAATTTATATGATAATACCAACTCTGTGAGGTAGATGCTATTATTATTTTACAGATAAAGAAATGGAGGCTGAGAAAGATTAAATGACTTGCCTAGGGTCAGTCATATAGCTAGGAAGTATCTGAGGTAGGATTTGAATTCAGTTCTTCCTGACTCTCAAATCTAATACTCTACTACACCATCTAAGAAAAGAAATATTGCTCTTGCTTCTTCATCTTTACATGACTCATTATATAATCTATTTTCAATTTGTCTGAAGTCACCGTTGAGTGAGAATTGGTGGATTAAATGGGTGGGAGTAGTAGAAAACAAAGCCTCTAACTCTAGCAACTACTCCATCTTGGACATCCCAGCACACAGTCCTGGCATTAAATAAGTAAAAACAATTATATATATATTATATATATATAATATATATAAATAAAATATAAATATAAAATGTGTAATATATACACATATACTTTTATGACAGATCACACATGTGTGTATGTATATATGAGTGTATACACATATACACATGTGTTCACATACATATGCGTATGTGTTTGTGCATGTAATATGTCTCTTTCCAGTCTTGCAACTTCATGGAACATCTATATTGCCTCCTTCTCTTTTTCAAAAGACACCCAGCCTTTTTCTCATACACATCTCTGCTTCATTTCCCAGTCATACAAGGAATGTTCCCTCAGATATACCAAATCAGAAACATGTGCTTCAGGGCTAATGACATTGCCACTCTCTATAAGGTCACCTCCAAAGACTCAGCATAAAGACTCAGCTAATTTAAAATGAAATAGAAGCATCTGTTGTAAAGAATGCAATATGTGTGTGTATGTATGTATACACACACACATAAACTCTTATTTAAAGTTGTATAATATTTCTCTTATTAATTTTAATAGCTCTAGTCCAAGGAAAGTATTTATTGAACAAATCAAAGAAAGCCAAGATTTGCAAGTGTTCTGTGGTCAGACGAAAATGGATAGATAATACATGACATCATGAAGACCATATGGATCTTTTTTCCTTAAGGTACTCGCCCAAATGATTTTTTGGCAATAATGGCCACTCATACATTCAACCCAAAAGAAATAACTTGTGGGGTGTTGGATTTCAAATGCTAAGATTAAGAATACCAAACTCACTTCTGACAAAAAAGATGAGTCTGCCTATTTTATTGAGGTCAAATGAATTCTTTCCTACTATGCCTTCTGCAGACTTTAATTGCATGCTGGGATGGGATGGGATAAGATCCTAGCACATTATTTAGACAGTTCATCAAACCAGATTGTGTGCTCCCTGGGAGACCTCTGTCAGAGCTGATGGGGATTGACATTTGCTTGGCTTTCAATTAAACTCTGTCTCTGTTTTTTCCGTTTACCACTTTCTATGTATTCCTCTTTTCTAAGTTTCCATGAATGCAACTGATCAACAGCTCTTCACAATCTGGATATTGATCATTTCAAAATGTTTAGAGTAAGGTGGTGGGAATATTTTGATTTCACTATTATGAGCTGATCATGCTGACAGAATTGATTTTAAGGTTTCCCCCCATAATATTCTCAGAGAAACATGGCATCTTCTACTCTAGGCCAATGATGCTTTCATGCCCCTGTCTTACTTCCCATGCCATCTGTTCCAGATTATACATTCTTAGAGAGCTAGAGTGGAATTACCTTCAAGAAGCAGGCTGGGAAATTTTACATGATGCTAACAAGTGAGGCATTTTTGGGAGGATGGCACACCATTCTTGCTTCCTCCTCATGCTTTTTCAGGACCCCACTTTAATTTAACAATCTAGTGCAGCAAATATTTATTTGAACATATACTACATTCCTTGTTGAAATATAGCATGAAGCTATTAAAGCTTAAGACCACATTAAGACTTTTGGGATAACCTGTACATATTACTTTCTGAGGTAGTTCTCTTTTGACAGTCTATGTCATCTCCTCCTATAGAAAGTGTAATTCAATAAGGGGTTTGTTCTAAATCATGAAAAATAATCTCCAATGGATGGGAGATGGCAGTGTGTTTCCTTCTAGGACATATGCCAAAGACAGCTAGTTACAGTGTGCCACTAGAATCATGATGGGTGAATAAACAATTCCCTGGGAAAAAAATTGAGAGAGTCATTTATTAATGGAGTACACTAAATGGCATCCCTATTCAAGAACCTAATTTATAAATGTAGCTAATTTATTTATTTGATTTACAGTAGGATTAGCACCAAAGTATACCATTTTGAAGAAAAACATAGGAATATAGCCATCTGTCCTCTCATCTATGAATGAGAAATAGACTTTTCCATACTCACTTTAATCTCTAACTCTTATGGGGAAAAAAGCCACAAGTATTTCTAAATATGTACTTTGGCCAGGTCTCTTTTCAAAAAAGTCATAGGTTTAGAGCTGAAAGGGACATCAGAAGTTAGCTGGTCCAATTGCCTCCTTATACAAATGAGGAAACTGAGGCCCCGAGATAGTAAATCATTTGCTACATAGGTAAATGACAGTCAGAATCTGAACCCAAATCCTAGGACTCTAAATTCAAAGTTGCTTCTCTTTCCTTAAAGTCACAGTTACCAACTCCCTACAAATTCCCTGGCCAGCTACTTGGATTCATACAAAAAGTTGTAGCTGAAGAATTTTTAAACCAGTCTTACTTAAATAAATGGTTGGTTGATGCTTAAAAAATATTATTTCCAAATATATGACACCCTATAATTAAATCATTTTTAATAAAGAAAAACTGTTCAGCAAAATGAGCAGATACAATGACCCTACTTGGCTGTATATGCAACATTCCCCATCCATAAACTGCTCCTCTCCCCACCTCATTAATAAGAAAAGGGAAGCGTGTTTTATATGCTCTCTGAAATCAAGATAGGTCATTGTTTTGAATGAATCTGCCTGCCTTTCAGTATTATTTTTATTTTTCTTATTATAATCAGTGTGTGCGTTATTTCTCTGGCTTCGCTTTCTTCTCTCTTTCTAAGACTTATATGAAGTCTTTGGTGTACTTCTCTGGACTCCTTATATTGGCCATTTCTTAAGGCACAATAATATTCCAGCGCCTTAATATGTTCTAATATGTTTAGCTTTTCTCCAATGGATAGACACCTACTGTGTTTACAGTTTTTTTGATGCCCCAATAAATGCCATTGCAAATAAGTTGATATATATGTGGCCTTTCTTTCTCTCTCCAGGTATATCCTGATGAGTGGTATTTTTAGAAACAACATAGGCCTGGGACAGTTTTCTTTAGAAAAATGATATCTATTATCATGGAAATTAGTATTTAAAAAGTTTTTCTCAAATTTTTTATGTTTACAAATCCATCAAAACACTATTTTGAAATCAATGAGTATAAATGAAGATCTATACTTATTAATATTTTTAAAAATCTTCTGTTCCTCTCACTCCCTGCCTTGATTATTCTCTGCACAAAGTGAAAGCAGCAGAACTAGGAGAGCAATTTATACAATGATAACAGTATTGTAAAGTCAAACAACTTTGAAAAACTTAGGAACTCTGATACATACAATGGATCTTCCACTATATGTTCCAGAGGACCAAGGATGAATCTCCATGCAACTACCTCCAGATAGAAAAGTCATGGATTCAGAATGGAGACATCATTGTATCTATTCCCATACATATAACATATCTATCCACAAAGATATATCTATCCATCCATCCATCCATCCATCCATTCGTCCATCCGGCCGTCCATCTGTCTGTCTGTCTATCCATCTATCTACCTTCTATCTATCAATATTTGGATATGACTATTGTGTAAATTTATTTTTCTTGCTTTCTCAATGGTTGGGGAGGGGAAGATCAGAGGGTGAGATTTAGAACCAAAAATCAAATCAATTTAATTTTAAAAAACTAGTGTTTTGCACACACTAAATGCTTTATATTTCTTGTTAACTTGCACAATAACTAACTCAGTAAGAAGATGGAGGTCAAGTCTATTGACATATAATTTTGGGGGTATGAGATGTTCCTGGCTTCTCTATATGCATTTTAATACATACATACATACATACATACACACTTAGTATCTGTCAGGAATATGGTGTATATTTGCATGATGATGCTGATGAAGTATATCAGAATCTTTATTAAGTCCCACAATCTTGGAGGTTTATGAACTTGAGATTTGGTGGAGAATATATGATGGAGTGGAATGAATGCTGAAATCCTGTCTATGTAATACTGACTCTTTGACCTTGTATAAGTCATTTTAAATTTTTGTCTCCTTAGTTTTAAAATGCAGGGGTTTGATATAGAACTATATCTATAGGAGGGAAGTATGTTTTTTTTTAAATCTGTCCTCTGGAATCAAGATAGGTTCATATAATGAACAATGAGGGAGTAAACATTCATTAAGCTCTCACTGTGTACAATAGCACTGACATTCTTTGCCTTTGGGAAACTTGCATTTTAATGAGAGAGGCAGACAACACATATAGGTGGTTTCAGTGAGACAAAAAGACCCATGGTTCTTAGGGTGGAACATGGCAAAATAGTTCATGTTATTTCCATTGGACTGTGCCTAAGACTTTGGGAAAGCCCTTTTTCCCCCTACAGGAATAGTACCAGGCTACATCTTCATGGGGGTTGCTTTCTAAGATAATAGCAGGGTCTGCAAGGCTCTTGAGTGTGGTTACATTTTACTGTTGTTTTCACTGATATTGTTGTAGTTACTGCCTATAGTTATTCTGGATCAGGGCTTCTTAACCTGGGGTTTATAGTCCCTTGAAAGGTCAGAGTTTGGTGGGTCTATGAACTTGGTGGGGAAAAAGACACATCTTCATTTTCATTAACCTTTGGTTTTCCTTTGTAATCCTTTCCATTTTATTTTATGCATTTAAAAACATTATTGTGAGAAAGGTTCCATAGGTTTCACCAGACAGCCAAAGGGACCCCCCCTGTAATAGCACAGATCCAGACATACACAGGAGTGCCTGAGGCACAGGTTCTGAAATCTGTTTTTCTAAAAGAAAAGCAACTTTTGAGAGGTCAACAATCTACTTTAATCAAGTACACATATCATTTCCTTAGTTCAGGGGAATAAGTCAACCCCCTGAACTTCAGAGAAAATACAAACAGAGAAATAAAGACCAATAGAAAGGGCTTCCAAGTCTCTGACCATAAGCAATGCATGTATCACAGATCAACAGACAGATCCAACTGTCTGACTATACATACAGAGTTAACGGGGAGAAAAGCACCAACAAATGGGCTTTCAAAGCAGCGGCGTGGGGGTCCTTGACAGCTACGCAGAGTCTCATCTGGCCAAACAAACTCTTCCAATGAGTAAGCCCCCAAACAAAACCTCATCTCAGAGTATATATACAATTTTCAGAACCAGAGGGTATCATGACCCTTGAGAACAAGTGACTCATTAGAAATTAACAAAAGATGTGGGTCTTCCTATAAAGCAAGCTTTCCTTAATGAGCAGGTCCATTAAAGGATGGGGAAGATCTTTAGCTCTCACTAACATGACACCCTCCAAAAGGTGAAGATAATGTCTTTAGATAATGTCTAAGGTCGGTTATAGCTTTAAATCTATGATCCTATGAATATAACCCATAATTACTTTGCCAGCACCAGGAACCTCATTGCCTATTCTGAGACCAGTCCCCTATAGAAATGAAGGATAGTTGAAAACGTGTGAAGAGTGACCATGTCTAATATTTTCCTTCTATGAATTTTGTTTCTCTCTTTTGTTATTTCTACCAGGATCAAATAGAAGAAAAACCAGATGAAGGCTTGTGCCAAGGCTTATCCTTTTATATTTAATCCATTAGCTAGCATAGTGCACATCTAATAACTACTTAATAAATATTGAAAGAATGACCAAAGTTTCTTACAATGCATTCATATGAGTAGAAATCACCACCAGATGGTGTTGCAGGTTGCCTAACCAAAGTTTTCTCTTCTGACTTTTTCAGTAGTCTATGCAATAGAAATTTAAAACAAACCACAGTTCAGTATCTTTCTAAGAAAAAATGGTTATTTTAAAGAAATTATCATTTTTTTCAATAGTTTGATGATTTTTTGATCCTGAATCCTCCCTCTCATTTCTATGATTCCCCCAAATTATTAGTATTTCATTCCGTTCAAAATTACTTTATATTTCTTCGGATATACTTGAATTCACTTAATTGTACTTATGTTCTATCCATCCTCAGTAGAATATAAGTTCCTTGAAGGCAGGGATGATCTCAATATTACATACTCACCATGGGAAAAAAATTACACAGATGTTGATGCATCATGATCTATACCACAGGAGGAAATATCCACATCCATGAAAATCAATCAATCAACAAGTAATTATTAAGTACCTATTATGTTAAGGATACAGATATAAAAAAATGGAAAAATCTCCGTTCACAATGAGTTTACATTCTAATGGGGTAGACAAGTGCCTATAAAATATATAGCATAGAGTTAACATGAATAAAAACAAATCTATATGAATTCAAAGTAGTTTGAGTGTGAGGGCACTAGCAGTTGGAGAGCATCAGGGAAGGTTTCATGAGCTGAGTCTTGAGGAGAGGAATTCTATGAGGGAGGGATTAAATTCCAAGTATTAAGCATCTATTGGGCAGCACTATGCTGGGGATATAAAGGTAATAAGGAACTCATCCCTGGATTCAAGGAACTTGATTCAAGGGAATCCACGTATATCCAAAAATATAAAGCAATTTTGAGAGGAATAGAATACTCATAACTTGGAGAAAATATTGAGAGGAATCAGGATCAAAAATCAGTTAAAGTGCTGAAAAAATGAAGAATTCTCTAAAATAATCATTTTTTTTCATAGAAACATACTGAGTTATGGTTTATTTTAAGTTTCAATTACATAGACCTTGCTAAAAAAACCAATAGAGAAACACAGATGATGTTAATATGTAGTTTTCTAAGTCCATATACAGCCTGCAGGGTTTCTCATGTGCAGTGTAGTGGTCCCTGTTTCTGAGCGTGGCTCCAACTACTGGCCAAGTACATTAATAGGATAAATAACTTTCCAGGGTTATACAACAAATGTGTCAGAAGGAGGACTTGAACTCAGGACTTCCTAGTGTGAAGGCTGGCTTTATGTCTACTGTGATCTAATGTCTCTCCCACAATGTGTTGAGGGACTTTCCTCTGGATGTCACTATATTGAGTGAATCTGGACAGAGCTTAGGTTATTCCCCCATCATCTTTCTTGATTTCCTTCCATGACAGGCTCATCCTGTTTTGTGGTCATCAATCTTTCAGGAGATATCTTTTGTGATGTTTCTTTTTTGACCATCATGCTACCCTTATAACTATGGGAGGAAATATAAGAAGCAAAATCTTATGCAAAGTCCTTCACTTTGTGTGCACTTTGAATGTGTTTTTCTCAAAAAGAAACACTGGCCATCTTATTACCAGCTCTTGACAGACTTAATCCAGGTCTGCCTACTCACTTTTGCCCTTTCCCCTCATATTAGGAATTCTTAGGCTTTTCATGAGGCTCTGGTAGATTTTGTCTCTGTTCTCATTACTTTCTACAAGTACTTTCTTTATTTGTACTGAATCTTCTCCTTCCTCATTGAAATGTAAGATCTTGGAGCATAATATAGTAGAGGGGAAAAGAGATTAAGATTTGACATCTATGTTCCTTGGTTCAAATCTCAGCTCTGTAACTTACTATCTGTGAGACCTTGGGGCACCTCACTCAACTTCTGTGGGTTTTGATTTTTTTCCTGTTCAAAATGAGTGGGTTGGATGAAATATCTTCTAAGACTAGATGCCTTCCAGGTCTAAATCTATGATCCTATGTCATTGATGTCATTGTATCCCCAGGGACCATAATAGTGCCTTAGCTGAAGGTGTTGATGACATGTCTGCTGAATTCAACTGTACTGAAATGAAATTCCATAGCAAATCCAAGATAACCGGTCATATCTACATCCTCCACCGAGTCTTTAGCAGTGTTATTCATAAGGGGCTAAGTCACTAAGGTGACTCCATTGTCTTCACTTTTCCTTTCCTGTGCTTGATGTCTCTTAGATGTTCTTCTTGTTTGATCTTTGTTTTCAAAGAGAACCAAAATGACAATACAATATTGCCGTCAGTGTACAGCGTATATTGGGTGTAACTAGACAGCTGATCCATGTATCTGTTGGTATCCAGATATTTGAATTCTCTCTAGGTTTTATTCTATTTGGCCTTTTAATTGCCATGGCAAAGTCTAGATTTTTCAGTATAAGTTTTTTAGAATTTTGTAAAAGGTTTAAAAAATCAAAATGATACCATTTATTTTTCTTCTTCATCTGCTTGAGTCGCCAGATTTACTGGTACAGTAATTATTTTAGCATTTCCTAGATAAAAAGAGTGTTTATGGTATATTATAAGAATTCCTAAATCAACTTAGATGGCAGGCATGTGGTAAAATAAAAATAGATCACTTCAAGAATGCCAGCCTCTGTTAATGTCAAGGTTCACAATACAGTTCGTTGGACTGTGTGGCCAAATATGGCTTTTCCTTATGTGTGAGCCCTGGAAATTATAATTAGTTTTTTCTACTTTAAAAGGTCTTTATTTTATACATATGTTTATGTATGTGTTTATAAATATAAGCATATATTCATGTATACACTTTTATATATACATACACAGGCATATGTGTATACACTTTTAGATTGCCAGGTTCATTATTTCAATCAAATAGGCAAGGAAAAATTTTTTAATGCCAAAGCCAAATATATCTTCAGAATCCCTTTAAACTAACATATAAAAATGTCAAGGATTGTTTTCTTTATATAACAACACAGAATGCCTTCAAAAATTCTTTATTTTGGTATTTCATATCCAGTGTTCTTAAAAGTTTCAGAATACTCTTTATAGTTCTTTGGATCCTCTCACTTTTTTTCTGGATAAACATTAACTTTTTCTTTCTTAAAGCTCTCTTAAAACTTGAAAACTTGACTGAACCATGTTGCCTTTGGACCACAGTGGCTAATTTAGCATTCTGTACCATCCATCTTAAAATGCACCTGACGTGGAGAAAGTAATGAAACAATTCTTTTATGCGGGTCCGTTGAGTATCTTATCCCAAAGAGAATCTCTAAGTAGTGAAAGGGCAATGTACTAAAATAAAACTGAATTTTGAAGAAATAATTTTTCCTCACACTATTTTACATAAAAGCAGATAAAAGAAAATTGCCAGGATTACTCTATATTAATCTTTCCTCAAATGGGTAAAGATCTAGACACAAATGAATACCTCAGCTTATTCTCTAATGAGATCACTGGAATGATCATGTTTTTTAAAAAGTACTTTTTTTGGTGGGTGAAAGTTTCCTTTTTGCAGATGCAATTGACGGCATGGTGGATAGAGAATTGGGTTTGCAATCAGGAAGACCTGAGTTAAAATGCGACACTTTCTAGGTGTATGACCCTGGGTAAGTCACTTAATCTCTATTTTTCTCAGTTTCTTCAAATGTAAAATGGAGATGATAGCATATACCTCAGCAAGTTGTTGTGATTATCAAATGAGGAATATTTGGTCTTTTTAAAAGCACAAACACTTACCACAGCACCTGATGTGTAGTTGGCGTTTTATAAATGCTTATTGCCCTTCTTCCTAACCACTTTTCTTCTTATTTCAAAGATTTCTGTTCGATTGAAACAGATCAATTTTGACCTTGGAAAGGGGGCATTTTCTTTACCTGTGTAAATACTTTTTTCTAGTTATTCTTCTTGATCTCTGTACTCTCAATTTATTTTAACGAGCAAGATAAAATCGGATTGATCAAAGCGTCCGTAATAAATTGTGTCCTACAAAACAGTTAATCGTAGACTTGGGATAACATGCTGAGTCAAGGTTAAACTGGTGCAGGTATAAGGCGAATACTCCTCCAGTGTCTACTCTAGTGTTTTGTTTTGTTTTGTTTTGTAAAGGAAAATATTTTTGACATTTTATTTTTTTTTATTTTCAGTGTTCTACAATTGCTACCATATAACTTAGATTTTTTCCCCTCCCCCTCCCTCCCTGAGATGGCATACAATTTTATATAGGTTCTACACAGACATTCCTATTAAATAGATTGTCACCGTAGCCATGTTGTGTATAACAATTAAAATGAATGAGAGAAATCATATAACAAACCAAAACATAACACAAAAGAAAATGATCTTCTACATTCTATGATTGAATTCCATAGTTCTTTCTCTGGATGTGGAAGCCATTTTGCCTTACAGGATCACTGGGAATTTTTTAAGTCTTTGCACTGTAGTGAAGTTCCAAGTTTACCAGAAAAAACTCTTGCACACTGTGGTTGTTGCTGTGCTCAAAGTTCTCCTGGTTCTGCTGCTATCACTTGGCATCAGATCATATAAGTCCTTCCAGGCCTTTCTGAAGTCTTCCTGTTCATCATTTCTTATAGCACAATAGTATTTCATTACATTCATACACCACAGTTTATTCAGTCATTCCCCAATTGATGGGCATTCTCTTGATTTCCAGTTTTTGGTCACCACAAAGAGAGCTGCTATAAATATTTTTGTACATATGGGACCCTTTCCCATTTTTATGATCTCTTGGGGATACAGTCCTAGAAGCAGTATTTCTGGGTAAAAGGATATGCACATTTTTGTAGCCCTTTGGGCATAGTTCCAAATCACTCTCCAAAATGGCTGGATCAACTCACAGTTCCATCACAATGAATTAGTGTTCCAACTCTCCCACATCTTCTCCAACATTTATCATCTTGCTGTTTTGTCATGTTAGCCAATCTGATATCTGTGAGGTGGTACCTCACAGTTATTTTGATTTGCATCTCTCTAATCAATAGTGATTTAGAGCCTTTTTTCCTATGACTATAGATATCTTTAATTTCTTCCTCTGAAAACTATGTGTTCATATCCTTTGACCATTTATCAATTGGCGAATGACTTGTGTTCTTGTACATTTGACTCAGTTCTCTATAGTAAAGGAAAATATTTAAAAAAGGAAAATGATGCTAATTGTCTTAAAACTTATAACAACTTTTGTCATAACTAGAAAGAAATGACTTAAATGAAACTTCAAAACAAATCATGAAAAATGTGTGTTCTTACATATGTTAAATAATGTAAATTAAATAAATTGTTTTTGCATCAAATCACTTGCCAATATGCCTTCCTTCCCCACACTGAAACCTCCACAAATTGTCTTAACATCAACTCAGGGAGATGTGGAATACTAAAGATTTGTACACAAAAGCTCACAATTCACAGTAAGAAAGTAAATCAAGCTAACTTTATTGATAGGGCATAGTATATGAAGGGCAGTAAGGGAAGATGATGGAAACAGGTTAGGTCTACTGGAGTCCTGGTGAAATTGGGTATGCCATTGGGGGATCAATGAATGAGGAACTCCTTCTCCAATCAGTAAGTTCTGATGGATTTTATAGGGTTGTTAAGTAGGGTCAGCAGGACCAAGCATTGAGTGAAGGGATTAGGGTGCCTAGATCCATGGGATGGTGCTGATTCATGCTAACAGGTATGGGAGGAAAGGTGAAGGGACACTTCTGGGGTTGGAGGCTTGTGTGTGTGTGTGGTTTGTCCTTCATTCTTGAAGAGGATCATGACGTCAGGGAGATAATGACATGATTGCAATTGACTTTGACATGAGAGAGAGAGGGCTGTATAGGTCACCAGCCTCACTTTCTCCTCCAGAGTCATCTGGGTCCAGTGACTAGATATCACTCAGGATGACTGGAGATGGCCCAGGATGCAATGGGAGACTGGCCATTTTGGGTTAAAGCCTTTTCAGGTTCTCACTTTGAATGAGGTAATACCCATTCAATGAATAGACCTCTTTAAGAAGTGAGTCAAGGAATGGCCTTTTTAATGAAAAAAAGTCAAACTGGGAGGCGAAGGCCCTCAGAGTTTCTGGCCGAAAGAGAAGCAGTTACTATATACATTCACTCTGATCCAGGAGAGTCCAAAAAATAACCATTAGATGGTGCTTGGGTAGGGATCTATTTTGTCCAGTCCACAAGATCCAAAAACCCACACTAGTTGAAATAGGACTTTGGGCTGCTTTACTGGTTGTAGTCAGGGTTTCTGAGTTTCCTGGGGCTTCTTTGCACAGCAGGATGTGGAGGCTGTATTCCTTACACAAAGGAAAAATAGTTAAGCAAAAATGACTGGCAAAAGGACCATATCTGGCTGCAATAAGGCATAGTCCTTACCCTCAGCCTCTCTCCTGAGAATAGGGGAGAGCAGGCTTCATTATTTTTTCTTTAGAACCAGGACTGGACATCAGTCGCAGTCTGAGCTCAGCAGCTTTCTAATGATGCTTTCATTTACACATCATTCTTATATATGGTCATGAAACTTGGGCCACAGAAGCCGACACAGCAAGGTGTTTTTTAGAAATCCTTCATTAAATATTATTCCTTCCTTAGTTCCCAGAGTAATATATTTGACTTGAATTTCACTAAATTATCTTATAGTACAGTATATGGAGTTAGCAAAGGACTTAGAATTGACCTTAGAGTCAGGAAGACCTGAGTTCAAATTCTACCTCAGACACTGTCCATTCTGAGCAAATCATCTAACTTCCTGGTGCCTCTGTTTATTGATCTGTAAAACAGGACCTACCTCACAAGTTTATTGTGTCAAATGAGATTATATGTTAATCATGTAAATTAAATGAGATAATATGTAAAATATGTAAATCAAATCTGAAAAAGATAATATATATGCCATTATTGATTAATTAATTGGCTAATTATAGTGCAATGATAAGAACCACATATATATATATATATGTATACGCACAATATATACACATATATTTTACACAATGTATATATGTCCATATAGAAACACTTTCACAACCTATACATACACATACATGTATGCATGTAAATATAAACATACACGTACATTGTTTTTATATTTACAACCACCCCACACACACATATGATTGAAAACTGAACTGAACCCTAAGTGTTACCATAGATAAATGTGTCAAATGCTCTTTAATTTACAAATATAACTCTAGTCCTATCCAAGGCTGCCCAAGCTGGAGGGACAAAAAGACTGCAAGAACCACAGCCACCATACATTCCCTTCCCCAAATGTAGCCTCCCTTACCATGCCTTCCTCTATATTCCTCTTTCCCCAGTGACTCTGATGAGATAGGACTCACCAACTATATTTCTTCCAGTGAGATGGAAGATCATCAGGTCTAACCCCAAGTACTTTAGTACTGCCCAAACCTACAATATTCTCATTTGATCTACTGACAGAATCTAGGGACCCCTGGGCCTTATCCTCTGCTGTACATCTATACATTTAGGACTTCAGCTCCTTCTATCTACCTGTAGCTAAATGTGTGTGTGTGTGTGTGTGTGTGTGTGTGTGTGTGTGTGTGTTTTAACCCATGAGCTCTTTGATGGACAAACTATTTTTTTCTCTTTGCCTCCTTAGTGTTTAACACAATGCCTAACATCTGGCATCTGCTTAATAAATGCTTTTTCATTGACTTACTGATATGTCGATTCATTAATTTGTTCATTCATTTAATGTAGTAGGATCTAACTCTGCCTCCCCCTCTCTATAAGTGTGTTCAATTTCTTCTTTCAGTGACAACTAATGACAGCTGGTGCACCAGGGCACTAATGATTGATTGTCTGGCTCATCTCTGTTAAAACTAAATCTCTTCCTTGTGAAGTGATATATCAGGAAAAAAACAAAAAAACAAAACCCAAAACTTTCCCCTTCTTCTCACACACAGTACTCCAGGAGGGGAATGTGTGCTGCCAAATAGAGTAGACAGCATGCCATTCAGATAGGATAACTTTAATGGTAATCGTTATTCAACGAGTAGAAAAACCAATAACTTAGTTCACTAAGCTCTTTATGGCACCAGGTTCTCTGGAAAAGCCATGAAGCTTTTTATTTAGTTTGCCACTCAGGATTGTCAAAGATTTGCTGGTAAATGAAAGCAATCAACTTTGGCTGCCCAAATTTTATTGACAGTGAAAGGAACTGTGCAATAACTCAAAGAATATTTAAAGTAGACAATCAAGAATTTATTAAAAAATAATTTTATATTGATATTTTAAAAATCACTTATATTCTCCAATATTCCTTCTCTACCTCCTTCCAGAGAACCATATGCTATAAAAAAGAATGAAAAAAGTAAAAGAAAAAATTCAGCAAAACCAACCAACAGATCAAAAAGTCTGATGTCCCATGCATACAGTCTTTTACATCAATGGGCCTATCTTTGCAAAGGAGATGGGGGCACCATCTTTTTATATTCTTTGGGGACAATCTGGTCCTTATAATTTGCTCTATCTACTGTGCAATCTAAGAGGTAGATGCTATTATCACACCCATTTTACAGTTGGGAAAACTGAGGCAAACAGATTATATACTCTTAACCTCTTACTTAGAGGACTAGCGCTCTATACACTGTGCCACCATCTGCCTCTAATTCTAATGAATAGTTTGCCCAAATTCTCATGAGTGTTGGGTTGAATCCAAAGTAGTCTGCTGGGGATTTTTTAGACCTTCTAGAGAGCTAGGAAAATATGACTTTCTAGTTTCTTCTGTCCAACGCAAATCTCTGGAGTACATCAACAAACCTCAGAATGTTATTAAATATCTGCTCCTCCCTCTCTTCCATAAGTGTTTCATGAGTTTATACACTGGATGAAAAGAACTCAACTCTGAGACATCATGGAGAAACAAGCTACTTTCCCATGAAACTCTGTAGGGCTATGCTAATCAATCAATCCACCAGCATTTAGTAAGTGCTTACTATGTGCTAGGCAGTCTTCTAGATGCTGGGGATACAAAGGTAAATCTGAAACATTGCCTGTTCCGGTGGCATAAAGATGATCAACTATGAAAGGCTTAGCTGTTCTGATCAACACAATGATCAAAGAGAATTCCAAAAGATCCATGATGAAAAATGCTATCCACATCCAGAGAGAGAACTGATGAACTCTGTGTAGACTGAAGCTTACCTTTTTTAAACTCACTTTATTTTTCTAATTTTTCTTTGTGTTTTCTTTTGCAACATGGCTAATATGAAAATATGTTTTACATGACTCTATATGTATAATTGCTATCATATTGTTTGCCTTCTCAAGGGGTAGGGGAGGGGTGAGCAAGAAGGACAGAATTTGGAACTCAAAAATTTTAAAAAGAATGTTAAACAATTTTTTACATGCAGTTGGGAAATATTTAATAAATGAAAGCATCTATATGTGTATATACATCCATATATAATATTTTACATGCACATATACATAAATATGTGTGTATGTATATAATACATATGCATACATATACATAACATGCACACATATATACATACATATACTTATGAATATGTATGTATATATAGTATGTATGTACATATATGTATGCATGTGTGTTTCTGTATACTTATGGAGAGAGAGAGAAACATTACCTATTTTCAAGAGGCTTATATTCTTAACTGAAAAGGTATTATACTTTGACTGCAATCCAAAACGAAGTAATTCAATGACCATTTCTTGTGAATGATAAAATAGTTAGAGAATTTGCATTAATATAGCACCATGAGAGAGAATAAAGACTTCAGTCATGACGATAAAAAAGAGAAGTCCCAGGGAAACTGGAATCCTCTCTCCTTTCTCCCCGTCACCCTGTAAAAGCAAGGCCTGGAGTCATGACTGCAAGTCATCAATTAGCCACCAATTTCCACGGCTTTATCCACAGTGAATTAGCACCTTTTGAAAGGTACAAAATTCCCTTTCAGAAAGCACTTCCCATTCTCATTCCTTGCAAGGAAGTTTGGAGCTTCCAACTGGGTAGTCATTGTGATGGAATGATGAGACCTGGCCCCTGAATCTTTCCGCACTTTTTTGCAACCCAGATGTCTGGTGTTTCCCCTGAGGCATCTAGCCCACCTCAGTCTACCTAGATATTCAATAATCCTTTTAACTGCCCGAGACGCTCTGCCCACTTAACTCCTTTCCTCATCTGCACCTTGTCTTCTCCAGGTTATTTACCACGCCTTTATCCCGTTCAGATCGTCTCATTGTCTTTCCTTGTATGTAAGTACCAATCTCATCCCCAATAAATTGTGCAGATTCTTAGACTGTCATCAGCTTTTATGGGTGGTACAATAAACTGTACTCTGACTGAAAGAAGGCTTGAGTGGTCAAATTTTTTCTAGTCAGACCCCTGTGTACCCTTGAATTTAGGGGTTCCCAGCACCCCAAACCATAGCAATTGGGTCTCCTAAGAAAAATTATTTTAATTGTAATACTAGTGCATTGAGATATTTTCTTTTTTAACCCCTCTGAGACATAAGATACATTTTCCTCTGTCCCCACCAAGGCCTGGCCAGACTCTCTGTTTAAGGGCCCCCTTTCACCTATCCCCATTGGTTCTGTTCTGACTGTCCTACTTTATTTCAAGTAATCCCTCTGAATAAAGCTGTTTTTCTTTTAACTAAGCTGCACATACCTTCTCTCTACTGATTATCTCTAGGCTTTTTTGTCCTTTGGCTTTCTGTATAAAGTCATGGATCCATGTAGTATCTTTTAAGAGATAATGTAGTGATCAACATGTAAGCATCTATTAGGTGCTTATTATTTATGTTAGGTACTGGGGTTACAAAAGACAGAAATGAATTAGGCCCTATCCTAGAGGAACTTCAGTCAATGACAGACTCAGATGCATGATGATATTCTGCCCATGTTATCTCTGAGTATTTGTATGGGTTGGAAGAAATGGAGAAAGGTCATCAAGTTTATTTAACCATCTTCAGGGACAGTTCTGTCATTCTGAGTCATGTCTGACTCTTCTGGAGATTTTTTGGCAAAGATACTGGAGTGGTTTGCCATTTCCTTCTCTTGTTCATTTTACAGATGAGAAAACTGAAACAAATAGGGATGAATGACTTACCTGGAGTTACCCAGATAATAAGTGTCTGAAACCAGATTTGAACTCAGGAAAATGACTCCAGTCCCTGCACTCTATGCACTATGGTGCCACCTGGCCATCCCTTTCAAGTACAATCACATTTTAATCCATCTCTGATAAGATAGCCTCTAGGTTGATTTTTTTTTAACCTCCAGAGAAGCACATTTCACAGTCTCCCTTAAGATTTAATTGTAATGTTGAGGAATTTTTACTTTATGATGTCTTTCATTGGTCTAAGCTAAAGCCCCTGTGCTACACGTCATTGAAACCCATTTCCTCTGGGTTTCTCCTCACTAGATAAGGAGGATAGTTGATCACCATCTCTTCAAAGAATAACCCCTTCTTACACATTGCTTTTCAGGGACTGTGCTACAAACTCAGGCTAGCAGTATCCCAGATGGAGGGGCTTTTGATTTATTATTGTTCATTGGAGGCTACAGAGCACTAACCTGGAATTAAGATCTTGGGTACACGAAGCCTTGGTCAGTAGAAGAGCTTTCTTTTGACCAAGTTATAAAACCTGTGAAGCTTAGCCTAGCAAGGCTGAAGATGCTTTTTGGTCCTGTAAGCGAATTGCTACCAGGAAACTCTGGACTGAAGGACTAAGAGCTGATGGTATGATGTCTGTCTCAAGGGCTCACACAGACCATGGGCAGCAGAGTATCAGCTGGTCTCAGTTAGTAGACAAAAAGTCTTTGCCTCTAGCTGGCTTGCTGCCTGGCACACGTTTGTGCAATAACCAAAGCCAGATTCCTGGGCTCAGAATCCCTTTCTAGACAGTGTGACTGGGGCTATCCTGCAGACAAAAAGGTAAAACAGAAAGTTCCTTTTGAAAGATAACCACAGAATTAACTTACAAAAGAAACACTTTCCTTTGCCATGCCTAGCTGGGGAAAGTAGCACTTCCAGTGGGGCAGTGCAGTAATTGGGCCTCCCAAGAGAAACTGTTTTAATTGTAGTATATTATGTTGAGATATTTTGCTGTTTAACCTTGTAAGGAGATATGATCAGTATGGCCTTGGTTAGCCATTTTATAAAGGATCTGTTCTTAGAAAGACATTTTTAAAAACCATATCCAATTCACATCCACAGATTTAAAAAAAAAATTATCCTGGTACTGTTAATATATCCTCTGCTAACATGTGAAGACTCTGGTCTCCTAAAAGTTATGTCAACAAAGCATAAGTCCTAGTAGTTGAAAAGGCAATAACTATGTGCCCAGTGATAGATTATTTTTTTGTCCAAGGACCACCCTAGTTAAATTTGGAGACCCAGAATGATGAATGTTTCAGTCACTGGAGCTCCCAAAACCATCTAGTAAGTTGTAGAAGGGTTTTGAGCTACGCTGGCAGAGAGTTTTCCTAAACTATGACTTTTATCTTTGTATTCCTAGGGCTTAGCACAGTGCTTGGAACATAGTAGGCACTTTAATGTTGTAGGGTTGATGGAATATAAGATCTTCCCTGCCCATTAATAGGCCTATGTGACCGCATGTGTTTCTTTTCCCCTTGGAACATGGGCTGTGTTCCCAGGTCTAAAGGGACACAGATAATTCAGAAAGGGCTGTCTTGCTGCTTTGAACTCTGGCCAAGTCCACAGCTGTGACACATCCTGAGTCACATAGAACCCATCAGGTGATTCAGGGAGATTTATATTGCCTTAAGGGAGGAACTTGCCTAAGGGGAAGCCTGCTTAGGGGGAAATTTGCTTCCAAGGAGACTTACTTGAAGGAAGGCTTTCACATCTTTTTTGTACTGGGTTAATTAGGCACTTATTCACATAGGTTGTGATGCTTTCTGACTCTGAACCTATTAATTGAAAACTATATATAGTGGGAGGTTAGTATTTTACTTTGGGGCTCACTCGTAGGAAGAATGTTTTTCTGTGATTTGGCCAGATGAGACTCTGGGTGACTATTGTTAAGGGCCCCCTCAGCTTAACGAAACCAGACACTGGTGCTCACTGGACTGGTGCTCACTGGACTGGTGATTAGGTATCTATTACTCTGTTTAGATGGTTGGAGCCCTGTCTATTGAATTCTTTCTTGAATACTTACTTCTTTCTACTTATCTGTAATTAAGGTAAGATTGTTGACCCCTTCGAAGCTGTTTTTCCTTTAGAAGAGCAAATCAAAGTACTTGTGCTAGCAGGCTGTCCTGTGTGCTAGTGTGGTTGCTAATGCAAATGTTTATTGACTAGTTGACAAGAGGCCTTTCTCACTTTCTCCTGATGTTATATGATTAGAACATTTGGGCTGTCTGCCTGCACCCTCTGCTTTCATCATATAACCTTCCTATTTTCTCTCCCTAGCAGACATTTGACATTATTTACTCTTGTTCTACTTCAAAGATCCTCGTTGGTTGAATGTTGCAGTCTGGCCATGCCCATCACCTCTCCACTGACCCTATGTTATTCATTTTCAATTCCTTAGAGATGACCATGTTGCATATCTTGCTGCAATGCCACAGCACCAGTAGAATATTGGTATATGGACAGGCTTTTGTTTCCATGGGAAGGTTGCAATTAGGGATTTGCACTTTCCTAAAAGTAGTTCAACCTCTTTTCCTTCTGTGCTTCAGCTCTAGAATGAATTCATTGACTGTCTAGCCTATCCATTCTAGAGATGCTTACTGGAA
This sequence comes from Potorous gilbertii, assembly GCA_028658325.1. Classification (NCBI taxonomy): domain Eukaryota; kingdom Metazoa; phylum Chordata; class Mammalia; order Diprotodontia; family Potoroidae; genus Potorous; species Potorous gilbertii. The sequence goes on along the minus strand of CM053774.1, from coordinate 91,228,448 downwards.
CACAAACTCTCTAAATATAGTTTGAAATCTTGGCTATGGACATTTTCCATTCACTTGGTCTTCCTGTATGAATGAATGCTCATGCCAAATTCTTGAGTATTTACAGATCTTTTTCAGAAATAATTTTAGGAATGGTCACAGTAGTTTACATTTTGAGGATACTTTATGCTTTGCAAGTGGTTTCCCTAAAAGGAAGATAGAAGAAGAATTACTGTGGCCACTTTCACAGATGAGGAAACTGAGACAAAGAAAAGTTCTGACTTTCCACTTGCTCATAAGTGGGAGAACCAGTAATTGAACTCAGGTCTGGGTTCAGTCATGAAGACCTGAATTCACACTTGGCCTCAGAGTGACTCTGAGCAAGTCATATAAGGGTTTTTTTGCATCAGTTTTCTCAATAGTAAAATGGGATGATATGATAAAATGAGATATAGTATCTGCAAAGCATTTAGATAAATGCTTATTCCCTTCTCTCCCCCCTTCCCATTACAGATGAAAAGAGCATAATACCAGCTATGTCTGAGGATAAAGGTGGTGTGGACCATAACTGCCATTCAAAGAGTTAAATAAGCCCATGGAATCCAGTGGATCAGCCTGTCTAGAGTTGTGAGAAGCCAGCCTCATGGCTTAAGAACTTGCACAGTCCTGCCTACCTGACAGAGAAGCATTGCTCTGTAATGAGCAAAACTGTTCAGATGACTGTGTGCTTTGTGAAGTCATCCCAACGTAACAGCGGAGTGACTTATTCACCTCCTATCCCAATGTCCAGTCCTACAGTGAACTTTGGGAAGACCCTAGGGAGAAAGAAATGATATCAATTCCCTGATTGACATCAAGTGAGTTACCCTGGCCACATGTGTTTCTTATATGTGTGCTTCACTACTGTCTTATTTACTAAGACACAAACTTACTAAGTTAGTGTCTACTCTCCTCTTATAGATATGTGTATATGTGGCTTAGGTGGAAAGCTTTATAATTATTCTTGCTATACCGTTTGAATAAATGCTTTTTTCTAAGAGCTTATTGAGTCTACTGGCTGATTACTAACAGAAGGGGCTTATGGGCTACAGTGTTATTTGTCACCCTAGAGTTATCCATAGAACCCAAGGTAGTATTTATCATTCTGGGGAACCCAAATTGCCAGTGTGAATACAAGTTTGAGTAGTGAACTCTGTAAGAGTATACTATCCTGAGTTTTCCTTTCACACATAGGTTTGTTTAATAACATTTTGAATTATGATCTTGAATAATCAAAAGAGTTTAATATTTTGATATTGCTCTATGCTGACCTTTTGGTTCTATCATTTCTCAGCAAAAAAAAAAATGCTAATTCCAGATTCTCTCTTTGAGGCTATGTTTGATACAAACATACTATGTCTAAAACATTCTTGTATATAAACTATCTCCTGTTTCCTGGATTGGATCTTGATTTTTAAACTCCCCCCCGCCCTAATTAACAACCAGGCTCAACTCTTTATGTGAAAGGACCTTAGTATTTCTAGTACAACTTCTGTTGGTGAACATGGTCTTTTTCTCAAAACCTCTGCCTTTATCTTGAGGATGTGTGGCTTACTTCCAACCCAGTCACCTCTTCCACTAACTTGGTCCTGTTTTATTATGATACATCTCTTGCCTGTGCTTATTCCTGTCTTGTCTGCTGGGAAGAGGGACAATGTAGCACTGAATGATAACTATGAGATTTCATGCTCTCCATTCTATTCCATTCTTTTTCACAGAGGTAATGTTCTTTGATATTATTTTACTCCAGGTACTTTAGGAAAAAGAGAACAATTTTGCTCTTTATCTAATTGTGCACACTCCCTGTCAAATAGGATTCAAAGCATGTTTTGTCAAAACATAATTTAAAACTTGAGCGGAGTTTGCCAACCTTGAGCATAAGGAGGTTTTTCATTTTTGATGCCATGTCGCTTTCATGTCTGGGCTTACTTCTGCTACAGTGGGCTCATTGCTCAGGCTGGCATGTATTCTTTGTATCCCATCTTCCTCTCTTTTTGTCTCCATTTCACATCCTCAACTCCTGCTGCTGTTTTGATTCAATTTTGCAAACTCACAGACTTTCCCAAAACTCTAAAATATCTCAAGAAAACCATAACTAACATGAAACATGTAGGTAAAATTTTCCTCCCCACCGTACACAAATAGGTCATGCTATGAAGACTAACACTGAGCCTCTTTTTCCCTAAGCTTAGTCAATTTGGGGATGGTTCACCCCATCTTTCCATTCAGCATTTTGAAATTTATGCATCACTTTTTCCTTCTCGTGGTCTTTCTAGCCAAATTTTCTTACTTAGGCATAGATTTACAAAGCTGGAAGGTACCAGCTTTGTGAGAACATTTTTAGTAAAATAGTTGCATAAGAAGACAGCTTTCAAAGTGGTGCAAATAGGTTATGAAAGGCTTTGAATGTCAAACTGAGCATTTTACATTTAATCATGGAGGCAACAGAGAACCACTGGAGTTGATTAAATAGGGGAGTGCAATGGTCAAGTCTGCTAGGAAGATCATTTTGGCAGTTGAGTGGATGATGTACTTGAATAGGGAAAGACTTGTGGCAGGAAGATCAAGCAGATGGATATTGTAAATAATCCAGGTGAGAAGCAATGAGACCTGCCCCTCACCCCCTAGCATAGTTACAATGTCACAGGAAAGCAAGAAGAAAGTACAAGAGATATTAATAAGGTAGAAACAAGAGGATTCAACAATTGATTAAACAGGAATGGGGGGGACACAGACAGAGACAGAGGAGTCCAGGATTACACCTAGATTGTAAACCAGGGTTATACCAGTGGTACCTCTGACCTTAATAGGGAAACATAGGAGGGTGGAAGGGTTTAGGGAGAAGCAATGGGTTTAGTTTAAGATGACTACTGGCCATTCAGTTTGGGATATCTGAAATGCAGTTGGAGGTATGTTACTGGAGGTCAGCAGAGAGATTGGGGTAGGATCATGAACTCAGCATCAATTTGATAAGTGAATCCATGTAGCTAATAATATCACCAAATGAAATACTATATAGGGAGAAGAGAATAGGGCCACAGACAGAACTCTGGTTGACATCCAGTTTTATTGTGTTTACCTGGATAAAGATCCAGCAAAAGAGAAGGAGGAATAGCTAGACAGGTAGGAAGAGAACAAGGAGCTTTCGAAAGCATTCTTCTCCTCATTGGCTTTTTGAACCTCTTTTATCAGTTGAGTTGGCCTATTTTTCAAGGTGCTATTTTCTTCAGCATTTTTTTGGGCCTCCTTTATTAAGGTGTTGACCCGTTTTTCATGCTTTTCTTGCATCTCTCTCATTTCTTTTCCCAGTTTTTCCTCCACC
>CM053774.1:91161687-91224608 GCA_028658325.1 Potorous gilbertii | reverse complement strand
CTCTGCAACGGAAGTCTCCTTCACTGTGTTGCTGCGCAGCTTCCACTGTTCCAGAATTTATCAGGAGTTCTTTTTAGAGGGAATCCATGGGCTGTGGGTTCGGAGCTAGCAAATATGAGTCTTTCTACTCCGCCATCTTGGCTCTGCCCCCCAACAAGGAGCTTTCTAGAGAGAAAAGAGTATCAAGGAGAACAGGGTTATTGATAGTGTCACAGGTTACAGAGAGGTCAAGAAGTATGAGGATTGAAAAAAGGCTATTAGGTGTGGTGTTTAAGTGAGTAATTTTGGAGAGAGCAGTTTTGGTTGATGAGGTTGGAAGAGAGATTGTAAAGAGTTAAGGAGTAAAGGTAAGGAAATGGAACCATCTATCATAGATGGCCTTTTCAAGGAGTTTAACCACAGAAGAGTAGATATATGGGATGGTAGTTATAAGGGATGGATGGATCCAAGGGAGTTTTTTTTAGAGGATAGTGAATACATTGTAAGTGGTAGAGAAGCAACCAGTGGGTTGAAGATAAGTGAGAGAGTGAGGATGGAAAGAGGAGCAAAATCTGTTGAAGATGGGATGGAAAGAAATTGTTTGAGCATGTAGAGCCTTGCTCATTATGTTGTTATTTGTCCTTTGTTCTTTAAGAGGACCATAACACCAGGGAGGTGATGCCATGACATGCAAGTGAATTGGATTTAAGTGAGGCAGGACTTTGCAAAGTCACCAGCCTCACTTTCTCCTCTGGAGTTATTTGGGTCCATATAGATATGAACAGCTAGAGAATGGTCCCCATTCATTACATGAGACTGAGATGAAGGAGATTGTGGTAGAAGGAATATATGAGTTGAGAAAGAGAGAAGAGGGAGCTCTTTACAAATAGCCTCATTTTTTTTCCAGTGAAATATGAGACAAGCTTTTCAGCTGTGAGAGTAGAGGGAGGTGGAGTGTGAGAGGCTTGAAGAGGGATGAAAAGCTTTGGAAAAGATGCTGTGATGAGTGAGATAGTATCAATTAGGGAGGTGTAAAAGGACTGCCTTGCAGCAGGGGGGGCCAGTAGAGATCCTGCAACATAAATTTGTAGTGGTTTCCAGTCAGTACAGTTTCATGCTTGTCTTCAATATCATTATATACCATATTATTACGTATAACAAACATATTTTTAAAATTATATCCCTCTTGTATTTTGTTATTTTAATATAGCATTACCTATGTAAATTATATATTTGCAAATATATGTCCATATATGTTAAAGTTGGAAATGCAATTTTTTCAGTGTGGAGTAACAGTGAAGCTTGTTTTCCTAACAAATCAGAACTGCATTGTTCTGCGATACATCATCCTGCTGAGTGATCTAGTACATGGAGAGTTTAAATGATACGTTATGGTCACATAGTGTCAGTCAGAGATAGGTCTTCTGAATTGAGGTCTTCTGGCTCTGAGGCTGACTCTTGATTATGGAGGCTGCCTTTCCTGGTTCATTTTGATGTTATGTGATTCTTAGTAAATTAGCAAATTTCTCTCTCTGAATCTCCTTCTCTATTTCTTCCAGTGAAAGAATAAAGTTCAGACATGGAAGAGCTGACTGGGATAGTAAAGCAATCTTTAGAGACCCAGCTAAATCTAATATCTGATTTCCCTGGGTCCTATTCACATATAGTTAAAATTTAGGGAAAAGAAAAACCTCGCATCACCTCCATACAGAGTTTGGAAGCATTGTTTTGAAGGATGCCTGCATAAATGTCAAGTGTCTCAACTATACGAGAAGACAGCTCTCCTTCCCATTCTCATTGTCTTGTCAACAGAAGTCAAAATCAACTTTCTAGGAAATCACTACATCTGTTTCTTTTGGAAAAATAAATCAAAATAACTTTGGTAGGTGATGTTTTTGGACAAGTTTTGCAGAGTTTGGAAACAGACTTTGAAATAAGAATATTTCTAGAACTTTCACCCTGGGGCCCTACTTCCTTGATTGGGGAGATCCTCATGCAACCCAGTACATCAGACTTGACCAGTTCCATGCATCCCTGCCTCCATTTATATCCAGGTGATCTTTTTTTAGCTGACTTGGCACACAAAGTGCTTACCTGACATTCCAGTTCCCAGTCCTCTTTTATTCTCATTTTCCACCTTTGGAACCATAATCAAATCAATGCTTCCATTACAACCAGAAAAAAAAGGATATATTAATCTATTCACCTATGCCACCAGACACTCCTGAAATTTTTTGCTACTCTCCTTTAGAATTGTTTCCCTTGCTATAATCTAATCTCCTGGAGGGGCAAGAATTATCTCTGCTCTGGTATTTGTATCTCTAGTGTTTGGCACAATGCTTGACAGAGCTTAAGAGCTTAATAAATGCTTTTTCATTCATTCATTCATTGGATTCCTCCTTAAAACCTAATGATGAGTATTCATTAATGTCTTTAAGGGTCAGGTTCTCCTAGGAAAGAACCAGCTCTGCTCTTGTAAATAGGTCCAGAGCACTGAAAAATTCTTGTTAATCAGTTGTTTTTCAATTGTGTCCAACTTAGCATGGTCTCATTTGCGATTTTCTTAGTAGAGATACTGTCCTGGTTTGTCATTTCCTTCTCCAACTCATTTTGCAGATAAGGAAACTGAGGCAAACAGACCTAAGTGACTTGCCTGAGGTCATGCATCTTGTAAGTGTCTGAGGCCAATTTTGAACTTACCCAATAAGTCTTCCTGACTCCTGGTCTAATGTTCTGTGCACTGTGGCACCACCTAGCCATAGTTGAGAAATTACAAAAGCTCAAATGTGTATCAGAGAACTGCTTGATTTGGCAAACAAAACACACTTGCGCAAATGAGGAAAGTTCAAATTGAATCTCGAAAGAAAATACAAAGTCTTGACCAGTGCTGCATGAATGTTTGCAAAAGTGTGTTTTCCCTTAAAATTTCAAATATGTGATGACTGTGCTTACTTTGTAATAATAGTTTACTTCCTAATAATAGTGCATATCCCCAGGGACACGTCTCTCTCTCTGTCTCTCTCTGTCTCTCTGTCTCTGTCTCTGTGTTTGTCTGTCTGTCTGTCTCTCTCTCTCTCTCTGTCTCTCCCTCTGTTTCTCCCTCTCTGTCTCTTTTAGTGTCTCCCATTTTCTCTTGCATGTGTGCCCTCTCTCATTCTCTTTTCATAAATATGCATATATATTATATAGGTTTATAGTGTTTACTTTAGATTCATTATCTTTGAGAGATTCAGTTCTATTTCCCTTTCTCATTTAACAATATTTTGAATAAAAATTAAATATTTATTAATATGTTTTTCTTTGCAAAGTAACTACATTGTACCATTAACTAATTCAAATAAAAGACATACTGGAAATCTGAATAAGTTAAAAAAGTTGATTCAAAGGAAAGGACTAGGAAAATCAAGACCTAGAAACAACTGAATATAAAAATCAAGTGTTCAATAAACCCAGCAACACAAACTTATCAATTTATTACCATAAGGAAAGCATGTGTGAAGTACACAAGTCAGGGAGTTTATTACAGACTTATTCACATTGTGTATTTTTTTGTATATTCTAATCTACTCAACTTCCATCATTTCTGTTGTTATTTTCTCAGAAAAATGAGTTTACCTATTGATCACTATTTGATTTTTTTTGGGTGCCATTTGAGGATGGCATTTGGTTGGGAAGGAGTCATGACTGCAGATACAAGCTTGGGTGATCCATTTTCCTTGAAGAGATAGTGATCATGATAGTGGTTGGTACCTAAAAAAATTAATTTTCCCTAGACCAGAAGTGTCAAACACATAGCTCATGGGCTACATATGGCCTACAACTCTCTTGAGTATAATCCCAATCAGATTAAAGTGTAACTGGGGCTTCTTATTATGTATTTAAGTTTTAGTGTTTAGTCAATATGTAGCCTACAGGGATCCTTATGCACAGATTAGTAGCCCTCGTTTCTATTTGAGTTTCACATCACTGCCCTAGACTATCAATATTTGAAGGTCAGATCAATATAATTCTAGTGTGGCACCCCTTCTCAGAGAAGACCAGCATGACCAGTCTTGAAGCCCTCTATCCTACTCCCCTACAGTTAGGAAGCAGTTTCCCTTGAAGACCTCAGAGATATCTACTCATGCCTTCTTGGGCAGCCCATGTAAATATAGCTGACATAGGAACGTACCTTTACTTATGAATTACATAGCCCCCATATTCTACGAGAATTCAAAAAGCATTAATGTAACTATTATGGTTTCAGCAATAGTTTATTTTCCATTCATTGGCTTCAGAGACTTTGTGAAGTGCAATAGGGTTATCCCACGCTACTTTCTGAGAAACTATTATTGAGCAAATAACATTTTCCAGTTTCATGGTATGGTTAAATAAGACTCTTAAACCTGCTCACGGATTCAGGCCTGAAATACCATGGGTTGTGTTTAGCTGCCCAGCTTCCTTCTTCTCATCATCTTCTCCCTCCTAGCTCCACCCCTTTCTCCCCTCCATAGCTTCAAGAAGAGCTTTATGAGAAAAGGAATTGGTTCAAGTCAAGCAGAATATAAGCAGCTCTGCTCTTTTTGGAAATGAAATTGTCAAGTTATGGGTTAAGGGACCTCTAAAACACTTGCCCACGATTTAGATCTGATTCTTTGAGTTCTCATGACACTCCAATTTGAGAAACATGGTATTAAAGCTGAGACCATCCAGCTAATATCAGTCTTCCAGTGAAGTGCAATTTTCCATTCTCCTATCTGAGGGGTCTCTAGTGCTTGACTGACACAATATTCAATCTGTCCCTCTTGATCTGAAAACATGAATTTTTCTATTTTCCATTCAGTCTTAGATCTGAAAATGCTCAAATGGGACTCTCAGCGGAAGGCCAGGGAGCTGGGATATTGACCAGAATCCTTTTAGCTGAGAGTTAGGCCACAGAGCAGCTGACCCACAGATGAATAATTGAGTTGACATTATACACAGAGGAAGCAATTGTCATAATATAGGATGAGAAGGTTACTGAGGGAGAGCGTATGCACCCCTAGAGATCTATTTCTCATAGGTTTCTAATGCTCAAAGGAAAAGCACAAATCCAAGTTCAAATCCTACCCCTCCACCCCATCCCTATCCCAGGTTCCTAGTAGCTGCTCAACCCTCACCCATTTATTTAGCATCTCTGTGCCTCAGTTGCCTCATTTGTAACAATGGTGTCAGACTCCATTGCCTCTAAAGTCCCTTCTTGCTCTAATGCTATGAAACTATGTTAAGTGTTTCAGATAAATAGACTCTCCAGGGAATGAAGCATCATGACAACAAATCTCCCAGACCTCCTTACAGTTAATTACATTCTGACCATGAATCATGTATAAGTTCATCAGATCAATTCATTTCTCAGCTGTGTGTGTGTTTTAAGACCTGGGCTATTTGGCAAATGTCCACATGATGATCTGTCTGTGGTTCCAGGTCACCTGAGTATTTATGTTGTTATACTGTTTACAGCTCCCAATATCCCTCCTTTTCCCAGGGGAGACATCATCCTCAATTTTTGGCATGTCAGGGAGAACAGATATATTGTAGAGCAGTTCTTTGAATATTGCATCTCTGTTTCAGACTCCGATCTTTCCAAGTTCTCTGGAGAGGCAGCATGGAGAGTGGAAACTGTTCTGAGCCTGAAGGTAAGCAGAAGATGTGAGTTTGAATCTGGCCTCTGTCACTTATTAACAGTATGATGATGGTTAAATAGTCACTTCACTTTTCTGAACTTCAGTTTTTTCACCTTTAAAACAGGAATAATAGGAAGAATGGGGAAGCCAGTGCAGTGGATAGAATGCTGAGTCTGGAGTCAGGAAGACTCATTTTTGTGAGTTCAACTCCAGCCTCAGACACTTGCTGGTTGTGTGACCTTGGCCGTGTCACTTAAGCCCATTTGCTTCAGTTTCCTCAACTATAAAATGGCCTGGAGAAGGAAATGGCAAATCACTCCAGTATCTTTGGCAAGAAAAACCCAGATGGGGTCATGAAGAGTTAGGCATGACTGAAAAACAACAAAAATAGGAAGGATGGTGTAGTAGACAAAGAACTGTTCTTAGAGACAGAAATCCTGGGTTTAAGTCCCACATGGTAACACATACCAGCTATGTGTGACCACGTTTAAGTCACTAAACTTTTTGATCAATTCTCTAAAGCAATATGTTACCACATGAAGACCTAGCCTGCTTTAGTGGATGTAGTTTTCGTATTTGGGGTTCCTTGAAGAGATGAAATTATAGACCCAGAACTGTCCCTAGGGATATTGTGATCAAATGATGTAATGGATAAAAAGGTTGTGTGAACCTTATGCACTATATACAATCCAATAATCATTTATTCAGCACTACTATGTGCCAGGTACTATGCTAAGTGCTAGGATAAAATTAATAAAAAGACAGTCCCTACCCTCAGGGAGCTTAAATCAAGTGGGGAGAGATAACACATGAAAGGAGGCAAGAGAGAGACCAATTCCCTGGAGTCTAAACCAGGAAGAGAAGCAGACACAGAGTGGGGTGAACCCTGAAGTCCGATTTCTGCCCTCTATAGGTATTTGGAAGAGTTTGGTACTCCAAGCTTTGGCTCTCCAACCAGAGGGGAGATAAGATTGAGGGGGAAGGGGTGTGGGCCAAAGCTTGAGTTAGTGGATGGTGATGAGATTAGAGGAGATGAGTTGAACCTGAAAGGGGCATCTCATTGCATGGAGCTTCAGTCAGGGAGAGCAGCAGATGCTATGACTATTTGCATCAGCTAGAACAATGCTTGCTATGGTCATTTTTCAACAATTATTGAATATTAAGGTCACTAAAATGAACTTTGAATACATGAGAACATTTCTCCTTTGGACAAATGATTATATTGTAAAGAACAGGGGCAGAGAGTTTGATTTTGTTAGCAGAAAATTGGTTTTTATCACTTCTCTGGGAGTATTTTAATATCTTGGTTATTTTTAGTTCATAGTTTCTGTAAATTAACTGATACTAAGGCAACACATTATTTAAAAATGCAGGAGTTCCAGGACATGTATTTCTAAACATCAGATATATTTTAAAAGAAAATTTTTAGTGAATATTATGTTTCTTAGCAGTGGGTAGCTGGGTGGATTCAGTGCTTCCTGGAGTTAGGAAGAGTTGAATTCAAATCCAGTCTTAGCCACTTACAAGCTATGTAGCCCTGTGTAACCTTAGTCACTTACTGGCTGTGTAACCTCTTCCTTAATTCTTTGGAGAAGGAAAAGGCAAAACACTCCAGTATCTTTGCTAAGAAAACTGTATAGACATTAGTTGTGTGTTATGGTTTATAGGGTTACAGAGAGTAGAACATGACTGAATGACACATTTCTTAACTGTTTCCTTTACTAAACTCCTATTTTTGAGTTAATTTCAAGGGTTCTATCAAATTCAGAGTTAGTCAAAGCAGCATGATTTGCTTAAAAGTATTTAATAATGAAATAATGAAAACTACAGTCCAGAATTTTCCTTGGCCTCCCATCCCCCTGTCTTCTTATAAGCCTACACCTTTAAAAAAATATCTAGAAAAAGAGATTACAGAAAGCTACCTACAGTCATATGAAAAAATACTCTAAATAACTTGTTTAGAAAAATGCAAATTAAAACATCTCTGAAGTTCTATCTCATACATATCTGATTGGCTAATGTGACAAAAAAGGAAAATGATAAATTGTTAGTGAAGATGTGGGAAAATTGGGACACTAATACATTGTTAGAGGAGTTGTGAACCAATCCAACCATTGTGGAGAGCAATTTGGAACTACATCCACAAAGCAATCAAACTGTGCATGCCCTTTTATCCAATACCACTACTAGGTCTGTATTTCAAAGGGATCATAAAAAAGAAGAAAAGGATGCACATGTACAAAAATATTTATAGTAGTTCTTTCTGTAGTAGTATGAATTGGAAATTAAGGGAATTCCCATCAATTGAGCAATGATTGAACAAGTTGTGGTGTATGAATGTAATGGAATCCTATTGTTCTATAAGAAGTGATGAGCAGGTAGATTTCAGAATAGTCTGGAAAGACTCAGATGAACTGATGTTGAATGAAGTGAACAGAACCAGGAGAACATTGTGTATAGTAAAAGGAACACTGCATGATGATCAACTGTGATTTACTTAACTCATCTCTATAATACAATTATTCAAGACAATTTCAAAAGACTCATGATGGAAAATGTTATCTACATCCAGAGAAAGAACTGATGAAGTCTGAATGCAGATCAAAGCATACTTTTCACTTTTATTTTTTCCTTTTGTTCTGTTTCTTCTTCAACAACATGACTAATGTGGAAATATGTTTCACATGATTGCACATATATAACCTATATCAGATTGCTTGCCATCTTGGGAATGGGGGAGGAAAAAAATATTGGAACTCAATCTTAAAAAAAACAAAACGTTGAAAATTGTCTTTACATGTAATTGGAAAAAAATAAGATACTATTAAATAAAAAAAAGAAAAAGAGATTACATAATTACCCTTGGGAAAAGTTCTGACAAGACGCTTTTCCTCATGTCTAACATGAATCTCTCATGCAGCTATTTTGCACTATGTCCTAGTCCTGGATTCACCACTTGTCCCGCCTCCTTTTGGAATCTCAATTTCCTTCCATGTAAAATGGAGAGTGATGTGGGATGGATGATCTCTGAATGCTTTAAGCTAGCTTCCATTTTTAGCTCTATGTATAGAAATGCATCATTTTGCAGTCGTGCATAGAGTACTGGCTTTGGAGTTAGGAAAGCATTGTTTAACTAATTTCTTTGACATTTGCTTATTGGGTAACCATGGGTAAGTTTCCAAACCTCTCAAAGGCTCAGTTTCCTCATCTGTCTAGGAATAACTGCTTGGTACAGGGGATAGAATTCTGTGTCTGGAGTCAGGAAGACCTGCATTCAAATCTGACCTCAGACGCTGGGTGTGTGACCCTGAGCAAGTCCATTTGCCTCATTTTCTTTATCTGTTGTTGAAAGAATCAAATGAGATACTAATTGTAAAATGTTTAGCACAGAGCCCGGCATATGAGGAGCACTATATGAATGTTTATTATTGCTGTAATTGGTGGTAATGATGGCTGCAGCAGCTGCGGTAATAGCAGCAGCAGCAGTAAAATGGGAATAGTATTGCTTGCGGTACTTACCTCTCATAGTAGTTATGTGGTTCCAGTGAGATACTTTATGTCTTTCAATGAGTTACTTAATATATCCAGTGTGATAGTTTATATATTCTAGTGAGATATTTTATATCTTCTAATGAGATACTTTATATCTTCCAATGAGATACTCTATATCTTCCAGTGAGATACTTAATCTATTCTAGTGAGATACTTTATATATTCCAATGAGAGACATATATTTGTTATGGCAAGTAAAGTCAGATCTTTTGCTCTTTTTGTTTTAGTAATAATCAAGTGCCTGTGATTGAATAATGTGATTAAAAAAGATATTCCCCACCCGTTAATGGGCTTGGGAAGATTTATAGGAAGTGTCACATCTTTTGTTAAGGAGGCACTGGTTCTCAAAGGTAGTGATGCCCTCTGGTTCTAAAAAGTGTACAAAGACTCTTAGGTGTGGTTTTACTCTTTGGAAGTGTTTGGCCAAAGAGACTCTTGGCAGCACCCTGAGGAGTGCCTTAGCACCCAGATGTTGGTGTTTTCATCTTTGGTAACTATGTATCAAACTCAATTACCCTACTGATGGTAAATTCTTCAATTTGAAAAGGCTATAAGCCAAGACAAAAGCAAAGGGGATGTTGGTGCACGTTCTGTTTGCAGATGATTGCGCCCTCAATGCAGCCTCTGAAGCTGAGATGCAACAAAGTATGGATCAATTCTCTGCTGCCTGTGCTGTTTGGCCTAATAACTAACACCAAGAAAACACAGGTGCTCCATCAGCCACCATCACACCATCCATATGTGGAACCATCAGTTACAACAAATGGAGAAGTTTTGAATGCTGTGGATAAGTTCACTTGCCTTGATAGTATACTTTCCAGGGATGTACACATTGACAATGAGGCTGATGCATGCATTGCTAGAGCTAGATCAGTGGTGTGAGTCTCTGAAGAAAAGTTTGGGGGAAAAGAAGTATTAGATTGCCTACCAAACTGAAGGTCTACGAGGCATTGTGCTGACCTCATTGTTACAAACATGGACAGCCTACCAGCTCCATGCCAGGAAACTGTCTTAGGAAAATTCTGAGGATCACCTGGCAGAATAAGGTACTTATTACATATAAGTACTTAATACATATTAAAATAAGGTACACTGAAGTCCTTGCTTTAGCTGAACTGCCAAGCATTCAAACTATGCTTCAGAGAGTCCAACTTCGATGGACTGGCCACATTGTTCGAATGCAAAATATATGCTTGCCAAAAAAGACAATTTTAGGGAGAACTCACATGGGGCAGGCAATCACAGTGGTCAGAAGAAGTGATGCAAAGATACTCTCAAGGTCTCTCTCAAGAACTTTGGATTTGACTGTGCAACATGGGAGACACTGGTACAGGATCACTAAGCATGGCATGCCCACATCAGATGAGCAAAGCAGAATTAAGACAACAAAGTAAACATAGGATGCACAAAATTGGGTTATCCACCCCTAATATTTGCACAGACTATCTGTGCCTAACCTGCAGTAGAGCATTCCAAGCTCATATTGGTCTGATCAGTCACAATCGGCCATGCTGAAATTTCACTTTATCATGGTGATGTCATTTTGGTCCTCTTCAAAGATGAAGGACAACAACCAACCAACCATGTAAGTAATGGTCAGATAGTTGGATCTGTCTGTTGATCTATGATGTATTTATTGCTTATGTTGGAAGCATGTCTGTTAATTTTGATTTCTCTGTATTTTCTCTGAAGTTCAGGGTGTTGACTTTACCCCTTGAACTAAGTGTTTGATTTTGATACATATATGTGCTTGATTAAAGTGATTTTTGACCCTTTAAAAGTTGCCTTTCCTTTTAGAAAAGCAGATCAAAGAACCTGTGATAGCAGGCCCTCCTGTGTGTCTGAGTGCTTGCTTTTACAATATTCTAGTGAGATACTTTATATCTTCCAATGAGATGCTTTATTTCAAGTACTTTTCACTCTTTAAGGCAGTATAGGAATGTCACTTAAAAATTCAGTGTCCTTTTCTATCCTTATTTCATAGGGTCCCATGATAACTAGTCCCTCATATAGATCACTGTTATACAAACATCCATTTTTTAGGCTGCTTAACCCAATGTAAAAAAATCTTGATTCACAAGTATTTTCTAATTCATCCATCTCCAAGTTGTCAGTTTTTCCTTGGCTTTGGAGTCCAATATTTGTCATGCTGTTCTAGTAAAAGGGGGCAGCTAAGTGGCATAGTGGATGGAGTGCTAAGCTTGGATTTGGGAAGACCTGAATTCAACCTAGTCTCAGATATTTATTAACCATATGACCTTAGGCAAGTCACAACCTCTATTTGCCTCAGTTTACTAATTTTAAAATGGGGGTGATAATTACACCTTACTCCTAAGGTTGTTGTGAGGACAAAATGAGAAAACATTTTAAAGTTCTTTGCAAACTCTACCTATAGCTATTAATAATAGTTCTAGCTATTTTATTACTGTTTTTATTTGAAGACATCCCCTGGGGCCTCCCCGTGTTCTGATTGCTAATTTCTAGCTCTCCAGAATTCATTCACTGTCTGCTGTCCCCTTTTCCACTGCTAAGTATTTTGTTCACAGGCTTTTGCCCTCCCCACTTACACCATTCATCTGACCTTCCTGAATTTCTGTACAGGGTAGTGAAAAGACCACTGGTTGAGGAATGAGAAAAGCCCAATTTTTGGTCCTTGCTTTGGCCACTTACTATGTAACCTTGGACTGTACTACAGGGAGTTTGGATGATGAGCCACAGCACCATAGAGAGAAAGCTTTTTAGCAAAACTTTATTGCTGCTCTCAAAGGGAGGAAGAGAATAGTTGCTAGTGGGGAAAGTCTCAGTAGTCCTACTCCATGTCCTTCATGAGTAGCCCACAGGAGGAGGAGGAGGAGGAAATCATGCTCCTTTTGAAGGTCCAGATCCTCCTGGGTCAAAAGTATATAGAAATAAATTCAAAGAGCCAGCATGACACCAATAGGAGATTGCTCTGTTATCTGTAGGACAAAGAAATGAAGGTATTTTCTAAATTGCCTAATAAGGATTGAGAAATGAGGGGCAGAGACATGGAGAGCTTACTTCTATTGGCTCTATTCCAACGTCAGGCTGGGAAGGGTGATAGTGACAACAATGTAGTAGTCTTGGTACACGTATATCCTAGGGAGCTGCGGCCATATATGTGTATTATACACAATAATGTGTATTAGCCTTGGCATATATGTATCCTAGGGGACTGGGGCTATACCAGTAAAACTAGTTTTCATGGGCTCATCACATGAACCTTTCTCTCTCCCTTCCTCTCCCTCCCTCTCTCCCCTCTTTACCTCTGTCTCTCGCTCTTTCTTGCTCTCTTCTCTTCCTTATCTCATTTTTGTCCTCACAACCATGCTGTGAGTTAGGTGCTATTATAATGATCATTTTACAGTTGAGGAAACTGAGGCAAAAGAGATTAAATGACTTCCCAAGGTCATTGGTAAGTGTCCGAGGCTGGATTTGAACTGAGACCTTCCTGACTCCAGTCTCAAGACTATCCCCTGCACCACCTAAGTGCCTACATATGCATGTTGTCTTTGTGGAAAATCCATTTTTCCCCCTTTTGAGTCTCTAATTGAAGTTACTAGAAGGTTAATAGTTGGATTTTTGGACATTTCTGGATCTATTATAATTCTGCATAATTCTCTGTATGTTTTTCTTTTTTCCTTCCTTCCTTCCTTCCTTCCTTCCTTCCTTCCTTCCTTCCTTCCTTCCTTCCTCTCTCTCTCTTTCACTCATCTCTCTAGTCTTCTGAAGTGGAATTTTGTGCCAGGATAAGTTCCCATCTCTATCTAGGCTATTGAGTGGGATGGTAAACTCTGTTTGGTCTCTACTTGGGTTCCTGTACTGACCTCCACCTCTGAGGGGTAGACTCCCTTGGATCTTTGAGGTATGGTGTTAGATTCTCATGGATTTTCCTATTGCCAACTAGATTCTTGTGAACATTTTTTTTTTAATATTTCTGGAGTGGAAGAAGTCACTCACTTATAGTCGGTCATTAGATTTCTTGATTATTATTCATTCTGCTATGATTTTTAGGTTTTACTGGAGCAGGTCTGTGGGAGTTGGGCTGCCTGCTTCCATTCAGGCAGTTGTATTGGCTGCTAGTCCCCTCATTGATATCTGGATCTCTTAAATAATGAGATTGCATTTGCTAATCTCTGAAATCCCTTCTAGCTTTTAGATCCCATGAATCTATGATTTCCTCTTTTCCAAATTTGCCAGTTACTAAGTGCTGATTTTGTTTTCAAGGTATGCCCATTTTCCCCCCCTCATAGGTTTGGTTTCACCTGGAAACAGTGATAATACTTTTTATTTTGCTATCCCGATCACTTGAAAATGATTAACCAGATCTCTCTATAGAATATCTTATGGCTATACCCTTAGACTGGTATTGATGCAATGGGTGACTGCCATATGAATATGACCCCTAAGGTAGTTGAGTGATATGTGACAACAATATGATGAGTTTATAGTCCAAATTTTATAAAAATCTACACATGCACCAAATATATTTCTGCAATAGTCTAAGCGTGAGAGCCATGATATGTGACGCTTACTTCTGCAGATCACTGAATGATAGAGTTGGAAGAGGCCTTTGTCCCATAGTGTTAAAAGACTCTAACACCTTTAACTTAAAGAAATGGAATCTCAGAAATATTAAGCAACATATTTTATCTTATAGTTATTTGTGTAGATGTCCTATTTTTATTAGACTTTGTAAATTTTAAAATGTGATGTTTGAAGTTATCACTACCATTTATAGATTATAAGCACTATTAGTTTGTAGAAAAATGCAGAAAACACTTGCATGAAATGATGAAGAATGAAAAGTGCAGAATCAAGAGGATATTGCATATGGTGAGAGCAATACTTTTTTAAGAATGACTTTGAGTGAAGAAGTATATTGACTTTAATAAATACTGAAATTAACTGTAAAAGACATATGAAGAAAGATGCTATCTGCTTCCAGAGAAAGAACTGGTCAGTATAAGTATATATAGAATAATTTACATATATAGACATATTTGTATCTAATGGTAGCCATCTCCAGGCCAGGGGGTGGGTAGGCAAGAAGAAAGCAAAAAAAGAAATTCACATGATAATTTTGTTGTATATTTGAAAGGAATAGCAAGTTGTGCATAGTATATTTGCAGTTTCATGTGCAATCATCCCTTTTATTGTACTGTGCTATAGAAATTATTGTTTTATTCTATAAATTAAAAATAAAATAAATTTTAAGAAGAAATATTTTCTTCCAAACTTTCTATCTTACCCAGTGTCTACCATCGTTGTCTTTGCTGGTTATATTCTTAATTCATGTTTGCTGAATTGAAAGTGAATTGCTGTGTGTGTGTGTGTGTGTGTGTGTGTGTGTGTGTGTGTATGTGTATGAGAGAGAGAGAAAGAAGACAGAGATACACACACACACACACACAGATATATCTTTATATAGATATATATCTCTCTATATATCTATAGATCTATCTAGCTATAGATATATATGGAGAGAGGTAGAGAGAGTCAGAGAAGACAGAGACACACACAGACAGAAAGAGACAGAGAGACTGTCAAACATACTCCTGCTTTATTGAACAGGCAATAAAATTGCTCTCTTCTATCAGTAACTGCTCCATGTATAGCTAAAGAAAAGTTCCCTTGCTTTGGTCCTATTTATCAGTCAACAAGAGAAGCAGTGTAGCCTAATGGATAGTGAACTGTAAGGCCTAGGTTCAAGTCCCAACTTATACAAACTAGCTCCTGAATCTTAGTCAAGTCATACAATTTCTCTTTGCTCTGGGCTACTCTGAGTATAGGGAGGGTGCCAACTTGCATAGATGAAGGGAGTTTCCCCACCTGGGAGTTCTCTATATTAATGAAATCTTTAGTCCAGTCCGGGCCTGCTCACTAAATAATACTTATGCAGGGGTTACCATGTGCCAGGCGCTGTGCTATGCTCAGGGGATACGAGGACAGAAATGAAATGTCTCTTCCCTCAGAAAACTTACATTTTATAGAATGTATTCCCCCTTCACTAGAACCTGTCAGTTGGTGGTAGGGCTTATCTCTTCATTCCCAATAGAGGCAGGTGATTCTGAAGCTAGGAGAAAATTCTAGAATCCTAGAGAACTGCTTCCTTGGCTTAACACCCTGACATGTTGTTCAGGAGCCCAGAAATTCATTAGAAACTTCAAATCAATAGGGTACAAGGTAAAACCCCGAGAATGCCCAAAATAAGCCCTCATGCTCAGATCCCAGGCTAATAATGGGTGTCTTCTTCCAACGATTTCCTTTTTCAAGGAGACTCTCCATGTCTGCTGGATGCTCCCTTGTACATGGGGTGTTGCACTGAGCTGACTGAGTCTTTGCCATGCACCAGTAATGTGCTCACTTGTAGAGTGAATGTTCAAAAGATGTAGCCCCGGCTCTGGGAATTTGTGTTTAAATTAAACAAAGCAGACACGCCAAGCACTTTTGTGCATAATTGGGACTAGCTTGGGAAACTGTATTTCATCACAGATTCTGTCTTTGGGCTGGGTCCTTTCATAAGGGATTATAAGTAGATTAACCTTCCAAAGGCATTTTTTCCCTCAGATGTCTGTTTCCCTTAGAAACATCCCAAATGATTCATGTCTTTGTGTGCTGAACTCAATTTCCCTGGAGGGGAGAATCCTCCTTTGTATTCCACAGACTTCATTTTCTGTGATGCACTATGTCACATGAGGCCACAAAGTAAGTTTTTCTTGTGACCAGTCCAGCGAGGAAGTACTACAGGGGCCAGCCAACAGCAATTCTGGTGAGCAAATATTTCAAAATCTAGCTTCCTCTTTCCAGCCTGTGTACGTGTTAAAGCAACAGCCCCAGTCCCTAACTGCTGGCCTGGAGGTCATTAATCTTGGAGCACATTCATTATCACTGGGCTTTGACTGACTCCTTCAGCATTTACAAGCTGTAAACAGGTCTGGTATTCTGTGCAAACACAGACTGGGAACGTCCCCTGCGGGGGTTGGTGCATTGCTTTTCCTTACCTAACATTTGTCCTTTTGCAAATCAGGGAACTTGAACTTCCTCCTTTCAGTCTTTACCAGCGAAGGCCGCAAATAAAGACATGTATCTCATGAGGGAAATATTTCAAGGTGTCATCCTTCAATCGGAGGGTTGTTAGGCTGTAACAATTGAATGATGAGCCTCTCTTGGCTTCTACCAGGAAAAGGAAACACTGCTAACCATTTTATATCCTAATAAACATGAATTGGGGGCAGCTAAATGATGGAATGAATAGAACCTTGAGTCTGGAGTCAGGAAGACTCAGCTTTGTGAGTTCAAATCCGACCTCAGACATTTACTAACTGTGTGACTGGGCAAGTCGTGTAAGCCCGTTTGCCTCAGCTTCCTCATCAGTAAAATGAACTGGAGAAGGAAATGACAAACCATTCCAATATCTCTGCCAAGAAAACCCCAAATCCGGTTCCTGGAGAGTTAGGCACAACTGAAAAATGACTGAACAAGAAAACACACACATGAACTAAGACTGCATACAGTCACAAGCTGCCGCTATTGCTGTTTATTTTGGCTCTTTATGATTAAGAGACAGTATCTCACAGTGGTGAGAGCACCAACTCTGGAATCAGAGCGACTTCAAATTCCACTCCCAATGCTTACTAGCTGTGTGACTGTGGCCAAGACAAGTCACTTAACCTCTCTTTACTTCACTTTCCTTATCTATAAAATGGGGTTATTATGAGGATAAAATGAAATAAAATCTGGAACACATTTCGCAAACCTTAAAGTACTACATAAACATTTATTATGATGATACTTTACCTCTGTGGGCCTCGGTTTCCTCATCTGTAAAATGAAAAAATGAAGGTTTTGGATTACATGGCCTATGAGGTCCCTTCCAACTCTAAATCAATGATCCCATGACTTCCATCAGCACTGGCCAAACTTTCTTAGACTTGAGAAATGTCCTGGCAGGCAAGTAGCCTGGTAGTAGAGGTGTGGGGGAAGTGAACATGGTCCTTATTTGTTAACAGGACCCTCCTCCTGGTGACTCAGGGAAGCTTGATCCGATGGAAGTATGTTTCCAATTTTTCATTGTAGTTGGAATCAAGCTAGGTTGCCAGCATACATTTTTCTCTGTCAGCTGTTTCCCTTATGGTAGATTTGGAGGTCCCCTGGGCCAGCTCATGAGCTCAATCCTCTGCCAGGGTTATTGCAGCCCCCTTCCTTTGTTTTCAGATTCGTTTCAGGGTTGTCCTCCAAGCAGTGGATACATTTGATATACAGTAGTACCTGATGGGAAAAAATTGACTTTCTTCAAGGCTTTTCTGCTGTGGCAAAGATGACACATCGCTGGTCCCTCTGTGGCCCTGCAGGGAAAGTTTGCCAGGGTAGAAATGGCCCAAAGCCTGCAATTTCCTGATTTTCTAGACCTTATTAAAATCATATTTATCAAGGTTGACTCTTGGCTGTGGGTCTTGTGTGCTATTGATTCTCACTCAGCTAAAGCCCAGGTTTGCAGAGGGTTGCTCTGGGAATTGGGAAGGTCACAAAGCGCATTGATGCAAGCAGCTTTGGGAAAGACTGGGAAGTTCTCTTAGGGGATCCAAACCTCCTCCCCAAACCATAGGACTCTTGAAGTTGGACCTAAGTAGGAAAGCATTTACCTCTTTCCCTTTAAGGAAACAGGGTCACAGAGGGTTTGTTAAAAGTAAGGGCAATGCCAGTTGTTTTGACCCCTGGGCCTATATTGCTACGCCCTTGTTGGGTGACATCTGCATCCCAGAGCCATCTAAAGGCACTACACGTAAATGCAACATCCAGACTTGAACATCCTTTTGTCTCCACCTCTTCTCCAAAGATGTGATGAAGTGATTTGTCCTGTCCATGTGGCTTCTAGCAACACTCCAATCTCACTATCAAGAAAAAAAACATTTTTTGACATCACCATAGGTGATTTTCCAGAATGGCTGATTTTCCTTCCGTCCATCAACACATTTTTATTAAATGTCTTCTCTGTGCCAGACAATAGGCAGGATGACCTGGAATTCAGTAGATATGGAAAAGGCATTCCAGGCATAGGTAACTGTATAAGCAAAGGCATAAGGTTAGGAATGTGCAAGACATATTTAGGGGCCAAAGTAGAATGAGGAGGATAATTGTGAAATAAAGTAAGGTGGGGAGCATGTTGAAACCAGATGTGGAGGTCCTTAAACATTAGATTAAGGGGTTTGGTAGGCAGAGAGGAACCAACACAGAAGGCATTTGAGCAGGGAAGTGATGTAATCATACATGTATAAAGACAATTTTTGCTTTTTGTAAATTTGCATTGTGCAAATTTGACTTTACATGAAGACTTCTAAAAGGCATGATAAGATATAATAGGAACATGTATAAAGAAAATTTGGGGAAAAAACAATCTGTCCAGGGAGTTCCCGATTTTTGTGAGTTTGATGAAGATGAAATATTCAAGAAAGTGAATACAGTTGTAAAATTAGTACAAGAATTGGAGCTAGAAATTGGTGGAAATGACTGGTGGGGTTGATTGAGTCTCATGGAGAAAAAATTTTGAATGATGATCTGATTGAACTGCTAGCTGCAAAGATTGAAGAAAAAGAAAGGAAAGCTTCGGAATTCAAGATTGAACCAAAAAAGTTTACAGTGAAACATTTGGCAGGATCATTTCATCATTTGAATCATTTTTTATTCCTGTGTTGAATAGATGGATCCAAATATGTGAAGATTTTTAAAAGTTCAATTACTATTTGAGAATAATATTGCTAGATATCATCAGATATATGAGGAAAAAAAGAGAGCCACTGTCCATACGTCTCTTGATAGCTTCGTAAAAAAGTTGCATAGTCAACTACCAGGGCAAAAGGATGGAGTGAGTGGGGAAGGGACAATAGACTGTACACTTGTTAACTTTACTGTACAGTACTATGCATATGTTAACATTAATTTTACCTTTCACAATTCTGTTTATTATCACATTACAGTATTTCATATGTCTGCATTTTTATGTATTTTATGACTTGCATGAAGATATTTTGTGTATGACTTTGCTATATAAGTGAAGTGAAATGGGTGGGTATGGGCAAATTCCCATTATATATATGTACACACATATGTACATACATATGTATATACACACATGTATGTATATATATACATGTACATATGCATAAGTATATATATATATATATATATATATATATATATATATATATATACGTACTTATTTGTCTTAGATGTCTGGAATGGTATAGTATATTTTACTATATAAAGTGAGAACTGTCTGTACTCAAAAGATTAATCTGTATATGTATAGGACAAGTTGAAGTGGGATGGCAATGGAGGCAGGCTGATCAGTTATGAAGATATTTCAACAGGTTAAATAAGAAACAAAGAGGACTTGAATTAGACTAATAATGAGAATGGAGGGGAACGATCAGTCAGTCAATGGACATTTATTAAGCACTGACTATATGCCCGCACCATGCTAAGCACTGGACACTTTGCTAAATACTAGACAAAAGAAATATTATGTAGGTAAAATTAATAGGACTTGGTGGGTAATTAGAGGTGACATGGTGTAATGGACAGAGAGCTGGTCTTGAAGCCAGGAAGACCTAGTTTCAAATCTCGCTTTTGACACAACCTGACTTTGCAACCCTGAAAAAGTTACTTAACTCTCAGTGCTGTAGGCAACTGTTGTGACACTCTAATTACAGACTTGCATTGGTAGAGCGAATTTCCCTACCTGAGAATCCTCTGTACCAATGAATACACTAGTGAGATCTCTATCCCCATCCTATGCATGATTTGATGAAGGGGTGAGGGAAAGAGATAAGAACCAGATGACTCTGACAGAGGGTTTAAGTTTGAGTATGCTGGTATGTGGTAGTGACATTAACAGTCAAGAGGAATAGTAAGAGGTTTTGGGGGAAAGAATGCTAGACTTGGAGTTAAGAAAATTTGGCTTCTAACTAATTATTTATGTTACCTTGGACAAGTCATTTAGCTTCTGAATTTCAATTTCTCTGTTTGTAAAATGAGGACAATACCTAGAAAACCTAACATCCTTTGCCCTTAAATTCTTCTTGTTCCTCCTGATTTACCTTTTGCTGTTAATGCCACATCACTTGCCCAGTGAACCAGCACTGACTCTGGGAGAAGGGGAGAGAGGAAACTAGGTAGGCTGAGAAATGCCATTCTTTCTAAACATTCACTGAGGGGTCAGTTTCTGTGGGCATGAAATTACTCTTGCACCCAACCTTAACCACACACAAAAATGGTCACACCCTTGATCTTGGCATCACCCACAAATGTACCACCCTCGAGTTCAAGAATTCTGACCTTTATCTGAACATAATCTATTGGCTTTTCTTCTCACCTTCCCTTCCAAAACCCTACTCTTCATCCACACCATGACCTCCATTTCCTCGATCCCTCCATTCTCCCCTGGGTCATCTTGCATTAGCTACTTTCTTCTCTTCTCTCCATTTTAACCCCTTGGAGAACAAATTCAACTTCATACCATTCGTTTCTCTTGAATTCCTAGCTCTCTTTTCATATTACTGACTATGCCCATCAAACCTCACCCTTGGATCATTCCCACCATTTGATGCTTTTACTTCTACAAGTGGGCTACTGAATAAAGGTGAAGAAAATCGCACCATTCTACCTGAGTCCACTACAAATTCATGTGACACAACCTTACCTGAACCCTCCCTGCTTCTCAGCAATCCTACTTTACCACCCTTATCAACTTCACTTTTTATGTTAGTGGGGGAGATCACCCTCCTTTCCAACCTTTCCATCCCTCCTCCAATCTCCCATGGTCTCTCTTCTCCTCATTCCTTCCATTGAGAACCTTGTCTCATATTTTACAGAAAAAACTGAAGCCATTTGCCATACACTTCCTCTTCTTTCACTCTGATGCCTTCTGACATCTTTTTCTCCCTTACCCCTGTTTCATATGATTAGGTGGTCTTACTCCTTCCTGACCCCTCTACTTGTTCAAGTGATCCCATTCTACCCCATCTCCTCCAGTAGATTGCTCCCTTCGTGATCCCCATGTTTCACTTCTATTTCATCTCTCCCTCTCTACTGGATCATTTCCTATAGCTTATAATCATGCCTATGGCCCCATCCTGAGAAAAGCCCTCTCTCCATCTGCCCCTACCTATCGTCCTATATACCTTCTACCCTTTGCGTCTAAGCTCCTTGAAAAGTTTGTCTACAATAATGGATAAATGAACAATTTATAAATAAACAAGAGTTAGAGAACAGAGTGAGGTATAAAATAGAGAATTTCTATTAAATTAAATTAAATGTAGCCAGGATTAGAAAGAAAACAGAAAATTGGGGGGGGGGGAAGTTTTATAGATAGTTTCTCAGATTAAGATCTCATATCTCAAATATACAAAGAACTTTGTCAATTTTATAAGAATAGGTACCTCCACTTTCCTTTTACTCTCTTCTTAATTCTTTAAAATCTGGCTTCTGACTTTAATAAGCCACTAAAACTACTTTCTCCAGAGTTGCTAATGGTTTCTTAATTGCCAATTGTCACTTGTATTCTTCATTATCTCTCATCCCACTACCCCTGCCTCTCTGCTCCCCCATAACCAAGCTGCCAAGGCCTGACTAGTCACTTTTGCAGCTCCATTCCATCTCTCTCTCTCCCTCTCCATCTTTCCTCTCTTTCTCTCTCTGTTTCTGTATCTTTCTTTGTCTCTCTCCTTTCTGTCTCTCTCTATCGCTGTCCCTCTCTGTCTCTCCCCCCCGCATCTCTCTCTCTGTCTCTGCTCTCCTTTCTCCTTCTCTCTCTCTCTCTCTCACACACACACACGCTCACACACACATGCTCACACTCACACTCTCACACACACGCTCACACACACTCACACACACGCTCACACACACACACACGCTCACACACACTCATGCTCACACACACACGCTCACACACACGTCCTCTTCTCCTCAGATACTGCTCCCTCAGGTCTCGATTATTGCAAGTCTGCTGCTGCTGCTGGGCCTCCTTGCCTCAGGTCTCTCCCCACCCTGGTTCATTCTCCATTCAACCACTAAAGTGGTTTTCCTAAGTGCATGTCTGACTATGTCACACCCCCTACCCAATAAACTCCAGGGCTTCTTATTGCCTCCAAAAGTGCTTTTTTGGTATTCAAAGCTCTTTATAACCTAGCCCCCTTTCACATTTCCAGTCTTCTTATATTCTCGGAGCTTAGTACAGTTCCTGGAATATAGTTTGTTTAGGTGTTTTTCAGTCATGACCCCAATTTGTGTTTTTTTTCTTTGGCAAAGATACTAGCTTGCCATTTCCTTCTCCAGTCCATTTTATAGATGAGGAAACTTAGGCAAACAGGGTTAAGTGATTTCCCTGGGATTAGATAGCTAATATCTAAGACCAGGTTTGAACTCAGATCTTTTATGTTTTGGGGGCATCTAGGTGGCACAGTGGACAAATAGAGTCCTGGGCTTGGAGTCAGGAAGATTTATGTTCATAAGTTCAAATCTAGTCTCAGTTACTTACTGGTTGTGTGACCCTGGGCAAGTCATTTAACCCTGTTGGCCTCAGTTTCCTTCTTCTATATAATGAACTGGAGAAGAAAATGGCAAAACCACTCCATTATCTCTGCCAAGGAAACTACCAATGGAGTCATGAAGAGTCACACAGAACTGAAAAAAATGACTGAACAAATCTTATCTTTTCAAATTATCTAGATGTCTACCGAATCCCCCTCTCTCTCCCTTCCCAAAGAGTCATTCTTAATAACAAGGACTTTTCTCCAAGCCTATTTCCCACAAGTTTTAGTTCAGCCATTTCAATCAACCAATCAATTAACCAATCAGCAGTTTTTACGTTCTGCTCTGTGCTAGGCACTGTGCTAAGTGCTAGGGATAGAATGGAGGAGACAATATGCAGACAGTTATGATCAAGTGGAGATAATCTAGAAGGCACTGGCTTAAAGGGAATCAGGAAATTCTTCTTGTAGAAGATGAAATTTTAGCTGAGACTTGAATGAAGCTGGGAAAGCCAGGGGGCAGAGATGAGGATGGAGAGAATACCAGGTATGAGGCACAGTCAGTAGAAACACCTAGGGTTCTGAGATGGAATACTTTGTGTAAGGAACCACAAGGAGGCTAGGGTCCCTAGATCAAAGAATATATGGGTTGGGAGGTGGGAAAGATTAGGGGAACTAAAATATAAGAAAACTGGAAAGGTAAGAGGGGGGTCAAGTTGAAAGGACTTTGGATGTTAAATGAAGGATTTATATTTGATCCTGGAAGTGATAGGGAGCCATTGAAATTTTTTCAATGGGGTGGTAGGACTTACCTTGGATAAATCACTTAATTTCCCTGGATCTTAGTTTCCTAATCTATAAAATGATGGGGTAGAAGAAGAGGAGGCAGTATGACTTAGGGGAAAAAAACCTTGATTCTGGATTCCAAGGACTGCATTAAATTCTAATCTTTACTAGTCTAGAAATAACCAGGAGTCAAGGAAGTTTATTTAACAGGGAGTGACATGGCCAGACTTGAAGATTAGGAAGATCAATTTGATGGCTGTGTGAAGGATGGATTATAGCGAATGGAGACTTTAGACAAAAGTCCAAGTTCAACAAACATTTATTAAGCACCTACTGTGTGCCAGGCACTTGATTAGGAGGCTATCACAATAGTCCAGGTGAGAGAAGATAAGAACCTGAACTTCATCAGTAACTAGTTGATGGTGAATGTACCAGTTCATGGGGAGATATCGATGTTTTTAAAGAGAAAGATGATCATATTTGAATCAATCTGTTGCTGAAGATGACACAGAGAGGACAAAGAGGTTGCAGGGATATTGGCCTTGGCAAGCAGAAAGGCTGATTTATCACCAGACATTCAAGTGAAAGAGAAGATAGTAGGGGATGATCCCAGAAGGACATGAGATGAGGAGGTGGAGGAGAGAAGTTCTCAAAGAAGAAAGCCTCAATTTGATGTGATGATACACATGTATGAGAGGCTTGAGGAGAGAAACGAGCTTTCCATCAGTTACTGTAATAAGTGGGTTAGAGTCAGTTAGAGAGACCGACCTGAAATTATTTGACATAAAATCACATAATCAGTGAGTCTAGTTTTGTGATTTTCTCTAGTCTCATTCATTAGGACATGGGGGTAAGGGAGGGAGGAGGTGAGAATAATCCAGGGTTGGACTTGGTAAGATGTGATTGACAACTGGACAAGTGACCAAAGGAAAGTAGAGTTGAACTGGTTCACCACGTGGTTCAACTTGGTAAGGGATGAGCATATAACCAGAGCAGGGGTGCTGACCTTGAATAGTGCTGGGGAATGGAAGGATTGGAAGTCATGGTGAGGAGGAAGACTAGGGTTAAAAGGAATAAAGTAGGGGGAGGTAGAGGAAGATGATGGTGATTATCTGACAAGAAATTCAGAATTCTTGAATAAGGAAGTGAAACATTTGTGGGTAACAGAAAGAACAAGAGTATCCCTGAGTGTAACTAAGATGAAATGGAGTAGTGAGTCATCAGAGCTGAGTAGATGGAGGAAATGGGAAGTTGAGTGTTTGAGATGTTACTCTAAAATGAGAGCAGGAGTTGGGGTAGAGAATAGACTATACACCAGACTCTAAACTTACTGAGAAAAGAGAGAGAAAGTCTGGATGACATCAGCTATCAGGGGCTGGCTTTGGTTATATATTTGGATTGTACTTATGATGTAGTAATTGACAGCAAGAACCTGAATGAAAATACAACCAATCAATGGCAAACAGTGGCCAGGTATGTGACGGAGGGAGTGAGGTTTCAGAGAATATCAGAAGCTGGGATAAGGGAAGCAGAGGAAGATGAGATGAAGTTTGTTAATTATGAGCTAAGCATTTCAGAGGGCAAGTGGAAGGAATGGGCAGATATAGAGTGGGACATTTGTGGGAATGGGTTGATGGGGATAGACATGAGAGAAAGGATAGCTAGAGATGGTTTGGGAGTTTATATTTTAGCAGCTTGAGATTCAATATCAAAGGAGTAGGGGGAAAGTGGGAGGAAGTAGGAATATGTTAACCAGTGGGAAATGAGTCTAGACAGAGTAACAGTGAGGTCCATTAATGAAGACAGGTTAGAAGGTTTAATGTCTTTGTTTTGGCATAGCCCTCAACTACCAGACCTGTCATGTTGCTATGTTGTATGAACTGGCCGGAAGGCTGCATTGCACAAGTATGAGCAGGAGACTGTTCTATCTAGAGTTTGTTTTGACACAAGCCTGGCTATCTTGTGGCCCTTGGCACTTCTGAAAGTCTCTCATTAAGACCTGATAGGAGGAAGGTGGGAATCCACTTGAGGCTGAGAAAGAGAAAAATTGACCATGGAGAGTGTTAGTGGGGGTGCCAAGATAAAATCATAGAACTGAGAAAATCTGGGAGGAGGAGTATTTGGAGTTTTGGCTGTCTACTCATTCTTGAGCTGACCTAAGAGTTCCCTCTACCTATAATGCTCTTCCTCCTCACCTCTGCCTCTTGGGACCTTTAGCATTTTTCAAGGCTCAATGTAAGTGCCACCTCCTTTAAGAGGCTTTTTCTAATTCTCCCAATTGTTAATTCCCTCCTTAAATTTGTGCTGCGTATGTATTATGTAGCTTACTTGAATTTATTAGTGGATATGTCATCTCCCCCCAAGCAGAATATAAGCTCTTTGAAGGCAGGAACTATGTCACTTTTGTATTTGTTTCCCTAGCATCTAGTATAGTGCCTGGCACATAGTAGGTACTTAATACATGATTCTTGATTAAGTGAGTGAGTGTGACCTACACTAGGATGTGAATTCAGTTTCAATGATCATGTGCAGAATGTTTGACAACCACTAGCCAAAGGCTGTGTATTGGAGAAATGCAATGTACAGGCATGATTTTTAAAAAAGAATGAATCATGGGAAAATATTACCTATCAGAGAATATTAATAGCCTTCCAAGGTTTAAGTGCTGCTTTGATTTAAGAAGGATGGGGAGACAAAAAACAAAAGCAAAAATGTTCATTACTCAGAAAATATCTCATGTAGGAAAAGATCAAGAATTATGACCTCAGCTTCAATGCATCACCTAAGTAGGCATACACCAACTCATTCTCAAGAGGCTTACTGTCTCTCTCTGACTGAATGGTGACACTTTTTTTTTTTTTGTAACAACTAAAGATCCAACGGGTCTGTTTCCTTAGCTTTCTGATAAATACAAATCACATCTTTTCCTGATGAGATAAATTGTAATTATTTTTTCTTTTTGGAAGAAAGAAGCTATTTCACCATGAAAATGGCAAGTTTTCTCTGAGAGTATTTTAACTGCTAGAAAGAATGCCAAGCAGATACTTTAGCACACCTAAGTTTCCTGGAAGAGAAACATCAAATCCCAGAAGTTGTCTTTTTAAATTGCCAAAAAAAAGGTCAAGAAAGCCATAAATTTTTTTCTACAGCTGTACACACACAGACTCATCATTTACCCTAGTGAGTTGAGTCTAAAACTACATTTTAAAACAGGTCAATATTGATTAAAAGAAAAATGTTATTCAAGCAGCTGAAAAGTTGATATATTTTGGATATAATCTAAGAAGACAAAAAAGCAAAAAAATAACTCAAGAAAATACCCATTATTTTTTGTTGTGTTCTTTTTTATAAAATAAAATAATAGCAATACAAAAATGATGTTGGGAAGACTTCTATAGTGGAAAGGGGAGTGAGATTTCAGTGATTTTGTTAGATAAATATGTATTTATACATATGTGAACTTAATGGAAGCTTCATTAACAAGTAATAGTAACGGCTATGAAGAACGAGTATAGTTTAGGTGATGAGGAAATAAAGCTGACTAGATTATGAGTGTCAGTTAGCTATTACATTTTTCAATGATATTTTTTCTAATGGAAAATTTCTGTCCTATGCAAAACTTTCTTGCTTTTCTGCACGTGTTTGTGAGGCTTTTAATGACCTAATTTATGATTAGTTATTGTAAAGGTGTCACATAAGTGAGAAACATATGTATAAATATATATATATATACCTATTCATGTATGCATATACATCACACAACACATGTATACATGCATATACATACATATAATACCTATATCTGTGTAAGTATATGCATAATATATGCACACATATAAAATATAAAACATATATGTACATATGTATATATAAATATAATATGTAAGTATACCCATATTATTCATTTAGAACTTAAAGATAGACAATTGGATTGGATTAAATAGTAATTTAAATAATGTATGCTCCTTAAGGTCAAAGAACTTGATAATCTTCTATCTCTCGCCTATTATCAGTTCTGGTAAGGTTCAGAATATTTTTTCTTCACTATCTTCCCTCTTTTTATATATATGATCCCTCAGTGTTCTTACAATTGTGATACTTTTAGCATGGATTCCCTCATTGTACTGTGTCCAATCATGCCTCATATGGACTTGTGTGGGAGCAGTTTGATCTTGTAAGGAGACAGAGAAAGATCTTTTATTTAATGAAAAAATATAGAAATTTTCAGGCAATGAAACAGTTTCAAGAGCACCAAAGGGATAAAAGACTTTTTGAGATCTCTAGAACAAATTAGCTAATTTGTTCTAAACTCTACAACAGATTATGTAATTTTCATGCACATGACATAAAACTAAGAAAATGAGAAATCATATAAACATTTAGATACTAAAATGTGGTTTTAAAAGGAATACTGTTTTAACAGAGGAAATGTGAGGTATTATGACTTTTTAAGTGAAAGGTGAGTTTAGAGACTTTCACTTAGCTGCTGAACAGAAAAAGAAGTCATTAGCTTGATTGAAACTTTCAGCTGAACAATTCCTGATTGGTTAGAGAAAGAAATAATTCTGGGATTCTTTGCCAAGAGTCCCAGTGACAGCCTTTGCCTTTCGCCACCTATGGTCAGTGAAAAGTGAAGCTTTTCATCAGGGATTATTCTTCTCTGCTGCCACCTATGGTTTAAGAAGGAAAAGCATAGAGGACTTTACAACATCTTTGGCGTCCTTGGCTCCCTTCTTATTGGACAAGTCATCTTCTGAGTGATTCAATAACTGACTTGTCTATCTGTATAGCCAAAAAACATCCACTTTGATAAGCTTTGCAGTTATTTAGCTTAAGAGAATTAATTCATATTAAGAGCAAAAGCTTTTTTTAAATATCCATTTAAGAGTGATGGTTAATTAAAACATCTTTTAAAGGTGTTCCAGTATAGAAGAGATTTCCTCTACCAAAGGGTGTTAAGGATCAATAGTCAAACAGTGAGGAGAGCCATCAGTTTCATGTGGTGCAGATAATCTTGAATGAACCACTCATATTGAATGCTTTCACTTAAAAAGTCACAACTCCCCAAATTTCCCCTATTAAATCTTTTGTTTGAATCAGTCATGTATTGAGAGTGAGGCATTTCAGATGGATAGTCTGAATTTCACTTTGGTAACCAGGCTTAGAGGAAGGCTCCCAGTACTTTGGGAGTAGTAGTAGTAGTATAGCACCTCCATAGTAGCTCTGTAGAGGGTGTATTGCCATGGATGACATCATGAATCCATTGAAGCCATTATATATCTTTATAAGTAAATGAACTTTTATAAATAAATTACATTGCTCCAATTTGGCCTCAGATACATATTAGCTATGTGACCCTGGGGAAGTCACTCACCCTCTGTTTACCTCTGTTTTCCCAAATTTAAAATGTGGCTAATGGTAGCACCTATCTCCCAGGGTTGTTGTGAAGATCACATGAGATAATATTTGTAAAGGACTCAGTACAGTGCCTGGCATATAGTAGGTTCTTAGATGTCTATTTCCTTCCCTTACTTATAAACAAATAAAACTGCCTAAGAACTCATGTATATCTGAAATTATTGTCTGAAAATAAAGTTCAAAAGCTAAATGGTTTGCTTTTCTTGATTCTAGGGATAGAATTTATTCTTCAGTAGTATTTTATGGCTGTGGGGAATATGGATTGAAGGAAAATAGAAAACCTTATATTCTCTTATCTGTGGATACCTTTAAAAGGTGTGCCATAGCCAACAGAAAGTCTAAGATGAAGGTATAGGAAATTAGTGGAAATTGACAGCAATCATTCCTTTCTTAGACTATTGTTAAATGAAAAATTGATCATGACAGTCAGTCTTCAAATGCAGAATGGCGTCTCTCTATCAGATTTGGCAATCTGAGGGAATCTTAGCTCTCAATCTTTCCTGGCAGACTGTGGTGGAACAGAATAGGAAATATGGGGAAATTTTTATTGTCAGTCTATCCCTCTTTGTCAAAGATAATTACTGCATAGAGTTATTCAATCTGAACCTCAGACTGAATGCTTTAGATTTCTCCTCTGTAAGATGGAGTTAATATTTTCTGCAATACCTGTCTTGTAGGACTATTGTGAGAATCAAACAAAACAATGTACAAAAAGAACTTTGTAAATTATTAAATGCCACTTAAATGAATAATATTATTGAGCCTAAAGGAGTATAATTGCACGTGAGGGTTTAAATCCTAGTATCTTGATTTTTTCAGGTGAAGGGTTCAAGTTTTTTTTTAATTCCCCAATCCCCTTTCTTTCATTCACTAAAAAAATATCCTCCAATCACTTGGCTTGTTCTTGATGACAAAAGATAGCAGAGTAACTTTCCTTTGGGGATTGATTACAAACTTGGAATAGAGACTATTATATTATTTTTTTTGTCTTCTCTAGAAATAGGCACAACATTCTGCATGTAGTAGGCATTTAATAAATGTTGAATTGACTTTTTTGAACTCTAGCAAGTTTTCTGGCTTTCAAAGTCCTTTGATGCTACAGGAATAGGCATAAAGTGGTCAGTTACGAAAAAGCGAAATAGCTGATTAAAGACTCCTAATCAGGCAAGTATGCATATTCTTCACTAAGTGGTCACCCATCAACTAGGGCCAAATATCTTGAGCTGTTCCTTGAGATTGTCATTTCAAGTCTGTCTGCCCCAAAAGAACAATATTGATTTTTGTATTTATATCATCTTTCCAGGGATTCCACATATGAATCCCTCCCCATTCTCATCCTCAGAGTTTATTTCTTATGACAAACTAGATTTCAGATTTTTATTGAGTCAGAAATTGAGGCATTGCTTATTGGAGAAGCTCACAGAAAAGAGACCTCTCCCCTTCCACGTGCTCTTTCTTTGCTACTCTACTCTGATCTACTCTGGGGAGTCTCAGGGCTGTAGCTCTCATCTAATGTGGTGGTAAAAACTTACCATCCAGGGGTTGGCTGATTGTAAGGCAGGCTGCTCATACCAAGCCTGGCCAGGTGTGGCCAGGAACATTTGGGCAGGGGCAGAACAGGGTTGGGCTTCCAGGCCCAGAAGGGTGCCACAAGGAGTAAGAGGCCCCCACCAAGAATCAATCTAGAGTTGGTGATTTAACAGGAGAAATACAAATGGTGCCAGTCTTGACCTGAAACGCAACCATTTGGAGTTAAAGTAAGCAGTAGTCATCATCAAAGCAAATGTCGAGGGCTACACTTTTTGTGTGGTTGAGATTTGAAGTCAAGAAAATGGTACAGAGAGAAAAAGGAGGTAGTTCACATGAACCTATGCCTGACTAAATTTTGAGCAAGAATCCCAAATTTGGGATCTGAACCCCCAAAGTAATAGGTTTTGAGATTCACTTATAGACAATATTTACCATGATGAGTCAGATTTTAGTTGGGTACATGACATCTTCCATGATTCAGGAGTGTATATTTACATTTGAATGTGTACCTGTGTCCAACACAATTCACTATTATATAGAATCAAGCATGTTACTTTTCACATGATGGGCCCAAATCCATGACATCACTATAGATAAAAAGACAGATAGAATACCTGCTTAGGGTAGTCTGATCCCCCAAACAGCACAATTATAAAGGGAGCTAGATATTGCAGAAGCCTCAGACCCACACTTGATATTTTATGTTTATAATATCTGGCACAACAGAACAATTTAAAGACAGTGCAAGGAATGACTGAAAATCCTTGCCTTTTGCTGATTTGGATTACAGATCTAATATGACTTAAAAACAATTTGTGTGTGTTTGTGAGTGTTTATATATTACTCGTGACAGGAAGAAACAGAACTAAGTGTTATGTATCAGGACGAACGCCAAGTAAATTGAAGATGTCAGAAGTAACTAGAAGCTTAGGATGAATTATACCAATTCTTTAGGGTGTTCTGGGGTATTTCTAGAGGTTGTTTCCATTCTAGCTCCCATGACAATAAACTCCCTATAAGTCATCATATAAATAAATACAGTACTGTAAAATTTGAATCCTGTGTATTTGGGAAATGGTTTTCTTTCTGGGAAGCAAGCCTTCTGATTTTGAATAACATAGCTCTCTAGATTTTAATTTATTGCTTTAAAATATACAGTCACCTAGGATAGTAATGAAAGGTGTAGTATTATACTAGAACCAGAGAAAGATAAGTTATGAATATAGTTAGCATTTAAATAATGGCTATTATGTGTCAGACATTGTGCTAAGCACTGTACAAATATTATGTCATTTGATTATCCACATTTTACAGATGAGGAAGCTGAGGCAAACAGGTTAAGTGACCTTATTTAGGGTTGTAGAGCTGATAAGTGTTTGAGGAAGAATTTGAACTTTGGTTGTCCTGATTCCAGGTCTGACACTATCTACTAGTCTACCTTGCTGCCTCTGAATATAGAGAATGAAGAATATTAAGAAAATACTATATTTTTGACTCTGTAAGGAAGACAGTGACCTCAGAAGCCTCAAGATGCAAGTTAAAAGTTACCAGCTCTGTCTTACTACTTTCT
Organism: Potorous gilbertii; assembly: GCA_028658325.1. NCBI lineage: Eukaryota > Metazoa > Chordata > Mammalia > Diprotodontia > Potoroidae > Potorous > Potorous gilbertii. Next base: position 91,192,581 of record CM053774.1, on the reverse strand, counting down.
GAATCATCACCTTTTTCTTTTGCTCCAAGGTAACATGAATGCATCTGGTACTAGCTGCCAAGGACATCATGGGAACTGAGAGGGATTTCCTTGCCCCAATCTAAATGCCAAATGTGCCTACAGGAATTTCCATGGTGGTAGGGGAAAGAGAAGGGAGAAGGTAGTGGGTTAAAAAATGATCTTTTTCCTAAATGACAATTTTCTGTGCCAATCCGTTGTGGTTATGAACCCAATTAACAAAAGCGCTGAAAACATGTTGACTAACTCAATGATTAGTTCCAATTACCTGGACAATCTCACAAAAGATTGACAAAATTCTTTGAGACAGAAGAGTCCCTGGCAGATGAAATAGGTCCAAGGAAATGACAGTAGTTTGGGGGAAAGGAGAAAACCAAGAGCAAATGTCAGCCACCATTTAGAGGAGAAATAGTAGCTACCTCACAAGCAGGGAAGTATAGCAGTTGCAGAGGCAACATGGAGCAATGGTGAGGCAGAAATTCTTGTTGGGAGACACAGCCATGAAGAGAGTTCTAGCCAGGATGCTAACTAATGGTCCCGGAGTTGTTCAGGAAATATTCCCATTTTCACCAGTGGCATGGAAATCTATGGGAGAAGGTGGTATATGCTGGATCAAGAGACTTCCCTTTGTTATTTACATCATTATTCCAAATTAGATAGTTAGTCAATGAGTATTTATTAAGTGCCTACAATATGCCTGTTAACATATAACATATAACAAAACTGAAGGTCTACAGAGCCATTGTGCTAACCCCAATGTTGTATGCCCAACGTGGGCAGTCTACCAGTGCCATGACAGTAAACTGAATTTCTTCCATTTGATTTGTCTTAAGAAGATTCTGAAGATCACCTGGCAGGGTAAGATACCAGACACTGAGGTCCTCACTCAAACTAAACTGCCAAGCATTCTAACACTGCTTAAGAGAGCACAACTCCGATGGACTGGCCATGTTATTTGAACACAAAAATATGCTTTCCAAAAAGACTATTTTATGGAAAACTCACACAGGGCAAGTGTTCACATGGTGGTCAGAAGGAGTGATAAGGGCACTCTCAAGGTCTTTCTTAAGAACTTTGGAATTGATCATGTGACTTGGAAGACACTGGCATTGGACCGCATCCCACATAAGGAAAGGTGCTGTGCTCTATGAGCAAAGTAGACTTAAAACAGCTCAAAGGAAACACAGGATGTGCAAATTTAAAATATCCACCCAAAATGTTCACATGGATTATTTGTGCCTAACCTGTGGCAGAGTATTCCGAGTTCGTATTGGTCTGATCAACCACAGTTGGACACATTCAAACTTGACTCTAGCATAGTGATGTCATTCTAGTTCTCTTTGAGAACAAAGGACAATAGCCATTAATCACAATATCCTCATCACTGTGCTATTGATATTGCTCATTGAATATTGAAGACATCAGCAATGAAGTCATTAGACTCGATTCATGTTATACCAACTTCTAGCCAAGTCAAGGCAAGAAGTCAACAAGGATTTGTTAAACACCTACTATGTGCCAGTTACTTTCCTAAGATGGAGACTACTAGTTATTTCAAAAACTTGATATCCATTTCCACTTCAATACATTCATACGATTCCTCCTGCCCAGAAACATTCCTATTTTATAACTATTTTTAAAATCTTAATTTATTTCTCAAGGCTTCGCTCTGTAACAACTCCATGAAGAGTGAGGTTTGAATCATTTCCTCGGTGACTTTGGAGAAGTCAATTTAAACTGTGTCTGTTTCACTACAGAAGTTGCCTCTTCTGGCTCTAAATCTTTGATCCTAAATAAAACATTTCTAGAAGCCTCTCCCAAAAAAATTACCTAGTGTTTATTTCTATCCTTTCAGTAAAATGTAAAATCTTTAAAGGTAGAAATTATTTTATTTTTATATTTGTATTCATACTCAAAATCAAGAAAACCAGGGTTTAAGTCTAGCCTATGACACATATTGGATGAGAGACCTAGAAAAGTCACTTAACCTCTGTGCTAGAGACAGTTCTGTACACAAAGAGAAGTTTCCTTACTGACTATTCTCTACACCAGTAAAGTCACAAGTCTAGATTTAAAAAAAAGATAAAAAAAATTCTTATCTTGCAAATAAACTGATGGCAAGCACTTTTTGAAAGTGGTCTTGATGTTTGGATAACATCAAACAGACCCTGTAATGGGTTTTATACTCCGAGAACTTCACTTCCGATTTAGTGGGTTATCAGATATTAACACTGGATCACTGAAACTCAAAGTTTGTTTTGTTTTATCCAGGCTACTTCCAAGGGCAAAACTAAAAAGGAGAGCTATGTTAATTTGTACGTGGCAAGTGAATTTTTGCTTGAGGTGTGAGGGTATGGATCACGTCATATTTATCCTTCATTTCTCACAATATCTAGGTATATAGTAGGGTCTCAATGAATCCTTATTGATGGATTGTTTGAGATAAATCATAAATGTTTAATATTTTCATTTTGCTGTGGTTTATAATCCTATATATTTATATCATAGAAATGCAGGCCAATGTCCCTGAGCACCATGGTCACAAGTGGCCCACTGGACTTAAGAACTTTCATCAGAATTGATGCAATATGACCTAGGTAGTGAATCTGTTTTCCTTCTCCTGATCTCTTTCTCTGGAGGGACAAGACTGTGTAGGTTTATAATGACCTGTGAAAAACACTGCTTTTAGATCATAGATAGTTAAACTCATATATGATCAACATATACTTCTACAGGTTTAAATGTTGCACAACAAAGAACCTTTTTTTTGTCTATGTTGACATGTGTAGGTAATAATATGCAATCATTTTAATGGGCAACAATGATTCCCATAGTTATATAGGATAAGGATCTGGATCAATATATTCTGATATTCAAATACATGGGATCCTTTAAGATTAAGATCAAGACTTCTAAGGCCAAATACTCCCAAGTCTTTTTTTAAGCATTTATTAAAAATTTGGCCTAGTTCATAGAGGACTGGACTTTTAGGGCTTGAGTCCTACTTTCAACATTATTAATTATGTGACAATTGGTAGATCATATAATCTCTCTGAGCTTCAGGTTTTAAATCTATTATATATTTAAAGTTTGTAGGGCTCTCAGAGACCTTATAGCCCAACTCTCTTATTTTATAGATGAGGAACTAGGTCCTGGAGAGATAAAGCAACTTGTCCAAGGTCACAGTGGAAGCAAATATTAGAGCTGGGATTTGAGCCTAGGTCCTCTGACTCCTGGGGCAGCTAGGTGATACGGTGGATAGAGCACAAGACCTAAAGTTGATCAGACTCATCTTCCTGAGTTCAAATGTGATCTCAAATACTTGCTAGCTGTGTGGCCCTGGCCAAGTCATTTAACCCAGTTTTCTTCAATTTCCTCACCTGTGAAATGGCCTGGAGAAGGACATGACAAGAAAACTCCAGATGGGGTTAGATGAATTGGACATAACTGAAATGACTAAACAATGACAACTTTTGACTCCAAATTCAGTTCTGTACTCTTTCCAGATGCTTGAACCTTACAGAATAATTATCAGGCTTACATAGGGAAGTTCAAAGTCTGCCAAGCTTGTTGTAAGCCATACATGTGTATGTATGTATGTAAAGACAAGAATGCAGAACAAAGGACTTGAGGTGCGCAGCTAAACTCTCTCAACAACCTAACTAGCCCTTTTAGTTTTTGGCATCTCAACCCCACTCATTTGTAGGAGAGACACAAAGAACCTTGGTCAGAGGAAAAACTGAGGTGGGCACCTCAGTCCTCACAATTATTGTGAGGTTTCTTAGGAAGAGTCTTTTGGTCCCTTCTTCCCGCATGAAATAGATTTAAAGTCCCAGGATCCCCCTTGGAGTTTAAATGGGAATGATAAGCAAATCCCAACTCTAAAGAAGAGAGCAGAATTCAACCCCCAGCCCAGGGAGTTCAAATACATTGCTTGAAACTTATGATTTAAGTAGATGACTGTTCCAGGATTCTATAGGACCTGCCACCTGTAGCCTAAGATTCTGGAAGTGGTCAGATTCTTCTCATGAAAAGAAAAGATGCTTTTTCCTTGACAAATGACTGGATATGTTAAGGGCCTGTCTTCCCTCTAAAACACCAGATATTTGGGATCATAGTTTTATTTACTTTCCCTCTTAGAGGAAATCTATTCATAGGGCCATAGGATCATAATTCTAGAACTGAAAAGAACTTCAGAGGCCACATATCTCAATTTGCAGGTAAGAAAACAGAGAATTAAAGAGGTTAAGTGACTTTCCCAAAGTCACGCACATGGTAAGGGTTGGAGATGAGATTTGAGCTCAGCTCTTCTCTAGTTTTCTCATTTGGTGGATAAGAGGGGAAATGGGATGTCTGGGGTATATCAGAAGGACTGGTGCCATAGGTGTGAGTGCTTGTTGAGAACTTCTCAGAGTGGCTCATCCACCTTTTGTGTCCAGCTTCACCCAACTCTCATTATGGCTCCAAGAAGTTGTAGCATGTAGACTCTGGTAAACCATCTCTGCAGAGGGGCTAAATCAAGTCAAGGGTAACCAAGCCTTTGGTGAGTTAGGGAAATATCTATCCCAAGCATGTGAAGACTTCCCCTGGTGGGATGGGAAGATGAAAATAATTTGTTCCAATGGCCATGAAGATGGCAGAAACAGGTGCTGTGGAGTGCTTAGAGCTTGGTCAGTCATTAAAGGTGCCAAGGTCATCCATTGCATCCTGGGCCGTAGCCAGTCATCCTGACTTTTGTCTTGCTGCTACACTTTGATGACTCTGAAAGAGAGACTGATGATTTTGTTCAACTCTGTCTCACTTAAATCCAGGAGGAGTAAATAAATTACCCAGGTTCTAACGATCAGTGGTAGGATTTGAATCCAGGTCTTCTGATTCAGAGACACTGTTCTTTCCATTAGGCTCAAGCTAAAAGAAAGCATGGTAGAACTTGCTCCTCCTTTTAGAGAGAAATAGCATCTCAGCTAAAGGCTCCAACTCAAGCTAAGTCAGTGGCAGCAGAGAGAACAACACAGAAATCCTAACCCTAAGTAAGAAAGTGAGATTTGGCCCCCCAAACAGGGAGTTCAAGAGACAGATTACTTGCTTGCAACCTCTGATTGAGGTAGATGGCCTACCCAGAGAAGAGTGAGATAGATATATAGGAATCAGTAAAGGTATGGTACAAGAGACCTAGCAAAAGAACATGTCCTCAGGGAAAACAAAGAGGAAACAGTGCCATGATATCACCAGAAGACACAGATAGCCTTATGAGTTACTCCTCCATTCCTATGTTCTGGCCACATGTATTTCCTGTGTGTAATCCTTCTCTATTGCATGTATCTTTGGTTATATGTACCCTATATATGTGGACCTCAGGCATGATGCTTATGTGTAGTCACAACTTCCCCTTAAGGTATTTGTATTTGTAGGAAAGGGTACTCTGTTATTATGGGGAATATGTTATATGGTTACTTTTTCTTGCTATGCTATTTCATTAAATACCTTCTTTGCATCAAGATTATTTTAAATTATTTAAAATAGCCAGACAGTATAAGGTTGAAAAATTGCCATTGTATAGGAAAACATGAGTTGGTGGACTTAGAAAAATACGAAAAGATGTGGACATTATCCACCCTTAGAGAAACAGAGCATAAACAAGTGTAGTAGGGTCTTACATAGATGCATATGAATGTAAATATCTACATATGAATATGATTATAGATATCTAAGTATATGTATGTAAGTATATGTAGTTATATGTATATGTGTTTGTATGTATGTGAATATATTGTGTATGCATATACATGTGTTAATGTTTATGCATGTGTGTATATATGTATATATACACACATATGTCTATCTATCTATCCATCTATCTACTTGCATTTAATTGTAGCCTTTTTGAGGGGGAGCAAGTGGGAAAAAGAACAAAGTGAAAAGTGCACAGCAGAGAACAGAAGAAAATTTACAAGCAAGCAAAGCAAAGCTGGACAGCTCAGAACACAATGTGTAGTATTTATTATACAGACTTTCTTGAAAAGGAAATTTATTGCTGTACATTTTGAATCTTCTCTTATATTGTACTGCACATATGACATTGGTTCTTTCTTTTCTTACTTTGTACTTAAGTTTTAGTATTCAAATTTATGTTTCTTTTCCTTTCCTTATTATATATTTAAGTTTAAAATAACTTAATTAAAAAACATTCTTTATTTTGATTGTCCAGCAGTGTCCACTGCTGATTAATAAACATACATGTTGGTGGGGGACTTTTGAGTTACAGTTTTGAGTAGAACAAGACCCAATTCAAGAGTGCCTTGAACCCGGGATATCTTTTCAGAGGAGCCCAGATATGGCCTTGGGAGCTATACTCAGGCTAACATAAGACAAGTATTTTGTAAACTTTCAAATTTAGAATTATTATATAAATGTAGTATTGATTAGTATAAAAAAGCAAAATTTCTCAAAGCATGTGAAGCAGTGAGCATGGAAGTAACTAAATCAAACCAAACTAGGAACACTCAGTCTCAAATAAATACAGACTGAAATAAATACTAGCCCTTAAAATGAAGTCAAACACCTTGTAGTCCTCACCTGGCACCTTTCCACAACAGTGCTCCTGGACTCTCAGACTCTGTCTAGTTCTTTAGGTCCATCAACAGCATCAAACAGTATATTCAAATCTCATTTTGTCCCACAGTAAGTCTTAAGAGCAGGACCACAGTCCAATCAGCTGTCCTCAAAAGAAACTCCAAAGTAACTGAGACACAATCAATTAGCAATGCATTAATGACTTTATTATTAAGTTGTGCCATAGTTCAAAGGAACTCATTTGATGTTGTGAATGATTTGTTGTGTAATAGAAAGTTCTTTCCAAATCTCAGAGTGTTTCAATTATGTCTTTTTTTTTGTAATTTTTTTCCTTTACCAATTACAGAAAATTCATTCCCCATTGGATCGGGGTCTGGTCTGTTTTGAGAAAAACTGTTTTTAAGAGGAGCTGAAGATGTTGATGATTAAAATGTTTTTAATGACTGGAAAACTGAAAAGATGAGTCTATGGGAGTCATCTTCAAAGTGAATCCCTATCCTTAAATTATGGCAAATCATTCTAACTTTAGAGAATGTCTCTGGTTACCTCCCAGAGGACTTGTTGAATGTTTGTTGTTCTGTCTTAGAGGTAGCTTTGCTTCTCACAGCTGGGTCTTTTGATAAGATCTTGATGTATCATGACCTAAGGAAATCTAAGAATGGGAAACATGGGACTCCGCAACTTGAATGTCTAGTTTCTGAATGCAGGAAGGATGATATCAGAAGCTAAGTTGTACCTGGGAAGGAAATGACCTTTCTCTCCTAGAAGATTAAAATGGGCCCTGCTACTTCTAATTGCTGAATTAGATTAGAATCCTATGGGTTATGATCTATAGAGAGAGTGATTTATTTAGGCACTCAGACTTCAGCCAAACATTCACAGTTAAAAGCTCTCAAGGGTAGCAAAAGGCAAAAGATAAAGGCTTCCTGCCAAGGGAATAGAACTGGGTTGTAAATAAGCAAGGGAGCTTCCAAGCTGTTATTCTTGTAGCTCATTCAGTCTTTAAAGACCATTCAGAGGCTTGCTCTGAGTTTTCAATAGGTTGAGTTCCAGTGAGTGTGAAGCTACAGCCTGCTAAGGTTTCTCCCATTCTCTATTTCCCCATCACCATCTGCCAAGATAGAATTCTTTCATTTTGTGAAAGATGGGCTAGGTGAGTGATTAATCTCTACCCTCAAAGAAAAAATGAGTGTAGTCTTTCCTTTTGAGTCTGTCTTGGCTTCTGGCTGCGGGTGAGAAGGGATGAAAGTTTGGGAATCCTTCCATTTTGGCTCTCTTGTTCAGTCTCTCTGGAATCCAAAGAGGGTACCATGTGGTTATGTCCTTGTGCTCACCCATGGCCAAATAAATCTATATGGCACAACCAGTTTGACTTTTTCTGGTCATAGTGGTTGTTTCAGCCATCAACATGGTTAGCCACCAAGCAATTTATGTTCAAGTCGCTAGTCCGTTTCAGTTATTTTCACAACAGTAATAACTGAATCTGGTCCAGTTAAGACTACCAAACCATGTAGTAATCCCATTGACTGGTTGGCAGTTGTGGTGTTGCGCTGTGTAGACTCAAATGGCAATTTTTCCCAGGGGAGAATAAAGGATAATTAACACCTTCTAGGAACATGAGAGGGGTCAATTCGAGTGAAGTGATAGGATAGTAACATTGCATTACTTTGTGGCTAATCCTGAGTCTTTACAGAATGGAAGGAAAGAGGCACTGAAGAAGTTGATTTGCTTAATTATACCCTATAGTCTCTTAAGCACTACACATGCAGCAGGTGTTCAATAAATGTTTATTAACTGATTTTTATTAAAAAAGGGATTGGGGACTAGATCTATTGTGTCATTGGTATAGATGATTCCCAGATGAGGAAACACCTACCTCCAATACAGGCTGCTACCCTCCGTGCACCTCAAAGAATTAGAACTCTCTAGCAAACTGAAAGATTATGTCCAGAGTCACACAATCAGTATAAGTCTGAGGCAATACTTGAACTTCAGTCTTGATTTCAAGACCTTCTCACTATTTTAAAGGAGGGTTTGAGATTAAGATTCTACAGATCTAGTACCATCTATATACCTTGACCATATCAAGAAGGAAAGGGTAAAACCAAGGAATTATGGAAAAATCGAATTTGTTAGAGGAATGAGTTCTCTTATAAGAGACCCAATAAGGGATGCAGATAAGTGTTAACAGAGCACCTACTATGTGCCAGAGATTGTACCAGGCATTTTTGTTTTTAACAAATATCTTATTTGATTCTCACAACAATCCTGTTGCTATTATTAACCCCATTTTGCATTTGAGGAGACTGAGTCAGAAAGAGGTTACATCACTTGTTCAAGGGTTACATAGCTGGGAAATATCTGAGGCCGGATTAGGTGGCACAGTGGATAGAGAACTGGCTCTAGCGTCAGGAATTTTTGAGCTCAAATCTGGGCTCAGACATTTATTAGTTGCGTGACCCTGGCAAAGTCACTGTTTGCCTCAGTTTCCTCATTTGCAAAATGAGCTGGAGAAGGAAATGGTAAACAACTCCAGGATCTTTGCCAAGAAAATGCCAAATGGGGTTGTGAAGACAAGAATAACAGCTTTCTGATTCCAGGCTCAGTACTGAGCCATCAACTGCCTTGTATTAAGAGTTAGTAAGGACTACAGACTAGACCATGACTGTTTAAGTATGAATAGCATTCAAGATTGTGAATAAAGAGAAAAATCTCTTTAAGAACCAAGAGGAGTGCTCTCTCTGTCATAGGCTTACACCAATGGCCCAATTCAATGGCACCAGTGGCTAATTAAAGAAGAAATCTTCCCTTTATTGGACACTTTGGTTCCCCATTCAAAGAATCTTGAAGAACCAATATACAAAGAAGATTGACTCATTTTTCCTCAATTGTAAAAGAAAACTCTGCTTGTGGAGGCAGAGAATTGAAGCTTGTCCAGTTATCCTTCTTCCAATCATATGGAAATCATGCTGGAATAGTTAGTGAAAAGGGCAGTGAAAGAGGGGAACATTTCAGATGTTTACTTCTCCTTGATACATGTATCCCAGAGCTGCCTTCTGGTCTGGTAGCTCTATCCATCAGTAAACATTAACACCTTCTGGTTGGATCAGACTTGAGATAGATTCAATCATCATCTCTATGTTGATCATTCATAAATCTACCCATCAAGCCCAACTTTTTCCTGACCTCCTGTCTTGCATGACCATCTAGATATCCAGACATAGATCTCACATAGGCGTCTTAAATTCAGTGTGTCCAAAACTGAACTCATTATCTCTCCCCTCAAATATTTCCCCTTCCAAATGTTGAGAATAGCACCATTTTCCCAGTGACCAAGGCTCACTTTCTAGAGATTATCCTGGACACCTCACCATCTTTCACCCCTCCTATGCAATTTTTTGTCAAAGCCTATTGACTTCACTTTTGCAACATCTCTCAAATAACTCCATTTCCCCACCTCTAACTCCACCAGTTGACTGGATGAATAGATTTATGAATGATCAACATAGAGCTGATCATTGAAGGAAAGAGAAAGAAAGAGAAAGAGAGGAGAGACAGAAATAGAGAGACAAAGAGAGAAAGAGAGAGAAAGAGAGAGACAGGCAGAGACAGAGAAACAGAGACAGGAGAGACAGAGAGAGAAGGAAAGAGAAAGAAGAATGAGACAGAGACAGAAAGAAAGACAGAGACAGAGAGAGAAAGAGAGAGAAAAGAGAGAGAGACAGGCAGAGACAGAGAAACAGAGAGAGGAGAGACAGAGAGAGAAGGAAAGAGAAAGAGAAAGAAGAGAGAATGAGACAGAGACAGAAAGAGAGACAGACAGAGAGAAAGAGAGAGAAAAGAGAGAGAGACAGAGAAAGAGAGAGAGGAGAGAAAGAGAGAAGGAAAGAGAGAGAAAGAAAAAGAAGAGACAGAGACAGAAAGAGAGATAGAGACAGAGAAAGAGAGAAAAGAGAAAGACAGAGAAACAGAGAGAGGAGAGAAAGAGAGAAGGAAAGAGAGAGAAAGAAGAGAGAATGAGACAGAGACAGAAAGAGAGAGAGAGACACAGAGAGAAGAAACAAAGGAGGGGGGAAGAGAAAGAAATATGGTCAAACCTATACTTAATGGGGGAGAGATTTCAGGCTATTGCAGTAGTCCAAGTTTGAAGTTGTAAGAGCTTATACTGGGGTGGTGATAGTGTCAGGGGAGAGAAGAGATAGTATATAAGAGATGTGCAAAAGGCAAAATAAAATGGACTTGGAAGCATATTGGAAATGTGGGAGTGAGAATGAGGAGTTTAGCATGACATGTTGCCAGTCTGGGTGACAGAGAAGATACCCTTGATAATAATGTGGAAGTCAGAAAGAGGGAAAGATGAATTCTGTTTTGGACATATTGAGTTTAAGATTTGTATAACACATCTAGTTCAAGATATCCATTAGGCAGACTTAGGTTGGGAGGGAGAGGTTACGGTTGGACAAATATATCTGAGCATTAACAGCATAGAGAATCTATGAATTGAATAGATTCTATTGAACCTAACTATCATCCTATTGAATCCATGGTAGCTGATGAGATCATCAAGTGAAATAGTATAAGAGAAAAGGACTCATGAGAGAGTCGACATCCATCATCAATGGATATTCCATGGATGAAGACTCAGTATGAGAGACTGAGAATACAAGGTCAAAGGTGTAGGAGAAGCACCACAATAAGAGTAGTGTCAGAAATACCTCCATAGAAGACAACATTAGGGAAGCAAGTTCTTGACACTGTGAAAGATCACAGAGAGGTCAAGAAGAAAGAATGAGAAAAGACCACTGAATTTGGTAAGAGATCACTGGCGACTTCGGACAGAGCGGTTTCAGTTGAATGATGAAACCAGAAGACAGACTGTAGGGGATTAAGAAGAAAGTGAGGGAGAAGGAAGGAATGGTGATTCATAGATGGACTCCTCAAGGAGTTAAGCCACAAAAGAAAGGAGAACAGTATTTAACTATGGTTAAAAAGATAGATCAAATAAAAGGTCATTTTTTAAATGTTTTTTTGAGGATTGTAGAAATATTTGTAGTCAGGAGGGAAGCAACAAATATTCAGGGGGATACCATAGATCAATAAGAGAATTGGGGGAAGGGGAAGGGCAATGGTCTAGAGAAAGAGGGATGAAATTATATCACTTGTGCATTTAGAGCAGTTTGTTTTGGCAGAGAGAAGGACCACCTCATTACGTGAGTCAGGGATGAAGGCAGAGATAGGAAAGGAGAAGAGGGAGTTCTTGGTGAATGGCCTCACCTTTTTTTCAGTAAATAACAAGGCAAGGTTCTCATCTGAGACTGTGTGGAAAGGGGAAGCCATGGGAGATAGGAAGAGGCATGAAAAGGCTCACAAATGCTGCTGTGGTGATTGGGATAGTGAGTTATTTGGGGAGGTATAAAAGGATTGACTTGCAGTGGTGAGGGCCCAGTTGAGATTGGGTAACAAGAGTTTGTAGCATATAATCTTTTGGATCTTCCCAGCAGCCAAATTCTAGCTTTTGTGAAAGTGAAAATGACTGCTAAGGGGAAAACCAGGAAAGTCACCTTTCCAAGGATGGAGGCTCATAAATAACTTTTAGGAAGCCAGAAAACCTAGGAACCCCTCTATCTTTTTCATCCACTGAACAAGCTTATAGAGGATTCCAGATTTGATTTTGGGACTTTGTCATTGCCTCAGTAATGGAACTTGTATCTCTCAGGGTCTGAAATAACTCCCTTTAGCATGGATAGACATTCAACCGAAGTTAACTGTATTCATAGCTCTAAGGCTTCTGGTGACCTTTGTTGGGGACATGACAATACAGTGAGTGACATTGATATAGCAGATGCAAGTCTGTGGGAAATGGATAATTATATATATATAATGTATATGTATATATATTTATATACAAACACACATGTGTGTATGTGTGTGTGTTTGTATATATACTTTGAGGAAGGTTACATATATGCAAGTAACTGGGGAAATCTTCAGAAGTGGGAAGGGCAATTTATTCCTATATCATCTCTGCTTCTTAGCATCTCCAGTTTCTTTCAAGGCCCACCTCATATACCAATTGCTATGTGAGACTTTTCCTTATTCTTACAACTGCTACTATATTTCCCCTCAAAATTATGTCCCTATTTTGCAAATATCTATTCATCCATGTGTGTTCATCCTTTGTTGCCAAAGAAGACCATGCCATCAGAGAAATAATGACATGACTTGCACTTGACTTTGTTTTGAGTGAGGGAGGGCTGTATATGTCACCAGCCTCACTTCTCCTCCAGAGCCATCTGAATTCAGTGACCAGATATTCTTCAGGATGACTGGAGATGACCCAGGATGAGGCAAATTGGGGTTAAGTGATTTGCCCAAGGTCATAAAGCTAGTGAGCATCCAGTGTCTGAGGTGAGATTTGAACTTAGGTCTTCCTGACTCCTGCACTGGTGCTCTATCCATTGCACCATCTAGCTGTCTCCTATTCATCCAGATATACATATAAATAGCATACACATACAGATGCATATGTGCGTGATTATGTGAGTACATGTATGTGTTATTTCCATAACTAGGTTGTGAGAAACTTGAGGACAAAGATGTTTAATTTTAATTCCCAGTCTCTAGTACAATGTCTTGAACATAGTAGGCACCTAATAAATTGCTGATTAAGCTATCTGACCTTGGCAGAGAAGTCCCAAGTTTGAGGCTGGAGAAGACTAGATATTATAGACCAGGCTGGCATATCACCAGGAGTGACTATGGTGGGTCAGCTGAAACTGGCCAGATTTTTAAAGTGAAAAGAAGATACTGAAGGTTAAAAAGCTGGAAATAGGGAAAACGAGTAAACACTTTGTCCCAATTTCATATTGCTTCTGAATACATAGGGTTGTTTTATTTTGGTTTTGTGTTTATGACCCACCCTAGTTACTGCTGACACCCTGTAAAGTGGTCTCAGCCTACTGATTCCTACTGACTCAGCCAGACCCAAACAGATCTTTCTCTGTATAGTAAAAATTAAAACCCAAAACTGATAAAAATCTTATCAAACAAAATACAATGAGATCAGCTGGAATTTGGCACCCTTCTTTGATTGAGTAACCAACTTGTTAACAACTAAACATCTCAGTAGTTCACAAAAAGAAAAGATACCCTCTTGGTTTCTAAAGAAGGCAGTATTGACCAAGCTCAAGGGCACATCTAAGTAGTCGAAAAATGATGAGTTAGTTATCTGAGGAAAAAATGTTCTTTTTAGGATAAAACAAAGGTTCACTAGAGGGGAGACATTAATAAAATAGAAAACCAAGCTTCAGATTAATCAAATGTCACAAAATGTTGAGGGACTGGGAAGGTGATCTGTACCAGGAGACAGCTTGCCAAGAATAATGTACAAACAACTTAATCTCCTGGTCTCCGTGGAGGGATGTGTTGGCTATGACATTCCCAAAGCACATCTGGTGGCCCTCCATGAAGTAGCTTGTTGTCAGACAGAGAAATTATTTTCTAAGCCTTTTAGAAGGAAACAGCATTGTATTTTCCCAAGTCACGGTACATATGGCAGAAATGTATGGAAGAAAGAGCTATTAAAAATGGGACAGAAACTACATAGAGAAAGAAAAAAAAAGCAATATCTAGAGATTATTCTGTTCCAAATGGAAAAAGTCTGGACTATAGTGCTGGGAACAGAGCACTTAATCTGAGAGGAGATGCTCTGCAAAATATCAGCTGAGGAAGATCAAATCTAAGAAGAACTATATAAAGGTGATTGGGTCCTTGGACTTGCAGAAAAGCTATTATTGAAACCAATGTTTTATTTCAGAGAACATAGTCCGCAAATATTTATTAAGTACCTACAGAGGATGCAATGCTTTACTACACCTTTGAGAGTACATTTTTTAAAAAGATACTTTCTCTACTTTCAAAGAGCTTATAATATATTTGAGGACTCAAGGCAGATAGCCATGTAGTCAATATAAACCTTTATATCTCAATACAAAGACTTTGGCTCACAGTGAAAAATATAATTGTTTTAAGAAGGTGGTGAGGGGAAAGGGGCAGGAAGAGAATTCAGGAGTCCATGGAAAATGCAGTTTGTTGAAGACAGAATCCACTTCTCTCTAATACCACTAGATGTCCCTTTGGGGGGAATGTCTGGGGTATCTGTCTGTCCCACTTCCACCATGGAGAGAAGACACCTTCTGCTTACTTTCATTCAGTAAGTTTAATAGGAATTTAGTGACTAACCACAATATCCATAGATAGATAGATAAGGATAGGAATGGGGAGGCAGAGAGGGAGGAAGGGAGAGAGAGAGCGAGTGAGCACTACTAGTTTAGGGGTTTTAATCCTTCTCCTGAATGTCATATTCCCTTTGCCAATCTCTTGATTCTGAGTCATCACTTCTTCTTTGGAGTCTTTGTATTTTTATTCTTTGATTATTTCCTCCATTCTATCTAAACCTTCATTAATTTATATACGCCAGAAGGTAGAACAGCATTTCTTAATCTTCACCATTATTTTCTCTTGTGAAGGTCTGGATAGACCTTCTCTCTTGCAAAGAGACCACCATACATACACTCTGATGTAGTCAAGAAAGCATTGAATTTGTAGTCATAAGACCTATTCATGGGCAAATTATATAATCTTTCTGGGTGTACCTTAGTTTCCTCATTGTCAAATGAAGGAGTTAGGTGAGATAAACTGTAACACAAGTTTCTTAGCCTTTTTTTTTTTGGTATAAAAGACTTAGCAGACTGGTGAATCCCAGGGATCCTTTTGCAGAATAATGTTTTTAAATGCATAAAATAAATTGCATAAGATCATAAAGAAAGCAATCTTATTGAAATAAAGGTGTAATTTTTTTCTCATCTAAGTTTATGGATTCACTGAAATATATTCATAGACTCTTTTGGAGGTCTGTGAGCAAATAAGGACTCCTGATCTGAAGTTGCTTCCAGTTCAAAACCTAAGATCTTGTTATAGTCCTGTCAAGCTTTTTTTCCCTAGAAACAGAAGCTGTGGACAGGAGCCCCTGAAGCCTGCTATCAGGCAGAAGCAGGAAGAGTTTGGAGTTGAACAGTCCCCATGATCTGAGACAAGGAACAGGAGCAGATAGCTGCCTATGTGTGAACTCAGGCAAGAGCTGGGAGTAGTTGACCCATGGAAGAGGAGCTGTGGGGTTTGGAAATCAGCCTTGAGTCAAGAAGGATTTTCCTTGGACTCTGTGTGTTGATTAAAGAGATTGTCCTTACAGCCTTACAGTGACCCAGGGGTGGATGGTGTGCTATTTTCTGCTACCCCTTAAGGATGTGTTGTGGTATGGAAGACCCTAGCCTGGGACCCCCTGACTTTGGGATGCAGTGACATATGCATCATATAACATACTGAATGTTATGATATGTATATGTATTAGATGATATGTTTTGCTTAATGATATTG
The DNA here is from genome assembly GCA_028658325.1 of Potorous gilbertii. Lineage (NCBI taxonomy): Eukaryota > Metazoa > Chordata > Mammalia > Diprotodontia > Potoroidae > Potorous > Potorous gilbertii. The sequence goes on along the minus strand of CM053774.1, from coordinate 91,176,555 downwards.
TTATGAATGTTATGCTCTATTTTATTGAAAAATGTTTAATTTATTACTGAATTAATAGAGAATTCATTATACTATATGATTAGACCCTTAAAATTATTCACAACAACAGTCCTCAGGTGTGCTGTCTGTTGATTGGTGTTTACAGATCTTAATTAATGATTATTCCAGTCAAGAAGACAAATCACACATGTCCTGAAGGTAACGGAACTGTTTCTTCTTTAGTCTTGTACCCAAACTATATTGTTTTATTGCTTCTCCTGTTAATAGCTTGTTTGCATTTTTTTCTTGATGCAGGTGGGAACCCTGAGTGCATGACATTTTATGGGCATGGCATATTACTAGGTAAGGTAGATCATATGATATAATGAGGGGCAGCATGGAATTTTGAATAGAGAACTGGCCTTGAAGACCTGGGTTCAAATCTTCCTTCTGAATGATATTGGCTATAAGACCCTTGACCTCTCACTAAACTAGCTCCCTAAGACCTCAAGTTGTAGAAAAGTTGCTAACCTGCATTGACAGAGGGAATTTGCCACTCTAATCGAATCATATATCCATCTCATAATCATCTATTACATATATATATATATATCTTGTAAACCTAACAAATGAAGCAAACACACAGTTTCCTTAGACCTCTAACTCTTATATGTATTTTTCCCTTTTTTGCCTTACCTATTTGTGGTTGTATTGTTCAATTTTGTTTTAAAAGGAGTAGAAAAATAATACTTTAATCTGTATTCAGAGTTCATTACTTCTTTCTTGAGATGGAAAACATTTTTCATCACAAGTCCTTCAGAACTATCATGGATTATTGTATCGATCAGAGTAAGTTTTTTACAGTTGATCCTCATTACAATATTGCTGTTAAGTGTGCACAATGTTCTCCTGATTCTACTCATTTCACTTTGCACCAATTCATGTAAGTCTTCCCAGGTTTTTCTGAACATATAGCACAATAGTATTCCATTGCAGCTAAATACCACAACTTGTTCAGCCATTCATTCCCCAGTTGATGGATATCCCCTTAGTTTGCAGTTCTTTGCTTCCACAAAAAGAGTTGCTAGAAATATTTTTGCATAAATAAGTCATTTCCCTTTTCTTTGATCTCTTTAGGATACAGATCTAGTATTGCTGGATCAAAGGCTAGGCACAGTTTTATAGCTGTTCAGACATAACCACTTACTTTGAGAATAAATGAGAGTAAATGGTTATTTACATAGCACTTTAAGGTATGTTAAGTATGTTAAGCATTTTACAAATATTATCTCATTTTATCCTCTCAATAGCCTTGAGAGGTAGGTACTGTCATTTTATAGATGAGGAAACTGAGACAGTGACTTGCTCAGAGTCAAGTGTCTGAAGCTGGATTTAACTCATGCTTCTTGATTCTGGGTCTAGCATTCTATCCATTGTACCACCTACCTGCCTCTGGGGAGTTGTTGGAGGTGGGGAGAGAAGAGCCATTAAATGTATTCTGAAAGGAGTGGTACATCTAAGAATAACGGCTGAAATAGTTACAAAAGGATAGAGTTCAAATAGGCCTTAAAAATTCAAGCAAACATATGTTTTATGTGAAAACAATTGATATCCTTTAGTATTTCTTAAAATGTTATGGTTACTTTACAAATGTCTGCTTTATAGGGTTGTTTGTAAAACATATTATATGAGTTAGAAGACATTTTTTATCCGCCAACAAAAAATAGCATTCTACTATCGTAATTTAAATTTCTTTCCAGTATTTTGTAGATTTAAAATTTGAAAGAATAGTGATGGAATAACAAAATAGGCAAGAGACATCTTGAAATATTTAGCCAAATGATTCCCCCATCCCCACCCTGGGTCCATTCAAACTAATGCAGCTTTGTCTAGTTCTCTCTTATGAGCAGATCAGAATTCTACGGTGTACTGACACACTTGTACTTCTAACTTGGTTATGAAATTTTAAAATTGATTTCTTAATTAGAAGGTTAAGCAGGTCACAGGATCACTGCTTTAGAGATGGAAAGGAAAGGTGGAAAGTTTATTCTTATATTCTCAAACTAGATAACCACAGATTACCTAGGTTCCACAGTCATTTATTTAGTTTTCAAATGTTGGTTTCAAAACTTCTTACTGATGAGTTCACAGTTCAGATGTTTCAATGAAAGAAGCAATGTATTTCCAGTTTGGCCAATTTTGCGAGCAAGTATAAACGTGAATCTATGTGGTCCTAAATATGGACTCATGACTTCTTCATGGATTTGTGATTTCATCAGAGGGTACTAATTTCTCGAACATACCTTGCCATTCTCCATGATTCTTGATCCTATTTCCTTATGTCTGCTAATTCTGTAGAAAATTTCTCTATTATACAGAAAGTCTTCATCTTGCATCTTGAGACACCAATGTGCCAATAAAGCAATCTATCTTTTGTCTTTCATGCCTGCTATTTGTCTAGTCAATCTCCTCTTCTGGTTAAGACATTGTGGTTTTTTAATTGGTTTGTCATGTTTGTTGTCTTTGGTAATGTGTTAAACTTCCTTACCCTCACCATAAGTTTCCATTGATCTATGTATGATTTGAAATTTTAATCTATATGAGACTATAGTGTTCTACAATTCAGTGGCGTAGTGGAAAGAGTGATGGATTTGGATTCAGAGGCACTGTCTCTGCATCTGAACTCTGTTACTTACCTGTGTGACCTTGGGCAAGTCAGTAGCCTATCTAGTTTTTCCCTCTGTAAAATGAAGTGTTTGGATTAAATTACTTCTAAGATTCCTTCCAGGTCCAAATTTATTATCTTATGATTTATGCTTATTACTTATTGTATTGTATAACCATTTATTGTTTATTAATTTCATATTCTTTATTAGTCATTAAATACTTAATATGTATTATTATGTTATTTAATAATTTATTATATATCATTCAAATGATAGTTAATATTCCTCCATTAATAATCCATTATTCTTAAAGGTCCCTTATTGATAGTGCTTCCACAAAACCACAACTTCAATTAGATGGAAACGTAATGAATTTGAGACACAGAATGTCAAAGCTTAAGGCTATATCAATCACTCAAAAGAGAAGTAGGACAGCAGAGAAAATAAGTTCTAAAAATCCCACAAAAGTCTTTTACATATACAGACAAAAGCTCGAAATCCAATGATTATACTTTGTAATAAACATTTCATTGCATGATTCTCCAGGACTTTGATTCTCCTATGCTTCAAAAATATTTAATCATTTAAAAATGAACTCACTATTGCAAAGTGTCTACCCAGTCCCCCCAAACTATAAACCAGGAGTTTATTGTAGCCCATCATCAGGGGTAAAAGCTGCTTACCTATGTCTGAAAACAGTCTTCGTTGTCTAATATGGGGAGGGAAGGAATAAGTATCTTTATAGAGCCAGGCACCATGTTAATTACTTTTGCAAATATTATCTCATTTGACCCTTAAAACAACCATAGGAGGTAGGAGCTATTTTTATCCATATTTTTCAGCTCAGGAAACTGAGGCAAACAGAAATTAAGTGACTTGCCCAGGGTCACACAGCTAGTAAGTAAGAACTCAGACCTTCCTGTTTCCAAGCCTACTTTGTCCCACCACCATCTACTTCTATCTTCATCCCACTTGTTTAATTTACAGTATTTCTATGTACATTTGGTTTTCTCAATGACTTGATTCAAGTTCTTTCTCCTGGGAGCTCAGTTCTGCTTACTTGGAGCATTACTCCCTCTCCCCAATTGTCATTTCAGCTTTTAGTGAAAAAGTCAGCATTTTGTGGAGCCTGAGCCAACTTTAAAGCTTTTTAAATTAAGCTCTTCATAATCTAAGTATCCCCTCATCCCCAAAAAACTTGTGCATGTCAAAGGTGCTTGACATGCATATCAAATTCAAAGTTCGTTTTTTAAAACATAGTTTTGATTTATCTGAGTGCAATGCCCTCTCCCCAGTATCAAAACAAATACTTAAAATGTAAAAAACATGTTGTTTTTATACACAGATAAATCAGAAAAGGTTGAATGGAATCTTTCCAAACCTTCCAAAAACATTCACCTTTGAGCTGAAAATTGGCATGAAGAATTAGAGCCCAGAGGCTATATATTTTTTTTCTTTTGTGGGAAAATCTCAGATACCTGTTTTTGGGCCCTTTTTAAAATGTTCCCTTAACTAAAATTATAAATGTCAGCAATGAAACCAAAATAAATTTTGTAATCTTGCTTTCATAAAACCTGGGGAAAAGCCATCAATGACTTTATAACTTGAAGGGTTCCCTTGTCCAATCTTGTCATTTTAGAGATAAGAAAAAGGAATCTCAGAGAAGGGAAATGAAGCCACACATGTGAAGTCAGATTTTGAATCCAGGTCCTCTGGCTCATAATATCATGGCCTGTACACTGTACCAATAGTGCCCTCTAAATTATTTTTGTTTATCCTTAGTAGTCTTTACTTACCTTTTCCGGAAATTCTGAATCATTTAACTTAAAAAAATACTTTTTTTTTGAGAAAATAGAGTGGGAATTAGCTTACATGTCCACATGTCAAAAGTCTCTTAAAGATTCTCTGAGTCTTAATTTACCCATTTTTAGAATGGGAAGGTATATGGACAAGATGGACTTCTGAAACCCTTTCCTGCTCTTGACCTGCAACGCTAGGATTTTAATTTGTTGTTGTTCAGTCATGACTGATTTCTTTGTGAACCCATTTGAGGATTTCTTGGCAAAGAACTTGGAATGGTTTGTCATTTCCTTCTCCAGCTCACTTAACAGATGAGGAAACTGAGGCAAATAGGGTGAAATGTCTTGCCCAGTGTCACACAGCTAATTAGTATCTGAGATTGTATTTGAACTAAGGAAGATGAGTGAGTCTTCTACCATCTAGCTGCGTAAAGTTTCCCACCTCTTCATTATTCTAGTAAAAGCTACCACAAATTCTTCAGGTGGTAGGATAACAGTTAAAATAATGTTGGAACTGGAGTGAAAAGTTTAGCTAGGGCTGAAGTATGGTGCTGATATTTTCCAGTTATTTCTTCTTATGGATGATCTTAATGGAACATAATTGAATCAGTGGAACTGTCTTAGAGTTGAAGGGACTTTAAGAGATTCCCCAATCCAACTTATTTAAAATGAGAGAAATGTTAGCAGAAATTCATGGGACACAAGCTCAAGACTTTTAAATGTTTTTTAGCCTCATTGATTTCCTAATCTCAAACCATATAATCCTACACAATATTCCTTGGATCCTCCTGTCCTGCCCTCTCTGCTGTCTTCCTCTACCCCCCAACCCAGACCATTGGCATCAAAGTTGCAAAGTAATGAGGTTTATGTGGACTTGGTTTAGAGGATTTTGTCAAGGTTTTATTTCGTTTTGTTTTGTTTTTAGCATTTCTCTACTCCATCCTCTGCAAAAGATGCTTGTTAGCTTTTTGCTTCTGTTAATCATGAGCCCTGAAAGGTGAGTTGAGTAAATGGCTTTGGGATGGATAGTTTCTTGTTGCCTTTGAGTATATCATGAAACCAACTCTGCCAACTCCTACATTTGCTTTTTTCAGTCAGAATCTGTGAGTAGTTTTCACATTTAGGTGCAACATTTTCCAGTATTCTAATTTTATGGATTTTTGCCTTTACATTCAGGGAAATTTTGTAATAAAATCACGCATCATCCATATGGGCCATACTGGCCCACCTGCTATTCCATATACATACATAAATGTGTGTGTATGTGTGTGTGTGTGTGTGTGTGTGTGTGTGTGTGTAAGGAACAGCTAATAGCTATTGCCTCTTCTTACTGTGAGATCCTGCCCAGTGCCTCATGAGTTTTGGACCACTGGGAATTATAGGAGATGGGTGAAGGGAAATTAAGGGAGATGAGTGTCTCTGTATTGCCAGAGGAGAGGAAGAACTGTCAGCATCAGTAGGAGGCATCATTTTCTCCTACCCTGATGTCTGAAGTACCATGGGAAGAGTGGTATGGCTATTCATACCACTTGAATGAGTGAGGAGTCACTAACTGTAAGTTTTCTAGTGAGACATAGGAGTACCAGGACTTATCATTTGCCCTAATATGCCCTCCAGAGCCCCGGATACTGTCATTTGATCTCTTGAAGTACTCTAAGGACCTTTGAATCTTGCCATCTACAATGCTGCTGCACCCCTAGGCTTTCTTATTCATTATCTGCCCAGCCACTATTTTTTATACTATTATCATTAAGATTAAAAGGGGGGAGCTTCTCCAAAGGGAAAGGAGATTTTCTGTAGCTCAAACTTAGGGGAAAGGAAAGAGTCAATTAGAGGATTCCTGCAATTTTAATAATTTCTGAGACTATTTCTATTCTAGGCTGCTTCATGGACCCAGAGACAGACTTAAAAGGTAAATGAGTCAGTAACAGTGAGAAGGAGCAGTTGTTATGTTCAGGTAATTAATTAAATCTTCTTCATACACAGTACTCAGTTAACGGCTACACATGAATTCAATTAAATTTGAGAAATCTCTGACATATAGAAGTCAGGTTGCTATATTTTAAGGAAACAAATACAAAGATAAAATTGTACCTGCCCTGAAACACGTTGGATTCTACTTGGGGGATACACCACCATGTTCACAGAGAAGTAACTATAAGATAACATAGGAGGGGATAGAACCCTAACAACTACTGGTTCACCATAGTGGACTCATAGGAACACAGTAGCTTATTTATAGTTTTTGAGGGAACCACAGTGAATGAGTATCTGTTGTTAAGTGCTAAAAGCTCAGTGAATCTCAATTCTATTTGCATCATCCTATTTTTTGAAAATTGGCTTTTTGGTGGTTGTGATAAAAAGCAAGAATTGCTGGGAAATCATGGTGGAACAGGAAATGAAGCTAGAAGCATACAGTCTAATTCCAAGGTTTGAGAAGGTGTGCAGCGTCCAACAGGCATACACATCCCATCAGTAAATAACTCTATTTAAGAATGGAATAAGAATATCCTTTTTTCTTTGATTTATGTGTATTTTCTAACACCTAATAAGTTATGATATAAGTACTTATTAAGTTGTTTAGACCTAATTACTTAATAAATATGATTGTTAAGACCTAAATTCGATTCTTAGCCCTGATATATAATAGAGTGTGACCCTATGAAAGTCACATTTTATCTCCTGGTTCTGGGACTTTAAGTCTTTCTTTTGGCCTAGAGGTGTTATGAAAAAATTACTAAGACTGACATTCATTGAGAAAGTTGGGGAACCTCTGAACTAGGGGCATCAAGAATGGCAGAGATTCTCAAAGGTACATTCCAGGCACAGCAGTCTCCACTGAAGGCACAGAAATAGGAGATAAAATGTTAAATTCAGGGGACAGCTACTGACTAGTTCAGTTTGGTTAGAATAAAAAGAGTGAGGAGGGAAGTGTATGAAATGTCTGGAAAGATTGATGGGAGCCAGATCTTGGAAAACTTTGAATGCCAGTTTGAATTGTGAATTGCCCAGAGAAATGACCATATAAACATGTAACTGAAGCTTCTAGCTTTTAAGTGGGTGTATGGAATGGTTGCTGGTAAGCAATTTTTTTTTCTCAACATGCCTCATCTTATAAAAACTTTGCAGTTTTATGACCACATCAATGGTCAGAGATAAGAAAGTGTCATTTAGCTTAATGAACATATAAATTTTAAACCCATCTGTTTTAAAAATTATAAGAACTTGTAAAGATGTTTGAGAAAGGTACAAAAATATTTCTTCTGACATTTTAGGAGGGCATTTTAGGTTTACTTTCAAAGTTTCAAGAAACCAAATGACTCTCCATTTCTTTACAAGTGGTTTAATCACATTGGTGGTGTGGTTATAGTCCAGATGACTCTCTTGAGGGACTAAGAGGAGAATTGCCAATATTTCTTGTGTTGAAAGGACCATAAAGGAGAAACAGAACATACTTCGTGGGTTGATAAATAGTCCAAAGAATGAATGTCATGAGTATTGCAAGACTATATTGTTTTATTTGTGTGTATGTGTGTTTCCTTTCTGCTGTGACAGTGAGGATTGGTGGTTTGAGTTTGAGAATTAATTTTAAGAAATAAAGAGTTTGTTGTTATCATTTAATCCATACTTGTGTTTCAGTTGGGATATGGCAGGAGAAAAAGTCTGGTTTAGAATTTTAAATGGGAAAATAAAATTAAATAAAATATTTGGAGAAAGATAAAGAGCTGGCAATGCTACTTAATTCACTGAACACAGTAATAACACATTTCTTGAAGACTTCAAATAGATTCTTAGTAATTCTGTGTCGAATTTTAAAAATCAAACTCTCCATGGAATGAATTAACCATGAAAAACGTGGAAAGTAAGTAGATGTTCTTTGACCCTTTCCGAGAGAAAGCAAACTTGTTAGAGACCTGGCCTTGGATTTAGGAAGACCTGGGTTCAAGTCCTGCTTCTGATATATCCTGGATCCATGAACCCCAAGCAAGTCTTTAAGCCTGTAAGTTGCAGAACAATTGATTAGTTCTGCATTAGTGGAGGGAGATCCAGTAGTTCACAGGTCCTGAGCAAACAAAATAATAACAACAAATCCTGGAAATAGGAGCTCCCTAATCTTTTACAATGACAATAGAATGTTCCTCAAAATCTTTTGCTTCATCAACTGACAATCATTTGCTAAGTATTTTACGGTGTGCCAGTCATTGTGACAGACATTAGGGATACAAAAAGTCTATCCCCAGGAATCTTACATTCAATCTATATCCTAGTATGATATTCCTCTCTCTAGAAACATTGTCTTCTGATTGATGCCTCATTATGATGTGGTATTGACTCCTGGCATTTCTGAATGCTCTGCCAGTGTGGGGAAGCTTTGCCAAGCCCTATCAAGTTGTAAAGCCTTTGAGTATGAGCCAAAAGGTATGACTGTAACATAAGGACCAGCACATGTAAGTTCAGAAGGTTCATTACCAGGTTGGCCACAGGATAACTGATTTTTTTTTTTTGGTAACAGTGATATCAAAGATTCTCTCTGGTTGGTTGGCTGGTTAGTGTCCTTCATTCTTGAAGAGGACCAAAATGACATCATTATGCTAGAGTCAAGTTTCAGTGTGTCCGACTGTGGCTGATCAGACCAATAAGAGCTCAGAATGTTCTTCTACAGGTCGGGCACAAATAGTTCATGTGAACATTTGAGTCAATTCTCTAAATTTGTGTATCCTGCGTTTCCTTTGAGCTGTTTCAATTCTGGTTTGCTCATAGAGCAAAGCACCTTCTCTGATGTGGGCACACCATGCTGAGTGGTGCTGTGCCATTGTCTTCTACGCCTCACAATCAATTCCAAAGTTCTTAAGAGAGACCTTGAGATTGCCCTTGTATTTCTTCTTCTGATCACCCTGTGAATGCGTGCCCTGTATGAGTTCTCCATGAAATGATCTTTCTGGCAAATGTACATTTTTGCATTTGAACAATGTGGCCAGCCTATCAGAGTTGTGTTCTCTGAAGTAGAGTCTGAATGCTTGGCATTTTAGTTTAAGAAAGGACCTCAGTGTCTGGTATTTTTTCCTACTGGGTGATCTTCAAAATCTTCCAAAGACAATTCAAATGGAAGTGACTCAGTTTCTACTAAGGAGTAAAAAGGTTGACAGCATCAGTAGAAGGAGAACCCATAGTAATGAAATTACATATACTTTATGTCTTGAAGTACCTGGATATCCTATGTGAAACCCCAAGTAAGCTAGAAAATCTGTTTTCAGTTATATCCTACTGTGAATACTGGAGATGATGCATCCTGGAATTTTCCACTTCATGTCATTAACTTCCTCATTAATGCAGAAATGAAATAATAATTCCCCCTCCCAAGTCCCACATTCTTCTGCATGAGAAGTATATGTATCAAGATTATTGGACATGAATAGTCACAGAATTTGCCAACTGAGTTGAGGCAGATGTTTTTTTCTATTTTCTTTCCGAGTGGTTTGTCATTATCTTTTCAGCAAGAAATTGATCAGTGGAAATAAATTGTGTCAATTTACCTCACAGTATTAAAACATTCTTAGATATTTGGCTTTCTTGACTTGCGTGTTCCCAAAACATTGTCTCTGTCAGGCAATGAGGCATCATTTAATGCCCAGGAAGAAGTCTGAGATTTTTAGTTGCAGCCTTGTTATGATTATCTAGAAATCTCAAAAAGGTTAAAGGGATGGACTAAAGAGATGTCCTTTTATGGAATGAAAGAATGTGAGAAGTGAAAACAATCTCAGCGAGCATGTAGGGCAATCCTTTCATTCTACAGATGGAAAGATTGAGGCTTGGAGAAACTAAGTGAGTTGCTCAAGGTAACATGGTGACAGAACACAGTTCTCCTGACTTCCAAAAGTTCGGTGACTTTTCCATTATGTCAAGTCGTGTGTTTGATCTCTGTCTTTCCTTTTACTTGTAAAGAAAGTAGCTCATTTCTTCTCACTATAATTTAAAAAAACTGTATTATACAAAGGCTATACAGTTGCAGTGCAGGTGTATAGAACCATCCTCAAAGCCAGGGAGACCTGGGTTCTAATTTTAACTTTGTCACATTTTGGCTTTATGAGTCAGAACCAATTATTTAACTTCTAGTATTGTAGGCAGGAAAGAATATTTTCATAGAGGATGTTACCATCCTACAGTGGTTGAGGAATTTTCTTCATCTGGGAATTCCCTATAGTAACTAAATCGCAGGTCCAGCCCCTCCTACAGGCAAAATCAAACTAATGAGACTGTACAATTAGTTAATTAATGGTCCTATAGACTGCCAGTGAGAAAAACTTAATTTTAATTCAAAAGACAGCTCTATCCCTGGCCTATTGAGAGAAATTAAGGAAATGGAAATATACTCAATCTGTAGGGGACAATTCCTCATCTGTGAAACAGGAATAATGAGTGACTTCACTAGGATGGGGGTGTGGGTTAACTAGTTAATATTTGGAAATAACTGTGCCAAAGTCAAGAATTAGTATCATTTGAAGAACTGAGAGTTTGGGTATTTATTTGACTGTGCACATTCAAACATCAATAATCTTCTGTCTGAAGAAGGGATTCAGAACTTGAGAAACTCTGAGTCTGGGAATCAGACTTAGCCCTTAAGTGAGGCATGTGTGGTTGGATTGCATGTGCATAACTGAGGGCAGAATTTGGCCCATAAAGTTCTGAAAAGTCTGGAAATTTAAAAGGCCTGGAAAAAATGGAAATATGTTTGATAAAATAAATTATGATGTGAATGGAGTCAAATGAGATTTCCTATATTAAGGAAATAGTGATTTCACTTTTGTGAGAAATTGAAATACACACACACACACATATACAACAATATTTATAGCTTTTAATAACAGAAAACAAAGACTTTTGGAACACCTTGTACATATGACTACACACCTTGATATGTGTGTGTGTGCATGTGTGTGAGCATGCAGAAGAATGTTGACAAGTATGCCTCTGGGAGATAGGGGAGAAGTTATTGCCATGGATCATTCCCAAGACTCTCATGGCCCTGGACAATCACACATGAATGAATATCCAGTTAGGAGGAAAGAATCCTCCCTCCCCATGCACATACACAAATGTAGTCTGCTGTGTGCAAGCATCAAGACCCCAGCATCAGCTCTTTAAAGAGCAACCATACTGGAAATCAAGGGAATGCTCATCAATTGGTCACAACTGAATAAGTTGTGGTATATAAATATAATGGAATACTATTTGTCTATAAGAAATGACAAACAGGAGGACTTCAGAAAAGCCTGGAAAGACTTATATGAACTGATGCTGAGTGAAACAAGTTGAACCAAGAGAATATTATACACAGTAACAGCCACAGTGTGTGGGGACTGTTTTTGATAGACTTAGTCCTTCAGAGCAATTAAGGACCTAAAACATTCCCAAAGAACTCTTGAGGCAAAATATCATCCATATACAGACAAAGAACTATGGAATTGGAATGCAGAATGAAGCAGTTTGTTTTCTCTTGTGTTGTTTTGTTTTGTTTTTTTCTCAGGGTTTCTCTCATTTGTTTTAATTCTTCTGTGCAACATGACTAATGTGAAAATGTGTTTAATAAAATGTGTGTGTAGAACCTATATAAGATTGCATGCTGTGAGAAGAGAGAGAGGGAGAAAATTTAAAATTTATGGAAGTGATTGTTGAAAACTGAAAACAAATAGATTAATTAAACCAAAAAAGAACAATCATAAACTCTCTGGGAGATGCATAATCAAGTGCTGTGTTAGAGTGTCTGGTATGTTTTTATATCTATTAATTCCTTAACCATATTCCCTGCCCTCACTATTAGACAATGTCAGTTTACAAATAGGCCCTTTCCACTATTATTTATACATATAGCTTCAATAAATAAATATAGCTCCACTGAAGAAAGCTATCTTTTTGGGTCAGTGTTAAGTTCCATTTGAATTCTTTTTTAACTTATCATTAAAACAGGATGAGGAGAGCTTTCCCTTTTAATAAATAGTCAATTTCCCTGATCTAGAATAAATTTTCAAAGACTTCTACAACGAGACCTCTTGGTCACCTTCAACCTGACTTAGTCAATCGGTCAAATGATTTACTGGGGTGTGGCTGGTGTGTATGCTATAGCAGGTGAGAGTTAGATGGAACAGGTGGATACCAAAGGTGGAAAGTAGCCCCCAAAAGAGCTCAGCATCCATCACAGTAGAGGTACTAGTTTATTTGTTTTCCCTGAACACACTCTACTGAACACACTTAAAGGTTGGGTAAAAGGAGAGTCCTTTATAAACTTTGAAGTGTTAAAGAAATTTGTGTCATCATTTTAAGTTCCTCTCCTAAGGGAGATTAAAGAGTAAATGAGAGAATTGTCTTTGTCTTTAAAAAGCCTACAGTCTAGTACATGACTATAAAATAGGAAGATCAAGAACTCTGGTCAATATAAGATCAACTGTGATGCAGAATAGAGGACCAGTGATGAAACATGCTATCCACTTCATGACAGAGAAATGATGGACTCAGGATTTAGAATCTCTCTCTCTCTCTCTCTCTCTCTCTCACACACACACACACACACACACACACACACACACACACACGTTGTTAATTTGTTTCAGATGTCTGACGCTGTGACCCCATTTGAGGTTTTCTTGATATAACTACATGAATGATTTGCTATTTCCTTCTCTAGCTCCTTTTTCAAATGAGGAACTGAGGCAAACAGGGTTAATTGACTTGCCCAGGGTCACACAACTAGAAATGTTTGAGGTTATAATTGAACTCAAGAAGATGAATCTGCCTCTCTAATCCACTGCAACACCTAGCTGCCCCTCACACACATCCATCTATCTATATCTCCCCCTCTCTCCCCTCTTCTTCCCTCTCTTCCTTCCCTCTCCCTAACTCCCCTCCCCTCTCATTTTCCCTTTCCTCCCCTCTTCTTTCTTCTCCTCCTCCTCTCCTCTCTTCATTCCATCTCCTCCCCTTTCCTCTCCTTTTGCTTTTCATTTCTTCCCTTCTTCAGTGATGGCACAGAGAAGAAAGGGAGGGCAGAAAAATAAATTTTTGTTAAATGAAGAAAAAAATTAATTTATAAAAAAGAGTAAAACAGACAGAACCCCACAGACTTGTTGGTATTAAATATAGGAATCTTGTTTCTTTTACTGGAAGCTTTCCCTAACCTCTATTCATTCTACTGCCTTCCCTTTGTTAATTATGTCTTATTTATCCTATATATAGCTTATTTGTACATAGTTATTTGCTTGTTTTCTCTCCTACTAGATTGGGAGCTCCTTGAAAGCTTGGACTATTATGTTATTGTTCGACTCTTATTTGTGTCCCTAGAACTTAGCACAATGCCTGGCACATAGTAGGTGCTCAATAAATATTTATTGACTGACTAATGGTCAGTACCTCAGGTATGTCTCTAGAACTCAGATTTTTAAATTAGTTGTTAATATGAATCTGTGGATGAAGTGCCTTGTATTTATGAAATTACAAAATTTAAACCATCAAAAAAGTTCCATCCCCAGTGTCTGATATTGCAATACAAAGACAAAAACAAAATAATTTCAGCCCTCAAGGGACTTATATTCTATAAGAAAGAATATAGAATAAGGGACAATGACTAGATCTATGATTTCACTAATACAGTCATTCCTCTCCATTCCACAGTTTCACATTCACAGTTGTTCCTGGGTTTGCCAGTCATAATTAAAAGAGAATTTGGTGAGATTGCCTGTGTTCCGTGGAAAAAAAAATCACAGAAAACCAGCATATGTAAGAAAAACTTAAAGAAAAGTAAGTCATAAAGATATAAATTTGGTATATTATTAATCTATTTTGTAATGTACTACCATAAGTATACATGCATAAATTGCATATGCATAAATTTATCATAAAATTAAATTTTGTTAAAGGTTTCAGTACTCCAAAGAGCTACTGGGTACACACTCTTTGGGAATGCTTCCTCTTTGTCTCTCTTACCAACCAGACAGTCACACAATTTTTCTCTAGTAGTGATCTATGCCTTTTGAAGGAGAAGCAAATCCATGAAGCAGTTATTCCAGCTTCCTGGTGACTGTACAATATACTAATCTCTCTTCTGTAGAAATGGCAACTTTTTAATGTGTACACTCTGTTGTTTTGCTTGTTTTGTGCACTAAATAAATAGGATCAGAATTATTAAAAATAAGGGTTTCAAGTGGGACCTAGAATTATTTGTGGTTTTTCACATATAAGGAATTCCTGTTTCCCTAACCCCAGTGAATGTCCTGGAATGTCTGTATATAGAATTCCCAGATAAGATCTACCACTCCATCTCTATCAATGCAGATTAGCACCTTCTCCCTAAAGAGCACTGAGAGGTTAAATGATTTGCTCAGAATTATATAGCCAGTATATGTCAGAGATGGAATTTGAACCCAATTCTTCCT
>CM053774.1:91150528-91161187 GCA_028658325.1 Potorous gilbertii | reverse complement strand
TCTCAGAAGTCAAGTAACTGGCTGGGAAAATACCCAGAAAAGGGAAAAAAAATAAGACTAGAGAAGGTTACTTTCTTGGTGGACAGATGATTCTGCCCTTCCTCTCTGAGGAGGAAGAACAATGCTTACTATCAGGTAAAGACATAAGAGTCAAGGCTTCTGTATCCCAAACATCTGAAATAGATATCCAATGGGCTCAGGCCTTGGAAGAGCTCAAAAAGGATTTTGAAAATCAAGTTAGACAGGTGGAGGAAAAACTGGGAAAAGAAATGAGAGAGATGCAAGAAAAGCATGAAAAACAGGTCAATACCTTGCTAAAGGAGACCCAAAAAATGCTGAAGAAAATAACACCTTGAAAAATAGGCTAACTCAATTGGCAAAAGAGGTTCAAAAAGCCAATGAGGAGAAGAATGCTTTCAAAAGCAGAATTAGCCAAGTGGAAAAAGAGGTTCAAAAGCTCACTGAAGAAAATAGTTCTCTCAAAATTAGAATGGAACAGATGGAGGCTAATGACTTTCTGAGAAACCGAGAAATCACAAAACAAATCAAATAAATCGGAAGATGGTTCATAGGTTTTCCTTAGGGAGGCAAAGAAATTGGCTGAGTGGGTTTGTTTCATCATGTATCTGAAAGTTCCAGGAAACATAGTGTCATGGGAGACTTGATTATCTAGCCTTATAAGGCTCATAAAGAACATGAACAAAAGATCACTATAAAGATAATTATAGTCTGTACCAACATGGGTTGCAGAAAATGGAATGTTAAAAGACTTTTTGTGAAGAATTTCAAGAGACTCTTCATATAAAATCAACATACTCACTACCCATTGACTTTAACCCAAGTTTTAGCACTGGGATAGATGGAAATAATAGATTGGAAAATATGGATCTGGATTGAATGAATTAGAATAGGCAAAGAAGAAACTAAGTTATCATGCTTTACAGATGATATGATGATATACTTAGAGAACCCCAGAGAATCAAGTGAAAAACCACTTGAAATAATAAACAACTTTGGCAAAGTTGCAGGTTACAAAATTAACCCAGATAAATCATATGCATTTCTATATATTGTTAACAAAGTCCAGCAACAAGAGAGAGATAGAAAGCAAAATTCCTCTTAAAGCTATGGTAAACACTACAAAATACCTGGGAGTCTACCTGCCAAAACAAATATCTGGGAGTCTATCTGCCAAAACAAACTCAGGGACACATATGAACAGAATTACAAAATACTTTTCGCAAAAATAAAGTCAGATCTAAGTAAGTGGAAAAACATTATTTGCTCATGGGTAGGCTGAGATAATATAATAAAAATGACAATTCTATCTAAATTAATTTACTTATTCAGTGCCATGCCAATCAAATTACCAGATAATTACTTTCAAGAGCTAGAAAAAATAGTATCAGAATTTATCTGGAAGAAAAAGTTGCAGAATATCAAGGGAACTAATGAAAAGAAATGCTAGGGAAGGTGGCCTAACCATACCAGCTCTCACATTCTATTATAAAGCAGTAATTATCAAAACCACTTGGTACTGGCTAAGAAACAGAGGGCAGACTAGTGGAATAGACTTGGTACTCAAGACACAGTAGTTAGTGAATATAGCAATCTACTGCTTGATAAACCCAGGGGACCCCAGCTTCTGCGATAAGGACACACTGTTTGACAAAAATTGCTGGGAAAACTGGATAACAGTGTAGCAGAAAGTGGGCATAGACCACTGTATACAAGAATAAAGTCCAAATGGACACATGATCTAGGTATAAAGATTGGTACTATAAACAAATTAGGGGAGCAAGGATTTGTCAGATTTATGGAGAATGGAGAAATTTATGGCCTGACAAGAGATAGAGAACATTATGAAGTACAAAATGGATCATTTTGAGTACATTAAATTGAAAAGTTTTTGCACAAACAAACCCAATGCAACCAAGATTAGCAGGAAAGCAGAAAACTGGGAAAGAATTTTGGCAACTAGGGTCTGTGATAAAGGCCTCATTTCTAAAATATATAGAGAACTGAGTCAAATGTACAAGAATACAAATCATTCCCCATTTGATAAATAGTCAAAGGATATGAAGAGGGAATTTTCAGAGGAAGAAATTAAATCTATCTATAATCATGTGAAAAATGCTCTAAATTACTATTGATTAGAGAGATGCAAATGAAAACAATTCTGAGGTCCCACATCACATCTATCAGATTGGCTAACATGACAAAACAGCAAGATGTTAAATGTTGGAGGACATGTGGGAGAGTTGGAACACTAATTCATTGTTGGTGGAGCTGTGTGCTCATCCAACCATTCTGGAGAGCAATTTGAAATATACCCAAAGGGCTACAAAAATGTGCATACCCTTTACCCAGAAATATTGCTTCTAGGATTCTATCCCAAAGAGATCATCAAAATGGGAAAGGGTCCCACATGTATAAAAATATTTATAGCAATTCTCTTTGTAGTGGTCAAAAACTGGAAGTCAAGAGGATGCCTGCCAATTAGGGAATGGTTGAACAATTGTGGTATATGAATGTAATGGAATACCATTGGGCTATGAGAAAGGATGAACAGGAAGACTTCAGAGAAGCCTGGAAAGACTTATATGAATTGATGCTGAGTGAAAGGAGTAGAACGAGGAGAACTTTGTACACAGCAACAACCACAGTGTGTGAGGAATTTTTCTGGTAGACTTAGTACTCCATTGAAATGAGAGGACTTAAAAATTTCCAGTGGATTTTTGAGGCAAAATGCCTTCCATATCCCAAGAAAGAACTATGAATTGGATCACTGAGAGAAACAGACCATTTTCTTTTGTATTATGTTTTGTTTTGTAGTTTCTCCCATATGTTTTAATTCTTCTATGCAGCATGTATTTAATAAGAATGTACATATAGAACTTATTTAAGATTGTATG
This sequence comes from Potorous gilbertii, assembly GCA_028658325.1. NCBI lineage: Eukaryota > Metazoa > Chordata > Mammalia > Diprotodontia > Potoroidae > Potorous > Potorous gilbertii. The sequence goes on along the minus strand of CM053774.1, from coordinate 91,158,272 downwards.
CTATTTCAGGGAGGGAGTGGGAAGGGAGAGGGGAATGAGGGGGAGTGAAGGAAAAATAATCTAAAATATATAGAAGTGATTGTCAAACACTGGACACAAATAAAGTAATTTAATTACAAATAGAGTAAGATACAGAAGAATCAAAAGGCTTATAGTATTCACAGAAGGTTTGTATAAACTTTCTGTAGCATATAGACTTTTTCAAGAGGGAGTTGGAAGATAGTGGCTAGATGAGAACCAGACTATGTCACATGAAAAAATGAAATTGACTATTTTAATAGACAGAGAACACACACACACACACATACACACACACACACACACATAGAGGATTTAACAGTCCTATCAGATTCCAGTGCTTGTGCATTGTCATGCCACTCATTAATTAAAGCAAAGGTCAAATTTATCAAGTTGAAGAAAGAATAAAGAGGAGATGAAGATATGTTCAATATAATTGCAACCTGATTTATTCAAATAAGAATTGATATAAACATGGGAAATGGAAAAAGTCAAGTATTGAGCTTGATTTTCCCTGTCTTTCAAATGCAGAGTAGTTACTAAAATGATGGACCCAAAAGAGGATAGAATCCTTGCAGAAAAAGAGGGGATACGGGGAGAGAGAGAGAGAGAGAGAGAGAGAGAGAGAGAGAGAGAGTAAGAGAGAGACAGACAGATAGAGAGAGACAGAGACAGAGACAGAGAAACAGAGAGAGACAGAGAGAGACAGAAAAACAGAGCCAGAGAGAGAAAGAGAGAAAAAGAGACAGACAGAGAGAGAGACAGAGACACAGAGAGACAGACAGAGGCAGAGACAGAGACAGAGAAAGACACAGAGAAAGACACAGATACAGAGAGACAGAGAGAGAGAGAGAGAGAAGCTATACCAAGTTGAGAATAAGCAACAGTCCTCAAACTCATTGGTGCATTAGCGGGGTTTCTACTGCAAGTATTTGAAGGGTTCCTCTGGCACAATGCGTATATTACACAATTTGTACTGATGGGCAGGAAAGCCCCCGAGGCAAGCTCTGTGGAGCACTCAGAACTTGGTCAGACTTTAAAGATGCCAAGGTCATCCTCTGTGACTTTGACTTTTCTTGCCACTGAACTTCCATGACTCTGGAAGAGAGAGAGTGAGGCTGACAACTTTATGCAACTCTGCCTCACTTAAATCCAATTTAAGACATCACCCCATGATGATAAGGTTAAAATGGATAAATGACCTAGGTTTAAAGAGAGATTACAAGAAAATTTGAAGAGCATGGAACATATAACTTATCAGACTTATAGATAGGTGAATAATTTAAGAATAAACAATAGAAAAAGAGTGAATGAGTATAAAATCAATCATTTCAATTACATTAAATTAAAAAGTTTTTGTACAAATAAATAAATGTAGCCAAGATCAAAGGGAAAGCAGAAAATTAGGAAAAATTTATGGACAGATTCTCAGATAAAGGTCTCATATCTCAAATAGAGAAAGGATTTTGTCAAGTCTAAAAGAATATGTCATTCCTCAATTGATAAATGATCAAAGGATATAAACAGGCAGTTTTAGATAAAGAAATCAAAACAATTTATAGTTATATGAAAAAATGCTCATTGTCTAGAGAAAACTAAATTAAAACAACATTGGAATATCATTTTTCACTTATCAGATTATCTAAAATGATTGAAAGGGAAAGCCACAAATGTTGGAGATGATATGGAAAATTGGGACATTAATTCACGGTTAGTTGGACTTCTCAACTGATCCAATCATTTTAGAGAGCAATCTGGAATTATGACCAAAGAGTTTAAATTGTCTAAACCCTTTGTCCCAGTAACACTCCTACCCCTACTAAGTCTGTTCCAAATGTGATTAGGAAAAAAGGGAAAGACTCTACGTGTTCTAAAGTGTTTATGGTAGCTCTTTTCGTGGTGGCAAAGAACTGGAAATTGAAAGGATGCCCAACAATTGAGGAATGACTGAATAAGTTGTGGCATATGATTTTTGTGGGCTACTACTGTGCTATAAGGAATGATGAGCTTAATGATCTTAGAAACATAAGGATAGACTTGCATGAAATAATGGAGTGAAATGAAAAAAACCAAGACAGTGTTGTATACAGTAATAGCAATATTGTTTTAAGAACAACTTTGAGTGAATGTCATTCTATTTAAATACCCAAATTAATTAAGAAGAACATATGAAGGAAGACACTATCTGCATCCAGAGAAAGAACTGATAAATTGAAATATGTATAGAATGATTAATATATATTCTGGGGAGGAGGGAAGAAAAAAAGGAAAATAAATTTACATGATAACTTTATTATATATTTAAAAGGAACAGCACATTGTACACAATAGACTTGCAGTTTCATGTGCAATAATCTTTTTTATATTGTATTATACTATGTATGGAAATGCTTATTTTCTTTTATAAATTAAAAATAAAAGAAATTAAAAAAAGGAATGATGAACAAGAAGATAACAGCAGGTGCTCAGTTGGTTGGTTGATTTCTTTAACTGATCTGACATTCTATAATAAATAAAACCACAGAAAGATGACTGTTCAAAAACCTAATTATTGCCAGATGAAGTAATAAAACATGCTTATTAAAGGTGTTTGCTATTGTCAAACATGATGCCTTATGCAGTGTGAAGCTCAGTGTCTTTGTGACTAGCTGGTGACTTCCTCTCCTCAGAGAAGAGATGTTAGCCATTCATCAGTATTTATTTTAACTTATTAAAGAGTTGTCTAATGGAGTTGTTTTCTGTTTGACTGATTCTAATCTCAGTGTTTGGTTCTCATGTAAGGTTTACAACAGTCGATTCTAGCGTAGTAATCCTTCTTACCATTCTTTTCCCTCCCTAACAGTATCATTTGGTATGTTTTGCTTAATTTCTTCTGGTGGATAGAGAGCTGGACATGAACCTGAGCTTAAATTGGTTTCAGACACAACTTCTTGTATGATACTGGCTAAGTCAGTTAATCTCTGTCTGCCTTAGTTTACTCACCTGTGAAATGAAAATAAAAATAGCACAATCTCCCAGGGTCATTGTGAGAAATAAATGAGATAATAACTGTAAAGCACTTTGCAAACCTTGAAACACTATATAAATGATTACTGTTGATAATCTTGTTTATAACTTCTACTTTAAAAATTTTCCCCACAAAATCACCTTGAGAGTTATTTCTTGTCTGAATCAAATGAGATAATATGTGTAAAGTGCTTAGCACAGTGAGTGGCACATAATAGGTTAAAGGTGAATAAAAAATGCATGTGGATCCCCCCAACCTCCTAATATGATTGAAATCCACATGATCAGAACATTTCTTTGAGGCTCTTCCTAATCTTTCTGAATTCCTCTCTTGTAGATTTACCTGTTGGGCTTTTCACAACTCACAACATTTCTTCATTGTGTTCTGTATTTTCAGTTCTTTATTCAGCTTTTTAGCCTCAGATTTTTTTCAGAACTTGGATCAAACTCTACCTTCACTTTCTTGGATGAGTTGGGTAGACCCTACTTGATTCTGAGTTGTTTCTTAGGACTAGGCTCTCTCTTCTGCTTTGTCTTTTTGCTGTTTTTAAGGTCAATGTTATCTACACACTGTGTTGGGAATAAGCCACCTAATCAGTGGTCTGCCTCCCGCACAGTGTCTACCACATTCTAGGGTTAAGCACCTAACACTATACAAGAGCCACAAGAATGAAACAGTTCCTCTCCTCCTGGAGCCTATAATCTCTCAAGGAAGACAATACATACAGGTGGTATAGATGGTAGATACCTGGCCTGGAACCTTAGATACTTACTAACTGCTTAGGCAAGTCACTTAACCCTCTATATCTCAATTTCCTCATCTGTAAAATGAACTGGAAAAGGAAACAGCAATCCACTCCAATATCTTTCCAAGAAACACCAAATGATGTCACAGAGGGTCAAACATGATAAGGAATTAAATCCTTTTTGATTGATTAATTGAGACTTTGGTGAATAAAAATTGTCACTTCCTCATTGAATCTTGTTTTTGTAAACTCTGATTACCTTGTGAGGTTTAGTTAAAATGAGTTATACCTGAGGCATTGAACTGTGTTATTTTATTTTTATGTCTCAGTATCAAAACTGAAAAAAAAATTGCTTGGCCCCTGGGCATGGAAAAAAAGAGTGGGGTATCCTTATACAGGAAATAAAATGAAAGAATATAAACTTCTGTGCACGTATTTTGTGATTTTTGAAGTTGAATATGTGGAATTTGGAGGCTGGTACAATACAGTGGAAAGAACGTTGACTGGAATCAGAGGTCATGTGTTCAAATCCCACTTTACACCCTCACTGCCCATGTAATCTTGAGCAGGTCACTTCTCATTCCTGGGTCTCATTTTCTTCATCTGTAAAATGAAGGGGCTGAACTGAATGACCTCTGAGATTCCTTCTAGACCTATATCTGTGATCCCATGAACTCAGTCCTTTATTTTTTCTTTCTTTCTTAGTCATCGACTGTTCTAAGTATTTCTGCATTTTGGGGGAATTTTTTACTTCCTTCAAGATTCAACTCAAAGTCTACTTTCTATAGGAAATCTTCTTCTGTCTATCCTTCAAGTTACTAGTATCTAATCTCCCCATACTTTCTTGTATTTGTTGTTGTTCTATCATGTTTGATCCTCTGTTACATCATTTGGTGTTTCTTGGCAAAGATATTGGAGTGGTTTGCTATTTCCTTCTCCAGTTCATTTTACAGATGAGGAAATTGAGATATAGAGGGTTAAGTGACTTGCCTAAGCAGTTAGTAAGTGTCTAAGGTTCCAGGCCAGGTATCTATCATCTATACCACCTATATGTATTGTCTTCCTTGAGAAATTATAGGCTCCAGGAGGAGAGGAACTGTTTCTTTTTTGTGGCTCTTGTATAGTGTATATGTTAGGTGCTTAATAAATATTGGTTGATTAAGTGGTTGAGGTGACAAGATTAAGTCACTTAACCTATATTTGTTTCCCCAAAGGGACACAGGGAGGCCACCCTACCCTACTACTTTTTGCCCCAAAGACAAATGCCACCCTGTGCAAGAACAGATGTAAATATTAGCAGATTCCCTATGGATGAGGCAAAGAAGGAAACACACTAAGTCCTGTCTGATAATATTGTGACCGCAAAGCAAGGTCAACCTTGCTTCAGAAATTTAATCGTTCACTGCATGATGAGCAATGTCCAGATAGGTTTTCCATTATAAATATACCACACACATATACTTCTAAATGAAACTGCTCTCTTCTACTACCTTGAATCATGAATATGGCAACATATTGTGCATTTTTTAACTGCAAACTTCAATTTTCACCAGCATTTTGGGAAATAGGAATTGTCACCATTTAGAAGAGAGTAGTTAAGAGGGCCATTATTGTTTAGTAGAAACAAACAACCAAACAAATGTTGTCTTTGGAGTCAGAAGATCTGGGTTCAAATTCCTTGTGTAAACTTTGTTCCCTGTAGGACCATGGCCATATCCCTTTAAACTCCCAGAGCCAGAACCTCATCTTCCTCATCTTCAATATGTAGGAGTTGGATGAAATTGTGAAATCCCTTCCAATTTTATACTTATTAGCTTCAGTTTCCTGCCCAATTGAAGTGTTAGAAAATGACAGAGTATGAGAAAGCTGGGGGAAAGGAGAAAAATGGGGGAAAGGAAGCTTAAACAATCTTGTACCAAAGGGTCAGAGAAGTATATAGGTCATAGTGGTTTAAAAAGAAATTCTCTCTTCCCAGTTCCCTTTATGCTACCATTTGGTGTATTCATTTGAAAGCGCTGGAAAATACATGACAAAAACCCAATGTTGATAAGTCATGTCTGACTCTTTGTGCCCCATTTGGGTTTTCCTGGCAAAGACACTGGAGGGGTTTGCCATTGCCTTATCCAACTTGTTTAAAGATGAGGAAATTGAAGTAAACAAGGTTAAATGACTAACTCAGGGTCACACAGCTAGTAAGTGTCTGAGGTCATATTTGAACTCTGGCAGATGAGTCTTTCTGACTCCAAGATTTGTATTCTATCCACTGCACAACTAGCTACATAATTCAAATCATCTCAGAAAGCACTTGAAAGCACCCACACACACACACACCCATCAAAACTTCGTCATGACCTTAGCTTGCAGGGCTATTTTTATTAGTGCCTTTGTCTTCTTGAGGTAGTATTCTATCATTTCCCATGTTCATTTTCTCTGTAGTTGATGGGTCCCAATGTCAAGTAATTCTATTGAATTTCATTTTAAAACAAAACAAAAACCATCCATGTAAGAATCCGCCTCCTACCTTGCTCTGTTCCCCCCATCTTTATAGTAGTTTTACAAAGAAAAGAGAGGCTAAGAGTAACATGTGAGTACAATTCAGGTGGAAAGAGGCATACGAATTTGAACAAAGCTGAATAATTACGGAAGCATTTTGGGTTCCTATTGAATTTTTGAAAATTAAAGTATGAAGATGATTTGCCAGAACTTGGGGCATCTACCCTGGAGAAGAGAAGTATTAAGAGGGAAATGATAATTTTCTTAAAATATCTGAATTCATATGGAAGAATGTCAGAATTGTTATGCTTGGCTCCTGAGGGAAGAACTTGAATGAAGAGGGAGAAAACTGGTATTTATCAAGTGCCTACTATGTGCCAGGAACTGTGCACAGCCCTTTAGGAATACTATCTCATTTGATCCTCAGAACAATCCTAGAAGATTGGAGCTATTATTTCCCCCATTTTACAGCTGAGGAAGCTGAGTTAAAACAGGGTTAAGTGACTTGCCAGGGTCATACAGTTAGTAAGTATCTGAGACTGGATTGAAGCTTAGGTCTTCCTTCCTCCAAGCTTAGCTCTCTATCCAGTGCATCACCTAGTTGTGTAGGTGAAATAGAAAGATGCAGTTTGGATTAATGTTGGAAAATTTTGTCCCAATCAAAAATGGCTATCTCAACAAGTAATCACTTCCCCACTAGTGGAGGTATATGTTGTGGTTGTCCTTCATTTTTGAAGAGGACCAAGACATCAGGAAGGTGATGTCATGTCTTGCAAGTGAATTGGATTTAATTGGATTTAAGTGCAAAGTCACCAGCCTATATGCAGATACTGGATGACCACTTATTGATTACCATACCTGAGTATGAGATAAACTAGATCACTTATGTCATCCCTTCCAATTCTAGAGATTTCATGATTCATAAATTTACCAGTGGAATCTATCCCTTTGCATTATGAGTCATTTTCCCTACCCTGCTTTGTTAAGTGCCAGCTATATCAGACATCTTCAGTTTTACCCTACTCTCTGTCTTCAATGATGGGGATAGTATTCTGCCAAATCTCACCAACAGATCATACAGAAGCTATATATAAGTAGCAGAATATTCAATCAAGATTGGATAGCAAGGAGGAAAGTCAAATAATGAAACCATTCTCAGCCTCTATACACAAATGGGTATAACTTCTCTCCCCTAATCTTCCCATCTACCATGTGCCAGTGATAAAAGGGAATCAAGCTTCAAAGTGAGGATCTGCCTTAGATCACGATTGGAAACTCCTCCTCCCTCAGTTACACAGTCTAGTTTCCTTCAGTTCTTTAACTTGGTTCAAGAACCAACCATCTAACTGACTCAAATATATAACTATACAAGTCATTCCCCAATTGATAAATGGTCAAAGGATATGAACAGGCAATTTTCAGGGGAAGAAATTAAAGATATCTATAATCATATGAAAAAGTGCTCTAAATCACTACTGATT
>CM053774.1:91113444-91150028 GCA_028658325.1 Potorous gilbertii | reverse complement strand
CAAAGGGGGAGAAAATTTTGGAACCCAAAATCTTGTGAAAATGAATGTAAAAAGTTAAATAAATTTATTTAAAAAAAAAAAGGCAAACCTTTCCAGTACCTTTGCCAAGAAAATTCCACATGGGATTATAACGGGTCAAACATAAACATAGTAATGGAAAGTAAAACTAAATTTAGTTGTGATAAGTTCAAAGTATTATACTTGTATTCAAAATATCAACTACAAACTTCTGGGAAGCAAGATGGTGGAACAAGCAGTAAATTACTCTAACTCTTTCATATTCACCTCCAAGCAACCATAAAATAGTGCTGCAAAATAAATCCTGGACTCAGGAAAACTCAAAATCAAATGTAGAACCTATATTGATTTGCTTACCTTCTCAGTGGGGATGGGTGAGGAGGGAGGAAGGGAGAGTAGTTGGAATTCAAAGCTTTAAAAATCAATGCTAAAAACTGTTTTTACATGGAACTGGGACATAAGTTATACAGGCAATAGGGTATAGAAATCTATCTTGCCATATAAGAAAATAGAGGGGATGAGGATAAGAGAAGGTAGGGATGTGATAGGTAGGAGGGCAGATTATGGGAAGAGGAAATTGGAACGCACACTGTCTTGAGGTGGATGGAGGGGAGACAAGGGGAAAAAATTTGGAACTCAAAATCTTGTGGAAGTGCCTGTTGAAAATTAAAAATAAATTAATGAATTTAATTTTAAAAAGTAAAATTTTTCCGAAATTTTTATAATAAAATAATGTTGTCCTACAACTGGAAAGAATATTAAAAACCATGTACTCCATCTTCACCACCAGAAATTCCCTACCAGAAAAATAATCAAGTGTAGAAAAGCAGAAATGTTAAATGCATTCTTTTCAGATCATTAATGCAACAAAAATTACATTCAAAAAAGGGAAGTAGATGGATTAAAAATTAATTGGAAACTAAATAATCTAATCATAAAGAATAAGAAGGTCAGAGAACAAATCATAGAAACAATCAATAATTTCACTAAATAGAATGACAACAATGAGACAATATATCAAAATTTATAGGATGCAGTCAAAACAGTATTTGAGGGAAAATTTATTTCTCTAAATTCTTACATCAACAAAATAGGAAAAAATCAATAAATTGGACAGGTAATTTAAAAAAGAACTAGAAAAAGAACAAATTAAAAATCTCCAACTGAGCAACACATTGGGAATCAAAGGTAAGATTAATAACCTTGAAAATTAAAAAAAAACCTATTGAGCTAATAAATAAATCTAGGAACTGGTTTTTTGAAAAAATCAGCAAGATTGATACATCATTGTTTAATTAAATTTTAAAAAAGAAAGAAGACCATCAACTAGCCAATATCAAAATCAAAAGGGTGAAATCATTGCCAATGAAAAAGAAATTAAATCAATCATTAGGAAATATTTTACCTATTACATTCCAATAAATCTGACAATCTGAGCAAAATAGATATTTAGAAAATTATAAATTACATAGATTAATAGATCAGGAAATAGAATCCCTAAATTATCCCCATCTATGAAAAAGAAATTGAACAAATCATTAATGAATTTCCCAAGAAAAAATATCCAAGACCAGATGAGTTCACAAATGAATTCTCTCAAACATTTAAAGAATAATTAATTCCAATACTATGCAAAGCATTTGGACAAACAAGTGAAGAAGGAATTCTACAAAATTCCTTTTACGACACAGATATGGTGCTAACTAAGCCAGGATGAGCAAAAACAAAGAATGAAATTTATACACCAATTTCCCTAAAGAGTATCAGTGTAAAAATATCAAAGAAAAACTAGCAAAGTGTTGGTAGCAATATGTCACAAGGATTATACACTATGACCGTTTGGGATTAATACCAGTATGCAGGACTAGTTAAATACTAGGAAAACCATCAACATACTTGACAGTATCACTAACAAAACCAACAGAAATAATATGATTATTTCAATAAAATGCTGAAAAAACTTTTGACAAAATACAACGCCTGTTCCTATTAGAAACAGTAGGAGGCTTAAGAATAAAGGGAGTTTTTCTTAAAATTATAAGCGGTATCTATCAAAAACCATCAGCAAGCATTATGGGGATAAGGTAGAAACCTTCACAATAATATCAGGGGTGAAGTCAAGATTTAGTACCAGAAATTTAGTACTAGAAATGTAGCATAAAGAGAAGAAAAAGAAATCAAAGAAATTAGAATAGACAATGAGGAAACAAAACTATCACTTTTTGCGGATAATATAATGGTATACTTAGAGAACCCTAGAGAGCCAAGTAAAAAGCTACTTGAAGTAATTAACAACTAAAATAATTAACTAAAATAATAATAATTAATAAATAAATAATAGAATAAATAATAACAAAATAATTAGCTAAAATAACTAAAAAAAAATTAACACCTAAAATTCCTACACTTGCTCTTCCCCCACAGCCCAAAAAATACCTGTAAATAAAGACTCTCAACAAATTCTAGAGCAGCAGAAGCCACAGAACAATGGAGTAGAGGGGATTTCCAGCCCAGGGTGACATGAAAGGTGATGGGAAAGGTCTGTCACACTAGATGTGGAACTGAGCCCGGCCCAGCCTTGGCCCCATGTCAGGGTGCCAGGAGCAGGATATGAGCAAGCCTTGGGGGCAGAATCCCCACTGGCAGTAGCAGCGCTTTGCAGATCCCTCAACCCACAAGTGCCAAAGGTCAATGAGAGGGCTTTTTCAGCTGGTCATGAAGGGAGTAGGGTCTTCCCATAGATCTGGCTTCAGGCAGCAGTCACAGAGGCCACACTGGGCAGCAGTAGCAGCTCCCATAGCAGCCCACATCCATTGTTAGATTGTAAAGCCCCTGGGGGAGCTGAGCAGCTGATCTTTATCTCACACTGAATGGCAGCCCTGCTCCTGCCTAAAGCCCCTGGGAGAATTGAGCAGCTTATCTGAATCTCAGCCCCCAGTGCTGGCTTGGTGGAACTGGAGGCCAGGTGATTGTTGAGAGGAAATTACTACTTGCAGATTCTGGGCACAAAAGTTTCTTGTTGCTCCCAGACCAGTGTACACGCTTGATTGTACCACCTTGAAGGAACTGAGATCTTATAGACGCCCAGAGCATACCTTACTCTTGACAAAGTACCCAAAAGTTAAGGAACTGGTTGGGAAAATACCCCCAAAATGGAAAAAAAAATAAGGCTATAGAAAGTTACTTTCTTTGTGACCAGATATATTCTACCATCCTTTCAGATGAAGAAGAACAATGCTTATCATCAGGGAAAGACATAAAAGTCAAGGCTTCTGTATCCCAAACAGCCAAAATAAATATTCAGTGGTCTTAGGCCATGAACGAGCTGAAAAAAGACTTTGAAAATCAAGTAAGAGAGGTGGAGGAAAAATTGGGAAGAGAAAAGAGAGAGATGCAAGAAAATCATGAAAAGCAATTCAGCAGCTTGCTAAAGGATATCCCCAAAAAATACTGAAGAAAATAATACCTTTAAAAATGGGCTAACTCAACTGGCAAAAGAGGTTCAAAAAGTCAATGAGGGGAAAAATGCTTTAAAAAGCAGAATTAGCTAAATGGAAAAAGAAGTTAAAAATCTCACTGAAAAAAATAGTTCTTTAAAAATTAGAATGGAACAGATGGAAACTAATGACTTTATGAAAAACCATGAAATCACAAAGCAAAACCAAAAGAATGAAAAAATGGATGATAATATGAATTATCTCATTGGAAAAACAACTGACCTGGAAAATAGATCCAGGAGACACAATTTAACAATGATGGTACTACATGAGAGCCATGACCACAAAAAAGCCTAGACATCATATTTCGTGAAATCATCAAAGAAAACTGCCCTGATATGCTAGAACTAGAGGGCAAAATAAATATTGAAAGAATCCACCAATCACCTCCTGAAAGAGTTCCAAAAAGAGAAACTCCTAGGAATATTCTAGCCAAATTCCTGAGTTCCCAGGTCAAGGAGAAAATATTGCAAGCAGCCAGAAAGAAACAATTTGAGTATTGTGGAAATACAATCAGGATAACACAGGATCTGGCAGATTCTGTATTAAGGGACTGAAGGGATTAGAATATGATATTCCAGAAGTCAAAGGAGCTAGGATTGAAACCCAGAATTACCTACCCAGCAAAACTGAGTATAATTCTTCAAGGGAAAAATGGCCATTCCATGAAATAGAGGAATTTTAAGCATTCTTGATGAAAAGATCAGAGCTGAATAGAAAATCTGACTTTCAAACACAAGAATCAAGAGAATCATGAAAAGGTAAACAGCAAAGTAAAATCATAAGGGACTTACTAAAGTTGAACTGTTTACATTCCTACACGGAAAGATAATAAAATTTGTAACTCTTGAAACTTTTTTCAGCATCTGGGTAGTTGGTGGGATTATACACACACACACACACACACACACACACACACACACACACAGAGAGAGAGAGAGAGAGAGACAAAGAGAGAGAGACAAAGAGAGAGAGAGAGTGTACAGTGTGAGTTGAATAGGAAAGGATCACATCTAAAAAAATAAAATTAAGGGGTGAGAGAAGAATATATTGAGAGGAGAAATGGATTGTGGCAAATTATCTCTCATCAAAGAGGCAAAAAAAGGACTTTTCAATGGATGGAAAAAGTGGGGAGGTGAGAGGGAAAACGTGAAGCTTACTCTCCTCACATTTGACTCAAGGAAGGAATAAAGTGCATACTAATTTTGGTATGAAAACCTATCTTATAATACAGGAAAGTAGGGGAGAAAGGAATAAGCAGGGGATGATGGAAGAAAAGGCAATGGGAAGAGGGAACAATTAGAAGTCAACACTCAGGGAGGGACAAGGTCAAAAGAGAAAATAGAAGAAATGGGGGGCAGGATAGGAGGGAGGGAAATATAGTTAGTCTTACATAACATGACTATCATGGAAGTCATTTGCAAAATTATACATATATAGCCTATATGGAATTGCTTGCCTTCCTTTTGGGGATGGGTAGGGAGGGAGGAAGGAAGAGAAGTTGGAACTCAAAGTTTTAGGAACTGTTGAGTATTGTTCTTGTATACAACCGAGAAATAAGAAATCCAGTAGTGGGGTATAAAAATTTATCTTGCCCTACAGGACAAAAGAGAAGATGGGGATAAGAGAAGGGAGAGATGTTAGAAAGGAGGGCAGATTGGTGGTAGGGGTAATTAGAATGATTGGTGTTTTGGGATGGGGGAGAGGAGAGATGGGGAGAAAATTTGGAGCTCAAAATTTTGTGGAAATGATTGTGGAAAACTTAAAATAAATAAATTTAAAAAATAATAATTAACAACTTCAGCACAGTTGTGAAGTAATTGAAGAAATGTCATTTGCTCATGGGTAGACTGAGTCAGTATAATAAAAATAAGAGTTCTGCATAAGCTAATTTACTTATTCAGTGCCATGCCAATCAAACCACCAAAAAAATCATTTGATAGAGCTAGACCAAAAGTTGGAATTTCTGGGGATGCCTATCAATTTGGGAGTGGTTGATTAAGCTATGGTATATGAATATAATGGAATACTATTAATGCAATATGAAATAATGAGCAGGCATATTTCAGAAAAACCTGGAAAGATTTACATGAGCTGGTGCTGAGTGAAGTAAGCAGAACCAGAAGAACACTGTACACAGTAACAGCAACATTGTGTGATGATCAGTGATGATAGATTTAGCTCTTCACAGCAATGGAATGATCCTAGACAGAACTGAACTACTTGGAAGTAGGTAGGGGCCAAAATTAAAATAGGTTAAACTTCTTTGGACTACAGATGGATTATTAGTGACTTACTTTCCAAGTAAAGGTATAATTGTACAATTAATGATTAATTTTTAACTATTTTTTCAAGTAAATCATATTTTAAAAAGGGAAATTTCAATTAATATCAATTAATTACACTAATTACTTAAAATTTTTGTTCATCATGAAATCACATTAATGTGAAAAAATTACTTTGCTAAATGGGGGAAGTTTTAATATATTTTTTAGCTTTTCTTACTGTTCACATTTAGTTAATGGAATATATTACACTTTTTGTCAGCAATCAATTTATTGTACTCCAGAATCACATTTGAAATTGATGTTTTCAAAATATCTTCCAAGTATTCATGAGTTAGAGCTGATTATTGCTGGTTTTTATTCAAGTTTATAATGGAGAAGATTTGTTTATATATGTAGTTACTCCAAAATATGCTGAAAACCTATATATCTCACAGATTTTTAAACTCTCTCTTGTCCAAACTCTTATCAAAGTCTTAAAGGCTGGTTTCTCTATATTTATTTTGATAAACTGTTGAACACTGAAGTTCAATAACCCTAACCCTTAGCTATAAATGAGTAGGAATTTCCTGTAGATCCATAGAAAAAGGATCTTCAATTAACTTAAATTAATGTCTTCTTCTTTGGTTTGTGTCAGTCTTCTGTCAAACTTCTGTCAAACATTGCTAATCTGATCAAAAGTTCAATGGTGTTCGAATATTTTTCTCCTAATTTAGCGTGCTTACATAATGGAGTGTGTTTCATACATGTAGTAAAGTGGCACATTTTTTCTTTAGAGCATTAACTTTTAAATAGCCTCAGTTTCATTTTGAAAGTCTTTACTTCAACAATAATTTGAAAAATAAGTTGACTTTTCCCTTGAAGATGTAAATTCAATTCATTTAGATGACCTGTGATGTCACATAAAAATACAGGTCTTTATTCCAAATTTCATTATGTAGCTCTGAGAAATTATTCAAGTCATTCTCTAACAATTGAACAATTTCTTCCTTGAGAGGAACAAAACATTGCAAATAAAGCAAATGCAAAACATGTCTCAACCAAAGAACTTTTGTGTGTTAAGAGTATATCATTGCAGGTGGTATCAACCTCTTCAAGAAATGCTCAAAATAACATATGTCTTAGTCCCCTTAGATGAATATAGTTTAAAATCAACAGTACCACTGACATTACATGGTCAAAATTCAAAACTTTGCTGCATAACACTAGCTAGTGTACAATGCAATGAAACTTAGTTATTTTTTTGCCAGCAAACTCTTAAGCAAGACGTATTGCATGAAGGTTTTGCCTGTACATATATGGAGCACCATCAGTACAAATGGCCACTAAATTCTCAAACATGATGCCTAACTTTTCAGTTACACACTTGTTGCTTCATTTGTGATTTCCTTTCCAGTAGTTTCACCTTACTTCGAGTACAAACCAGTCAATTCCTCAGTTACTTCAACAAGTTATCATCAACACTTGGAATGAAAATTAGAAGTCGAGCAGTATCAAATCAATGCTTTCAACCACTGCTAAAGAATAGTAGCTGAATTCATCTGCCTTCTGATGTAATTGATCATGAAGGTTATATCAACTACTCTTTGTTGCTTGGTCTTACAGGACAAACTTACATTTTCAAAAGCACTTTTTTTTAAATCAGGGCATAGTCCAGAAGCTGTGATCATAAAACACTTCTATATGAAGTTTTCATTGAAAGACTTCCCAGCAGCAGCAATTTCTTTAGAAATCTGAAAACTAACCTTGGTTTCCACCTCCTTTTCTGAGTTCACTTTCTTGAAAAACTGTTGTTTCAGTAATTCAATAATTTGAATGCTTTAATTTGTTTTTCATTGGCCTCCAATTTGCTTCAATCAGGATGTCTTGATTCAAAATGGTGATGACCATCGTATTCCTTTGGAATAGCTATTATATCTCAGTAAACAAGGCACAATATTTTGTTTCTAGTGTAAGTAAAAAAGTATCTATTTGTCCACTCTAGATTAAACACCCTACATACCGATTCTATTTTCCATTTCTTTTTATCACCTATATTACAAAGTCACCTCCAAAAACTTTAATGTTAGAACCAAAATATTTCTGGAGCAACTACTCATGTCCAAAGAAATACTGAACTGAGTGCCCGACCTTGGAGAAAGTGAAAGACACTCATGTGACTCGGAGGATGGCTGCACAGCAAGAGAGAGGAAGAAGCCCTGGCGCTGTTACTGCTTATCATGTAGTGGGCATCAGCTGCATTGGTACATAGCTGTTCTTACTTTGTCCTCACTCAACATTAGTAATGACAAAAGCACAGTAAAAATACATGACTCTCACTCCTCTCAGACTAGGGACAGACTGATGATGGTTGGTTGCCATGGGTAATGTGACAAACAGGAGAGAGAGAGCAGTGGCAAACCACCTGCTAAGTTACATGATGGGCACAATAGTGACTAATGGAAGGTGGATTAAGGAGGGCACAGACAAAGCACTGGTTATATCTTTCTTTTTACATCCTCTACACTTTTCATGGGCCACCCAAAATCCTTTGGTGGGCTGAAAGTGACCCATGGGTCATATGTTGTGCAGGCCTTATCTAAGACAATTCTAAAAGACTCATGATGGAAAATACTATCCACATCCAGAGAAAGAATTTGGAATCTGAATGCAGATCGAAGTAGACTATTTTCACTTTTTGTTTGTTTTTTCTCTTGAAATTTTTCCCTTTAATTCGGATTCTTCTTTCACAACATGACTAATGCGGAAATATGTTTAACATGATTGTACATGTACAACCTGTATCAGATTGCTTTCTGTCTTGGGGAGGAGAGAAGAAAAGGAGGGAGGGGGGAAATGTGGAACGCAAAATCTTACAAAAATGAATGTTGAAAACTATTTTACATGTGATTGGAAAATAATAAAGTGCTATTAAGTGCAAAAACAAAGAGTTCCTTGGGACACTTTAGAGGTTAAATGGCTTACTTAGGTTTACCTAGCCAGTTGATCAAAGTCAGGACTTGAACTCAGATGTTCTCCATTGCAAGACTGTCTCAATATTCACTAGCCATACAGACATATCTATATCTACCTATATATGTTTTATATATTCATACCTCTTTCCTCCCTCCTCTTCTTCTTGCTCTCATCCTTTCCCTTCTCCTTTCCCCTCTATTTCCAGAGAGATAGCTTATGGAGAAAGAGATATAGTTGAAGATACAGATATGGAGGGGAAAAGAAGAGGAAGAAAGGGAGGGAGGAAGAAAGATGGGGAAAGAAGGAAAGGAGAGGAGAAAGAGAGGGGGGAAAGGAAGACGGAAGAGGAAGAGAGAAGAAGAAACGTGAGAGTGCAAAAGAGAGAGAGAAATAGTACCACAAAGTTTAGTAAGGCATAAAAAAAGTGCCTGCCCTCCAAGAACTTACATTCTACTGGGGAACAGAAAACAGAGGTGTGACTCTGTGTGTGTGTGTGTGTGTGTGTGTGTGTGTGTGTGTGTGTGTGTGTGGTTATTTGAGGAGGGGATAAGAATTAACAATAAGAAAAGTCCTCTCATAAGTGATTCGGTCTAAGTCTGAAAGAAGCCAGAAATTCTACGAGATGCCATTGAGAAGAAAATGCGTTCCAAGTATGAACTGTATAGCTTCTTGAAATGTAGAGATGTGCAAGATGCAATGCCAAGGTTGGAAAACAAGTAAGGCAGTTCACAACAGAGAGTGTAGGAATGAAGAATGGAGCTAGATTGTGAAAGGCATTAAGTGTCAAACTGAGGCATTAGCATTTTATTCTAGAGGCAATGGAGAAATTGAAGAAGGTTCTCAAGTGGGGAGAAATAAGGTCAGATTTGCGTATTAGGGAAGATTGTTTTAGTAACTCAGTTGAGGTTGGATTATAGAAGGGAAAACTAAAAGCCAGCAGTTCTGTTGGGAAGCTATTTGTAATAAATTTGGTTATATAGATCTTGAAGCCATCTGCATGTAAATGCTAATTAAGAACAGAAGATCTTATGAAGTCACAAAGTAAGAAAGTACAGAAAGAGGAAAAAGAGAGCTAAGGACGTTTGAGGGGAACTCTTGATTTGGATGATATAGACAACGACCAAGTTGAGGAGTCAGAGAAGGAATAGTCAGACCAATAGGAAGAAAAATTATATTACTTTTGAATATAGTCATGGCTGGGTTGAACATATTTAGAGGCCATTTCTAGCAGTTAAGATGTTTTCATAATGAAAGAAATGTGTTTCCACTGCTGTCTTCAGAAAGTTGATAGAAAGATCATTAGGCTTAAGAGTCAAAAGACCTGGGTTTGGATGCTGCATGACTTTTCCACTTACTAGTTATGTAATCTTGAGCAGGTCATCTAACATTGATGAGATTTGGTTTCCTCCATTATAATATGGGATCAATAAATCTTGTACTACTCACCTCACAAGGTACCAAATAAGAAAATGTTCATGAAAACCCTTCTTAAATGATTGAATGCTACACACATGGCAATTATTATGGCCATGATATTTTGGCTTGTCATTGGAGGCCACCATCAAATGTCATAGTCTGTGCATTTCAGCCATTTCAGCTATTTTTATATTTATGTTTATATTATGCTTTCTATTATACTGTAAGTTCCTGGAGGATAGAGTTTTGCTCTATCTGCTGGGGGTGGTCTGCTCTGAGCTATGTTGGCTAAAGGATTTTGTCAAAGAAAATAGAAGGGTACACACATTCCTTTTCCCTATTGCACATAGTGGGGAGTTCAAGAAAAAACTTGCCACCTCACCAATATCTTGGTAACATAATATAATATATTCTGTTATAGCAAAGGCTTTAAGCAGCAAATTCAAATAGAGGAAATTCCACAGACTGATATTTCAGCCAATGCCTTCCTCAATAGGCACTTTGCCTAGTGTTCAACTGTAGAATTTCCTTCCTTTGGTTTAATCCAGATTTACCCTGGGGTGTTACAAATGATGTATGAAGCTTTTAGTGGGATGTCTTTAACTCAAGAAAGTCTCCAAGGCAAATCCAACCAATACAAATTCCATCTCCACCTTCTCTAGTCATTCATCTTCCATGTTCAAATTCTTCCACAAAATCATGATTTCCTTCAGTAAATTCCCCTCTTCACCTTCAATGGAGGGATCATCTCTAACCATAGTAGGAGTGGAAATTAAGATCTGTTTCAAAAGGAATTTTAGTGGTGATCCTTAAACCTCCCCAAGGTCAGAAAAAAAATGTGTAAGTTTAAGCCACTTTTCATCACTCGGTGTTTTTTTTTCCTTTTCCTTTGAGGAATTCTATCAACAAATAGAGCTCAGTGTAGACAGCCATGAAGCTAGAACAGAATTCAATTTTCAAGGGACTGAGGAAAGAAATACATAAAAGCACTAAAAGTGCTTTTAGACCTTCAACCTAAGCACTTGCCAAAAGAGCATTATTTAGGGAGAAACATCTAATGTAGGTGTAAGGTATATATTGTGTATTTGTGAGCACATGTGCACACCCACATAAGTTATGTGTATATCTATATGAATTTATCTAAACTTGACTTATGGGGAAAAATTAATAGATAGATCTCTGAAATCTCACCCATGCTTCACCAAGGGAGACTTTGATTCTTGCTAGAAGGAGTGAAGATTGGAATCATGAATAAGACCACTCTCCTCTCCTCAGAAAATGATTACCAGATAAACACTATATCTATTCTCCCCCAATATTGTTAGTCAAAAGGAAATTACTTTTAGATTCAAGACATGCTCCTGATACAGTCCCTCAATAAGGAGGGTGTTCCACAAGCTCTATCCCAAGTCATGATTCTCTTCAAACCAGTAACAAACAGAAATTAGATAAGTTAGGCAGATGAGACTATGCCAGACATAACAAAAAGTGAATGTGCACTGCCACTGACAGAGATATCTTCACCTTAAGGTGGGTCTCTGTCTCACCCAAGGCAAAGCTTCCCAAAGTCTCAGTATTATAAGATGGAAGCAATAGATATGCTTCAGGCAGTGGTTCCTCTACACGTCAAATTCTTCCTAAAGTCTTTCTCCCCCTCTGAGGACCTTTGCCTAAAGTGATCCTGAAATGTCTTTCATGTATCCTCCCTCAAACCTGAAAATCAGAAAAGAATTTTTCTACCCTCAACATTGTCCTGCATATAGGCATGGAGAATCAAGTAATCCTTTCTACCAATGAGAAAAGGGCAACTAGGTGCTGGGCCTGGAACCAGGAAGACATATCTTCCTAAGTTTAAATCTGACCTCAGACACTTACTAGCTGCGTGACCTTGTGCATGTCACTTAAACCTTTTTGCCTCAGCTTCTTGTTGTCTGCCCAGGTGCCAGTGAAAACTAGATCAATGAAGTAACAGATTCCTGAAGAATCCCTTGAAAGGTCAAAGGAATAGACTTCCTCTATCCTGCCCAACAATCAGCAAGCATTTACTATAGGTCAGGTACTTTGCTTCATGTTGTGGATGCAAAGATAAGAGTAAAACAGAGCCTGCCCTCAAAAAGTCTACAATCTATCCCAAGGAAACATGTATAAATAGATATGAAGCACATCCAAGGCAATGGGGTATTGGGAGTGAAAGTCACTAGCGACTGAAGGGATCAGAAAAAGTATATGCCAGGTACAGAGACAGGAGCTGGAAAAGTAAGAAGGCCAGTTAGGTTGTACAATTCTATGTTCTAAGGGTAATGTTTGTGTGTGTATGAGGGGGAGAGAGAGAGAGAGAGAGAGAGAGGGAGAGAGAGACAGGGAGAGGGAGAAGGAGAGGGAGAGGGAGAGGGAGAGAGAGGGAGAGAATATATTGGAAAGGTAGTTTGGGGCTTTGGCTGTCCAGTTTATGAAGTTTTCAATGTTAGATGGATTGGCACTAGATCTGAAGTGAGGAAGACGACCTAAGTTCAAATCCAGCCTCAGACATTTAGGAGTTGTGTCACCCTCAACAATCTCAATCTGCCTCAGTTTCCTCAACTACAAAATACATTATATATATATATATATATATGTGTGTGTGTGTGTGTGTATGTATATATATATTATGTATTTTACGTATAATATATATAATATGTGCGTATATGTGTGTATTTTATGTATAATATATATAATATGTGAGTATATATGTGTGTATTTTATGTATAATAGCATCTACCTTCCAGGGTTGTTGGGAAGATCAAATGAGAAATGTAAAGTGTTTAGCACAATGACCTACACATAGTAGGTGCTTAAATAATGTTTGTTCCCTTCCTCTGTCCCAAACAAATAAGCTTACATAAACATTTTTTTTCCTAAAGGTAATGGAGAATCACTGGAGTTTATTGACTAGAGGAGTTTTAACATTATCAGGACTGAGATTTAGGAAAATCCTTTTATCATCTAAGTGGAGGATGAATTGGAAAGAGGAGAAAATGGAGTAGGTAAACCAATTAGGAAGCTATTGCAATAGTCGACCTGAATTAGAGTCGTAGCTGTATGAGTCAAGCTGAAAAGGACAGATGTAAGAGATCCTGTGGAGGGAAAAAGAGCGCATTTGGTAACTAGATGGCAAGTAAAGAATGAGAGTATTCAAAAGTTGCAAACCTGTGTGACTGGATGAATTCTTTTGCCTCAAATAGAAAAACAGAAATAAGGAAGTCCAGAGGAGAGATGGACTTGTAAGGAAAGGTAAGTTCCCTTTTGGACATATTCAGCTTGAAATTTCCTAAGGAATATCCAGTTCAAAATGCCCAATAGGCACTTGGGGGACTGGAATGGCAGAGAGAGACCAACTCTTACCTTTCCATTCAGATATGATCTTCAAATTCAAGCTCCTATTAGGACCAACAGTCAATGGGGCCATCCTTATTCCTGGGCATTATTAATTTTGGAAAGGGACAGGAACCGAATACGTGATGTCAGATGACATCGCCAATGTCTGAACAAGCTCTAAGCACACAACAGAACCTGTTTCAGCTACCTTCATGGCCACTGGAATAAATTGTTCTCATCCACCCATTCCACCACAGAAAGTCTTCACATGTTTAGGGTAGACATGCCCCTGACTTACCAACAGGTTTGAAACCTATCAATTACCCTCAGTCTGGTTTAGCCCACCTACTGAGATGGTTTTACTGCACATGCTAGAGCTTCTTGGAGCCATAGGTGAGATCTCGTTGGATGAAGGTGGATACCAAAAGTGGATGAACAGTCCTGAAAAGCACTTGTCAAGCCCTCACATAAGAAGTGCTAGACTTCCCTGAACACTCTATACACCCTTGCTTAGAGTATCACAAAAGATTAAGGGATCTGTCCAGGATTATACAGTCAGTATGTGTCTGAGATACGACTAGGCTCTCAGGGGTTCCTGGATCACAAAATGGTTCTCTATTAAGCTGTATTGCTTCATTTATGAATTCATAACTTAGTAGAGTTATTGATTTGGGGTGTTTCTAAGGAATATTTAAATAGATCAGTCAGATTGTGCCTTATTACCATACAGAAGTCTTTTATTATTATAAATAATTATCTATAATGTTGCATGGCCATCTAGTCTCTGTCTTCTAAAGATGACTATTCTTCCTTACTCAGCAGTTTTGGTTTTAAGGATCTCATGGCTCAATGTATCTCAGAACAATACCTCTGCCTCTCCTAAAATCTCCTAAAGAACAATCCTAAATTTACATAAAGAAATAGTCTTGACTTTTTCTTTTCCTACTCTGATCCTCAATGAAAGTTCTCCAGTGGACCAGGTAAATCTAGCGTTGAAGTACTTGATCACATTAAAATAATTATCAGACTCCTGTGGCCAAGACCCTTTCACCAAAGTAACTTAGTCCTTCCCTCACATGTATCTTTCAACTTATAAAGAAAATTTCTGCCTTTATCATTTCTATTGTAACTCAAAGACCAGAGTAAAATATCTCCCTTTATTTATGCCCAGTATCAAAATGAAAATGTAGAGGATGTCAAATATACAAATACATAAATATCAATAAATCCCCCAAAATAAACTTATATCCAATTCTTATTAGTTTTCAAAAATGTATCAAAAATCCTTTCTGTATCCAGTGATAATACAGCTGTAGGGAAAAGGTTCTTAGACAGGTGTATCATAGAAAAGTAATTTTCTGGCCCTAGAATTCAAACTACATTTTCAGAAACCATCTTGGGTTCAATGTATTATTTCTTTAATAACAGCTTCCAAGCTCTTTGCCAATATATCTTTGCGCAAATTTTTGCAATGGTAATTGATGAGTGAAATATGAGCAGTTAGTTTCTTGAGAGAGCTGGCTTCTTTCCAAGATTTTCTATTTTGATATTCAGAACTCACATAGAAAGAACCCTAAGGAAACATTGTGGTAGTAATCTTGCAATTCAGCTTGAAAGTTTGGGGAATGGGCCCATTCTTTGAGATGGCCAGTGTCTAAGGAATTGGTGTTTCAACTATTTTCTTTCCAATTCAATTTCCTCCTGTCTCTTAGAAAACCTGGAGGATCTAACATGTTAAGTCTTTTGTGAATGATCCTTTTGGGCATTTTAAATCTTACATACTAAGAGAACTCCAAAATAAGCCTTACAATCAACGAGAACTTAGCTACAATCTGAGTTTTCACTATCTCTTTACCATGAAGAGAAGTGTATTATATAACATCTAAAAACCCCAAAATATGATAATAAAGATTAAATGCGTAATGATGACTAGAGTCCTATATGACACAGTTTTTACTTGAAAATATACAGTATTTATATGCTAAATAGAATCCACATTCAAAAGCATGGAGCAGACATACGCTGACAAGAGAGGGAAGTGTCTTGATAATAGACAAAAACCAATAAATGCAATTCCGCAAGTAGAGTTGACCCAAATCACCTTTGTTTAATCTTTGGGGCCTCTCACTGATTAAAATATTAGGGTGCTCAGAGTGAGCTACATTAAAATAGGAAGAGGAGTGTGATGGAAAGAGCATAAATTCTTGAGTCAGAGGAGTTGGGTTACTCTGCTACTTGGGGCACCCACTTCAGTTGAGCTCATTTTCCTCAGTCTCTTCATCTATAACATGAGGTTGAAATATATGACTTCTGAGGGTACTTCTGGTTTTAGACCTATGGTCCTATAAAATCTTACTTAGTTGTGTTTGACACATGATACAAAGGGTGGAGACCAAAAAGACTTGAGGACATTCAAATGAATCTTATATCTTGGCCATACTGATTTCCTACAAAAGTGGACTAAGTCACGTGCCAAACAGAAGGAGTAGTCTAATTGGGAAGAGGGCATTTTCATGGACTTCTTAATCAAACGGTGACATCTGAGCTCATAAGGTTACACAAGTAGATCACAGGATTTGACTTTCTTAGAGAAACACAGCATGAAGGGGTCCAAAAAGAAACATGTTCCTAATTTTAAAAGCTATTCCAAATTGAAACAACAATTAAAAGAAAGTCTCTCTCCTCTCCTCTTTTTTTCTCTTCTCTCCCCTACTCTCCTCTCTGGAAGATAAGTAGGAAATGGAGAAACAGATAGATAAAAACAAAGATTTTCAGAACACACAGAGAAACTTCAGCCTTCCTGGAAACAAGAATTTAAAAAATGAATCATATAATTTTAGAGCCTAACTGAGACCCCCCCAAAAAAGATCAGTGTGCACAGTTAGTGAGCCAGAGTCATTAGTAATTTACTAGTACCATATTGTATTGCAAAGGAAAAAATGATCTATATCTATCTACATATGATTATATTGACTTGTATTTCTCTTCCCCCCAACCCCAAGATAAAAATATGCAATTTTGACTGCATTGTTTTGGAAAGTATGAATCAAAACATCACTGAAAATGGATGACAACTCATCTATATTTACTTAACCCAGTAAACAATGTTCTCTCTGCCTACAACCAATTATAGGCACCGTAATCTTAGAAGAAGCATGCTCTTTTCCCTTTTTGTCTTTACAAGGTTGCTCTCAAGAAGGTGTTACAGGGGAGGGTTGTCCTTTTCCGGAAAAACAAGAACCCCTTTTTGTTCCATCTGCAAGCCACATGTGGCCATTTCTCCTTTTCTTTCTTTCAGGGGGAGACAGCATGTGTCTATATCCTTAAAAAAAAAGGAATGGGGAGGTTGGAGGGAGTGGGAGGTAGGAGGGAAGTCATCCAAAATGAGTAACTTCCATTTCCTTGTTTCCTCTTCAATAGCAGTTAGGTAGCCAAGACCCAAAAAGCTTTGGCTTCCCTGTTCTTTATCATCACTTCCTCTGAAGTCAGAATTCTGATCCCCAAAATTTGTGTACAGAATCATTCATCAATGAGATGATGTCTCTTTGACAAGCTTCCTTTCCATTATGTCCTAGTAGATATTAAGAAAAAAATTAACCACCAAATGGGTCATGATCAGATTTTCCCCGTTGTCTTCCTCTACCGCATTTGCTTATGGGGAGAAAAACTCACTATGTGGCACATACCAATTATAAATAACTGCATATCTTTTTCTCAGGTCATCATATTGGAGTTAGAGAAGTGGAGGTACATATGGTACATTAAAATTACATACACAATTCATGCCATTAGAACAAGATATAATTCCTTTTTTTTAGTTACATGATGCTTATTTAGCATTTTAGGGCTATTGTTATTCAGTTGTTTCAGTCATATCCAGTTTATTGTAACTCCATTTCAGGATTATCTTGGCAGGGATACCAGAGTAGTTTGTCATTTCCTTCTCTAGCTCATTTTACAGATGAGGAAACTGAGGAAAACAGGATTAAGTGACTTGCCCAGGGTTAGGAAGCAGAGTTAAGTTACTTGCCCAGAGTTACAAAGCTAATAAGTGTCTGAGACTGGAATCATGAAGATAAGTCTTCCTGATTTGAAGCCCAGTACTGTGTCCATTGTACTGCTAGATACCCCCAACACATTTTAGTACTTCCTCAGTATTCAGAAGAAAAGGCAAAGTTTTTAGGAGCATCCATTCTGAGAGAAAAGTCTCAGAATGAGCTTAGAAGATCCCAGTTCAAGAGCATATAAAAGATAAGATTGTAGACTGCCAGGAGGTAAGGCACTTCCCCTTCCTTCAAAGAGCCATTATGATAGAGGAGAAACAACAGTTACTCTCATGAGATTTGGAGGACCGATGTTTAGCTCCTTCCTTTGATACTCGTTATTTGAGTGAGCTTCCCTGGTCTTCATATCCTCATTCATTTCTCCCTTCCTTGGGACATAAGGGCTTTCATGACCTCTGAGGTCTTTTCCAGTTCTAGAAAAGGAGATCATAACGATCTCCCCCAGTATTCTAATGAATACTTTGTTTTGCAGTTCCCTAATGCTCCAATAATGTAATGCAATTTGTTATGACTATCTATGTCTTTTATCATGACCCTCCTCTACAGTGATCTCTCTAACGATGAGGTACCATGTCTTAATCTAAACTATGTGTTTTCTCCATTGTTGCATATTGTAACCCTAGAAGACACTTAATAAAACTTTCACTGAATGAATAAATGAATTTGTAGTTAGATATTTTTCTCATTAAATCTATTTCATGCCCCTAATTTTAAAAGCTATTCCAAATTGAAACAACAATTAAAAGAAAGACTCTCTCCTCTCCTCTTCTTTTCTCTTCTCTATTGTATTCACAAATATCAGAACTGAAAGAAATTTTAGAGAGAGATGACTTGATCTAACTCCCTCAGTTTACTGATAAGGAACTCAAGGTTCAAAGTGACTTTCCTAGGGTCACATAGAAAGAAAATTATTTGCATAAGTAATTGAAGACATAGTTATTTGGTAAGGTCACCCCAGGGTTTTTTTTTAAATATTAGTCCTTGATTTAAATAAGAAAATAATAAAAGAAAATATGCCCAAGTGAGTATCTCATTCATACAGTCAGTGAACTGTGAAACCAACAGTGATATCCTGAATCAATAATTCTCAGTTCTATCTCCTAAGTCATGAAGGTGATACTACTGTCAGTAGGTCTAAAAGTTTGATCACTTTATCCAAGGGTGGTGACAGATTCACTGAGACATCCAAATTCTCTCACCTGGTCTCTTTTTGGGTCCCAGGGCAAAGCTCAGTGAGCCAGCTAGCCAAGATTCAGGGTGTGGTTTGTGGCTATGGAATAGAATTTTCCTCTGGGGCAAACTGTCTTGAAACGTGAGGCTCTTTCATCAGGAGCCAACCAACTGGACTAACTTTTCACTTTCCCCTCCTGCCTTTATCATACCTCTTCTTACCCTAACCCACCACCTCCTCCTGAGAATTTCCTGGTTTCTTTCTCTGGGATTCTCTTCCCCCAAAATCCTTTGATTTACCTCTTAGAAGGAGTTCCACAGAGTAATAAGCCTAAAGGAAAAACTAATAGAGAACAAATGTATTTTTTTTTCAAACTAAAGCCCTGTCTTTGCCTAAAAAGAACAGTAAAATGGAATACAGATTTGCTTTGCATTTCTCTGCTCACAACGTATTTCGAATTTTTGGTCCACTTTTTAATGAATTCTCTATTTTCCATAAATCTCTTTGCCATAGCATTCTTTCCTCCTAAATTATTTAAAGGGGTGAACTTTACAACTGTCAACATTCTCATTTTCAATCTGGTTCATTCTGTTCATGGCAGTTATTCTGATCTTGTCAGCCTGACTTTAATGGGAAACTTAGTGTTGGGTTTATAAAATATTTAAATAGCAGCCCATGTCTTTCAAGACCCTTAACTTCCATTACTCATGCCTCACACCCTCTGTGAGAGGTGAAGCTAAGCATTATAGAGACAATACGATGCTAGACCCAGATTCAGTCAAAAGTGAGTTCAAAACCTGCATTAGATCCTTATGACTTGTGTTAATCTCTTAGCCACAGTTTTCTCACCTACTTTGTGAGAATAATGACATCCATCAATTTCAGGGGATTGTTGTGTGAGCAAATGAAAGAGAAAGGGGAAAAGCATTTATTATTTGGCCACTGGCAGGTAGGTTGTGCAGTGGATAGAGCACTAGGTTTGGAATCAGGAAGACTCATCTTGAGTGAATCCAGCCTCAGACACTTACTAGCTTTGTGACTCTGGACAAGTCACTTAACCCTTTGTATCTCAGTTCCTCATCTATAAAATGAACTAGAAAAGGAAATAGCAAACCACTTCTGTATCTTTGCCAAGAAAACCCCAAATGGGGTCATGAGGAGTCGGATGCAATTGAACAACAACCAAGTGCCTACTATGTGCCGGGCGCTGTGCTAAGAACTTTGCAAATATTATCTCATTTGATGTGCTGCATAACATCTCTGTGTGGAGGTGTTACTATGATTCCCCACTTTAAAGTTGAGGAAACTGAGGCCAATAAGGGTTAAGAAATTTGCCAAGAGATTTGTCACACAGCTAGGAAATGTCTGAGGTCAGATTTGAACTCAGGTCATCATAACCCCAGGGCCACTGTGCCACTTAGATGTTTGTATATAAACAGCTGGCAAACTTCAGAGTAGCATATAAATGTATATACATATTTGTGTATAATGAGATTATATAAAAAATGTTATGCAAACTCTAACGTGTGATATGTCTGCTATTACTATATAAAGGTCATGTACTATATAAAGGTTATGTATTATTATTCTAATTTTCTACAGGAGGAGTAACAAAGTTAGGCAATAACAGGATTGTGTTAGAATCAAACACTTAATGTGTGGAATTTAATTCATGTCATTCATTCATCCATTAATTATTCATTCCACAAATCTATCTAAAGTAACTTCTTTATACCAGTCGCTACAGAAACACTAGCAAACAAGCTGTAGCTGGTTTGTAGATACTTAAAGGCAACCTCACTAACAGAAAGGAACCAACAATGGGAAATGGAGAAACAGTCAGTCAGTCTGACTTTTGATTGTCTACAAGACATGCTTCTTGTGGCTAGCACCTTCAACCAGTAAGTTCCTGCCCTTTCCCTCAGAGGAAGTTTCTGCCATGTCCTAGCAACCCAAGCTGGAAAGTCATCAAGGGAAGAGGCAAATCTTCACTGGGTTCTAGGCAGATGGAGAGCAGTTACAATTGTAACTCTAAATCAGGAAATTCAACCCATTCACTTCCAAAACAACTCCTCTATTAAAACGGAACATCATTGTGCCATAAGAAATGACAGAAGGGATGACAGTTTCAGAGAAATCTGGAAAGATTGGTATGAACCGATGCAGAAGGAGGTGGGCAGAACTAAGCAACTAATTTATACTATAACAACAATATTGTAAAAACAAACAAAAAACTCAAAAAGATTTTAAAACTCTGATGGACGCAGTGGCCAACCACAAACTGATGATAAAGACCTCCTGACACAGAAGTTGACAGACTCAAGGTACAGGATGTGGCACATAGTTTTGGACATGGCCAAAGTGGGAACTTCTTCTGCTTGGTTGTGTATACCTGTTACAAAGATTTTGCCTTTATTATTTTTTCTCAATGGAAGACAAAAAGTATGGATAGGGGATGGAAAGGGAGAAAATAAATGTTTGTTATTTAAAAAAATAAAATATTTAAGATAGTATGAGAGGGAACAATTTTAAGGCTAAGCCACCTTTTCCCCAAATTAAAAGAAACAGCTCAATAATGCTACGTGAACAGAACACTTTTGCCTGAAGATCTGTAACCCTTTTTGTGAAATTACTTTATTGCAAGTGACAAGAGAAGCCTTAAAAGCATTCCTGCTGGTTAACAAGATGCAACTTGAGGCCAAGCTCTGTCTTAAGACCACAGCATGTCAGTAAACTTAGCCGGTTTTGGGGGTTTTCGTTGCATCTTTTCCAGCAATGTACTTAGTATGTGACCTTTATGTGGCTGCACAGTTTCCCTCAACTGTTTTCATAGCTCATAAAATGTTTAGGAAGTGTTTATAAAAATTGCTCCAGGAAACTGTGCCACAAGGAACTTGAACTTCATAGGTCTCAATGGTCTAGCTTCAATTTAGTTCTCTAGGAAAGGATTTTGCATTGTAAATGCCCTAGGAACATCTGTATTCAGGCTCTGCTGGGATAGCAAGTGAGATGCAGCTCAGTTTAATATGTGCTATTTGGCTGTGGCTCTGTAACATGTGATGCTCCGTTTACTACTCTCATGAAATCACACAGGCAAGGCAGGCCCTCCCTCTCTCCAAGCACCACCCTGGTATCTACTGGTGATCACTTTCAGTTATCTGATTGAGGAAGGAAGACATTATGTCATAAACAGCTTTGCAACATCTGCTCAGAATCTTTCTGACACACTGCACCCAAACCATCAAAAAACTTGGATCCAAAGTCCAGTCCTTAGGATCATTGACTTGTAGCCCTGTAAACATCTCAGTGTTTTCTCTTATAGGTTGCTTGGGGAGACAGAGGCAGAGAACTATCCTAAACAAGGTTCTATTATATGGCTGCTTGAAGAATCATTGGATACAACAACAGTAAACCATAATAAGCAATTAAGTCACATTTTCTCTTTAGTGTAACATTTTTAGGAGTGGAGGGTGCTGTGGACAATTTGAACTTAATTGAATATATAGTCTTTTCATTCTATGTACTGGTTTCAAGCTTATATTGTATGCCTAGCTCAATATCATATAGCTGTCAGTAGTCAAGATCAGCATATTGTGGCAATGTATCAAACAGGTGTGTGTGTGTGTGTGTGTGTGTGTGTGTGTGTGCATGTGTGAAATAATGCATATGTCATGGAAAGAGATAGTCAGATGGAAGTCAGTGTCTCCTTCACCTTCAAATATAAGAGTCTCCGTGGTTGCTTAGGAAAAAAGTGTTTGCTTGAATAAGTGGTTTATTAAGTTGTTTTTTTATGTCAATGACACCTCCACACGCAGGTGCTCACACTCACCTCACACACAGTTATTAAAAGCCTCTTTCTATCAAAGAAGTATATTTAAATAAAAGAAATTGACTGTTCCTATAGTCTATCACTTACTGCAGAGAGGAGAGAAGTACAATTCACTGCTTTAAAGAAACATTGATATCACCTCTTTTACTTAACTCTACACTTGGGACTCTTAACCATTTTTTTTTGTTTCATGTACTCCTTTTGTAGTCTGGTGAAGTCTATGGATGCCTTTTCATAATGGTGATTTTAAATTATTGAAAGAAATGCTAAATTTCAGTTTAGAAGTTAGTGAAAGTAAAGATATACTTTATCTTTAACAAAGATACTTTTTTCCCCATTTAACTTTACAGAGCCACTAAGATGTATCCGTAGATCCTTATCAGTTTAAGAATCTCTGTTCTCTACACTATACCAATCTGTCTAGGTGGGAAAATATTGAGGAGAAAAGAGAAAAGATGGTTCCCCCTGTCACAATCCATTTGGGGCGACAGCAAATCATGTCTTCTTTACTTGCTGCTCTGAAAATTCACCTTTCCCTCTATCATCTTCAGCTGTTTGTGTATCTATCTTCCTTGTCCATAGTAGTTTGCATATTATCTCCCTCATTAGACCCTAGAGTTCCTCGATAGCAGGGATAATCTTTGGCCTTTCTTTGTAGCCCTGGTGCTTGGCACAGTACCTGGCATATAATTGGCATCTGATAAAAATCTTTTAGACCGATTGACTAATGAGGAAGATGAACAAAATATAACCTTCAGGAGAGAGATGTTATGACTTTTACTTGCATATCCACAGATTGTATTCTGATACTCAATTTTATGCAAATGTACTTATTTCTGTATACCTGTCCCTTGGGAAAGTCCTAATGAAGATAGATGGCTTCCCTGGTGATTTATTAAAGGGGTATAAGTCTTGTCAGCACTTCTCAGACTTTCACCTTTAAACTGATGAGGTATAAAGATCTAAACAAGTAGGGGAACTGAGATGGGTTTGGAGTCAAAGGTCCTACTTCTGGGTGGAAAGCTGTGGTTAGCTGCTGACTGTGTTGTCTGTATGTGGTCATGAATTATGTCAGCATGTTTTCTGAAACATGTCCTATAGAAGGAATAAAAAAAAAAAGCAAATGCCTTCAAAATTTCAATCTTAGCAAGTGCTGTTTCCTGGTTTCTGAAGAAGGTGAAGCCAGTCCAACTCCTCCCCTACTCCAGACCTGATAGCTCGCTACAGGACTACAGACCATCCTTTGGAAATGTACAAAAATATGTACTTTCAGGAGAGATTGGTTAGGTATGAAACAGAACGAAAAAGACCCACTCAGATGGGGTGGGAAAAGGGGACAGAAAAGCTAAAAGTGAGAACCCTGTGCCTGCAGTATGGTGAAAAGGTATTTGACTTGTGCAGTGTGCTCTTGGTTAATTGTTACAGCATTCAGCTTTATCATAACTTAAGTAATAAGAGATTTCATGCAACCTCTTAAGTGGTAAATAACAAGACATGGGCCAAGAGTCAGTTTACTTTTTCCAATTTCCTCCTTCTGAAATGAAGGCAGTTTGGGAAAAAAAACACAATGCAAATCCTAACTTTCCCTCGAAGCGGTTTGTCCCAGTCTGGGACTTGATTATCATTGCTTGAATCAAGTGGAGCTAACCCAGCCAAATGGAGTCCTAGCCCAGAGTCATTAACAGAGGTCAATCTCAGATCACAGGTTCTGGACACCACTCTGACTTACAGAATCTTAATGTGGCAGTGCTGATCTGGCCTTAAATGGAGATGGTCTATTTTCAAAGCGAAGGAATGCTTTCCTTGAACTATGAGAGGCACAATACTGTAAGTCTATTAGGTGATCCATCATTTTCACAGGTATATCCATGAGAAAGGACAGGAAGATTTGGGGGTCACAGATTGGTTAGCCTTGCATACAACTGTAAAGAAGGACTAAAAGTGATCTTCACCTCCTAAAAATTCTGACATTATGGTCATTCACCAGCCTGCCTTGTGGATTTGGTCAAACTTTGGGGCAGAGAATGAAAAGGAAAGAAGGAAAATCAGAGAAAGAAAGTGGAAGATACAAAGAGTCTCTTTAATCTATAACCAATAATTGCAATGAACATAAGTGTGAAATGTTCACTTCTACTTCTAGGTTAATATTCTCCAAGGTATGTGTTGGAGGGCTTTAATTGATTATCTGAAGATCTACTGTTCCCTGTTTTTCTTTGTATGGTTCTATTTATCCCTTCATTACTTTGTATCATAGTGTAAAGAATCGATATTAAGAAAATTGTAGGGGAAACAGGAATCAGCATGTCCTAGGGTATATTCAATAGAGAGAAATCCTGAAGCCAGAATACCTGAGTCTAAGTCCTGCTTCTTGATTCAGGCTGGCTATGCAATCCTGGGCAAGTCATTTTATCTCTCAGTGCTATAGACAACTTTCTAGGACTCTAAATTAACCAAAAAGGTGATGACTTGCATTGGTAGAGGGAATTTCCTCATCTGGGAATTCCCTACAATAATAAAATCATAGGTCAAGCCCCTAGGAAAGATGGGGAATAGAGGAGAGAAATATAAAGAGATTTTGAATTATCTTCTCTTGTTCATAGCTGAGTAAAATTAAAACTATGGTTTCCAGGAAAAAGAAAACCAGTGATTACTATCTATGTCCAGGTACAGCCTGGTCTTCATAGTATAAGGGAGGGCAATAGATGTAAGGAGTTGTTCTTCATTCACTAGCTTTTCAGGAAAAATTAAGTGTTTCTTTATAAATTAAAGAAAGTAAAAAAACAAGAAAGAAAAGGGAACTGACAAGACTGAAGGGCAACCTGACTTGTATCAAGAAATTAGAAAGCAGAGAAACACTAAACAGAGAGGAGGGAAATAAAAGGAAGAGAGAATACTACTGAATACCTGAAACTAAGAAACAGATTTTAGATTCTGCCCAAAAAAGGAGGAAGCTCAACTAGGAGCTTGTCCTTTGAAGACGGAAGATGCTGATTCCCAAGTGATATCAAGTATGAGACACCTAGAAAGAGCTGGAGGAAGAA
This sequence comes from Potorous gilbertii, assembly GCA_028658325.1. Lineage (NCBI taxonomy): Eukaryota > Metazoa > Chordata > Mammalia > Diprotodontia > Potoroidae > Potorous > Potorous gilbertii. The sequence continues at coordinate 91,124,398 of CM053774.1, read as the reverse complement.
GACACAAGCAGTGGTGATTATAAGTCATTGCATGAGATGGCTATTTGCTGACCTGATAAATTATTGTTTTTCATCCTTTGTTTTCAAAGATCAATGATGTCATGAGCATGATGTCTTGACTTGTGTGTGAATTATATTTGAGTGAGACAGAGCTGTGCAAAGTTCATAAGCCTCACTCTTTCCTCCAAAGTTACCCGAGTTGAGTGACAAAAATGAAGATGATTGGCTGTGGCCCAGGATGCAATAGGTGACTTTGGTCTTTCTAGATTAAGGTCTTTCCCAGATCTCAGTTTGTCTGAGGTGATGCCCATTCAATGACTAAGTTCTGGGTAGGAATTGAGACAAAAGACAGTCCAAATTACTATGACAGAAATATCAGTCTGAGAGGGAAAGGCCCTCAGAGTTCATGGTCAGAACAGGAAACAATTGCTATTTACACTCATTCTAAGCCATCTAAGCCAGAGCAACAGAGCCCTCTACCAGTCTAGAGATGTATATTCAGGACATGACAGAGAACCTCCCAAGTCTTGTCAAACCAGATGACCTCTACCCACTTCTGGTGAATTACATGGGCACAGATGACATTACCAAAAAAAATCTAGGAAGTGTTGCCCAAGACTGTGAAGTCTTGGCCAAGAGACCAAAGAACTTAATGGCACAGGTGAACATTATGAACTTAACCTAATAAGAGGAAACTTAATAAGGTTAATTATAAAGCATTACATTTGGGTTCAACAATCCAGTCTCACAAATGCAACATGAGCCAGCCATGGCTAGACAGCAGATCATCTGAACAGGACGGGGTGGGGGAGGGTTAATGTTCAACATGCTCAACATGAGTCAACCATGATCCCGCAGCCAAAAAAAGCTAACGTCTTCTTAGCTTCTTTGAGGAGAAATAGTATCCAGGAACAGGGAAGGGATTGTCCCTCTGTGCTCTGTGCTCTATCCTAATCAGGAGGTGAAATGTGATGTTCGGTCTGGGGAACCACAATTTATGAAATTATGGATAAAATTTTTACAGTTACTGATAAACTATAACATCCAAAAGAAGAAAAAAGTCCCAAAGACTAGGTAGTGTGAGGATCCATTGAAGAAAACAGGGATATTTAACCTGGAGGCAGCTATGTGGTGCAGTAAATAGAGAATCAGGAAGATCTGCGTTCGGATCCAGCTCCATATACATACTAGCTGTATGACCTTAGACAAGTCACTTAACACTTCTCTGACTTAATTTCCTCATAAAATGGGGATGGTAACAATAAGAATGATGGCCTTACAACCTTGTCATAGGAGTCAAATCAGATAATATTTGAAAAAGTACTTAGCTCAGTCCCTGGCATACAGTAGGTAATATACAAATTCTTATTCCCTCCCTCCCATGCATGTATGTGTGCATATGAATGTATGTATGAATATACATAATGTGTAGAGACAAATTTAACAGCTTTCAATTATATTTTTATGTTTGCAATTTTTTACATAAAAATGGTAGTATCTGTATGGTATCTTAGAATCTACAAAATATTACTTAATTTGATTACATTTATATTATTTTTTGATTCTCATCCCAATCCTGTGAGGTAACTGTTATTATGTTAACCATTTTATAGATGCTAAAACTGACATCTAGGGAGGTTTTAGTCACTAAGTATGTCAAAGAATTAAAACCTGGATCTTCTTCCTGAAATCAAATACAGATCTCTATCCATTCCCCAACCTTGTTGCTACCTACATACACTGTTACAAATAGGAATTCAAGGGTGTATTAAAATATCAACATATTCTCATCCCCAACACCCCCCTAATAATCAAATAGGAAGTAATAAATATGAAGCAAGTGTGCAAATATAGATGGAAGTCAGGTCATTTCAAATCATAACCACGTGCTTCTTGAATGTTGAGAAAACTTCCAAAGTTTCAAATGAATCCTTTTAAAGATGGCCATGAATATGAGTGCAGCTTTTATTTCTCAAGCTCAAAGTCATGACACTTCTCATTTTGAACAAAACCAGCCCTCTCCCAAACCTCTCATCATTGATGAAAATCCTGATTCCATCAGCCCATCTTATAAGACATGCCCCTAGTCAACTGTCCCAGACTTCTCTCATTTTTATATTCCAAAAAAGATTATTTACAAGAATTAAAGTATTTCAAAGATTGCTTTCCAGTCAGTCAGCTACTTGGAGATTCAATTTTTGGCAATTATTTTGATAGTTTTCTAAGGTAGAAATTTCAACCTACACCAAAATATGAACTCTACACCCATAGGATTCGCACCAATGATTATAAATGAGTCTATTAAACTATTTGTTCAGACCCAAAAATAGGGCAAGAAGAATTCTTGCCACATTAAAAAAATGTCAGACTCAACCACCAAATGAAAATGAGACAGTGGTAGCAAAACAGAAGGAGAGCTGGCACTGGAGAACTAGTCACAAAGGAAATGTCTGAGGAAAACCTTTGATCTCTGCAGGATGTGCCCTTTATGGTTGGAAAGAGATGCTTCTCCCACTGTGTTCAGTACGGACACCGGAAATGCTTCTCATACGGCTAGCTGGAGCAGAAAAGTGGGATGTTTACTGGGAAATGAGGATGAAGTTCACTATTTTTTTCAGCTACACCATGACATTGTGTACTTTCCAACAGCTTTGATGTACTGCTGTTCCTCACAGAAAGTTCTGAGATCCTTTCAACTCAATTCTTGAATTATGGTTGCATTTTGACACCTCTGTGGGTGCATAAAGATAGCAGAGTAACCCTGTAACATGCTAACTTAGGATGGTCTTATCTTAAGAGACAAGAGAGATGTCAAATAAAAAGAATTATCCATCGAAAGCTTTATACTCAGGAGCAAATTGAAATTAAAACCTCAAAACAAATCATTCACTGGGGAGTCTGAGGATGACAAAGAATGACAAATCTGGGAGTGGCTCCGGGGAGGAGGCTTGGGAGAGGACCAAAGATCTCATTCCAGAAAGAGAAGAGATCCAAAGCATCTGCAGCACCTCCTTTTAAGAAGTAGCATCTGTTGGCCCACAAAAGCTTCCAAGGAGACAGGGACTCTGATGAAACTGGACTCACAGAATCACAAATTTAAAAAAAATATATTTACTTTTATTTTTAATTCACAAAACGAAACAAGCATTTCTATAAATCAGTACAGCAAAAAGATGATTGCACATGAAACTGCAAGTCCACCATGTACATACAACATACTATCCCCTCCAAATATACCATAAAGTTATCTTGTAAATTTCAGATCTTTTCTTTTTTACCTCCTTTCCCCTGATTTTGATATAGAGAAGGCTACTATTAAGCACACAAATGTGTGTGTGTGTGTGTGTGTGTGCGCGTGCGTGTGGAATTATTCTACATATCTATTTATCTGTTGTTTTGTGTGGATGCAGATAGCATCTTTATTCATATGTCCTTTATTTTTAATATGTGTATTTATGATAGTCAAAATGACCAAAACAGTCTTTTAGCCTCTGTCATGTGCTATTGGATTTATAGGATTTTTATCACATACCTCTGTTACTTATTCATTATTAACCTAATAGTTATGTCTCTCCCATTAGAATGTAAATTCCTTGAGGTCTAGGGATGTGTTTTGGCCTTTCTATGTACTTCCAGGTCTTAAAATAGTATCTGACACATAGAACTTAATTAATACTTGCTGATTGACTAGTTGAAAGTCAAAGTCTGGGACTTCCTCCCCCTTATTTTTACTATATTCCCCCAAATGACTTAATCACTACTGTACATGCTAAAAATTGTTGTTGTTGGGTTTTTTTTAAATACTTCAGTCAGGACTATAAGATAATTCTGCCCCTTGGGCCACTTGTAAGTTTGATTCTTCAGAGATTGTGATGCTCTAACGTTAATGATCACATAATATCAGCAGAAGATTTCTACATATGTTATTTGTAAATTTCAGAACATTGAATTATGGGTAGCATTTAATTTAATTAAGGATATGAAGGATCTGTGTCACCAAGTATTCACATGGCCTAAACAGGCTGCATGAAAGTTGGTTTATGATGTAGTCAGGTCCAGAGCTTCTATGCTGGATCCGTCTAGGTCTCTAAAATTGAGTGAGAGGAGAGAAAGGAAGGAAAGAAAGAAGGAAGGAAGGAAGGAAGGAAGGAAGGAAGGAAGGAAGGAAGGAAGGAAGGAAGGAAGGAAGCGCATTTATTAAGTTCTTATCATGGGTGAAGTACTGTCCTAAGCCTTGGAGATATTAATAGAAAAGATAACTAGAGAAGCTGATCTGTATCAATTCAATTGCATTCAATTTAAAAAATTAAATCTTCTTTACCAGTTTTCCCCTGAAAAAGACAGAGCTGGGAATGCCTATAAATTCCTCCCCTTGATGACTCATTACGGTATGGAGATGAAACGGAATTCTCAAAACCTGTGTCATTACAACACAGTTTTACAAAGCTAGAAAACCATTAACTCTAGGCTTGGGAAAAGATTCTTTGAGATGGATGGATCAACTGGTGAAGTACAGAGAGGTTTATAACTGAGAGTTGCCAGAAAATGTCAAATTAGTGGATTTTTACCCATAGAAACTCATGAAACCATCTACCAAGACATGGAAGGGGTACCATGGGATTTGTGCCTGTTGAAGTTAGTTCACGCTGAGGGATACATAGATCACAGAATCTCAGGTGTGTAGGGGACTTTGAAAGGTGTTGTGCCTCATGTTTATTAAAAAGAATTCCCCCTATAACAGCCCAGATAAGTAGTCACTCATTCTCCATTAAAAATCCTCCCGTAACAGGTAGTCTATTGCTGAAGCAGCCATTCCATTTGTGATAGTGTTAATCATTAGGAAGTTATTCCTTATGTAGAGACATTGTGTTATATAGTGGAGAGAATCCTAGATAGGGAGAAAAGGAACTGAGTTATAACCTTGCATCTGTCATCTCAGTGACCTTAGCAAAGTCCCTTAAGCATTAAGATTACATGCATTTGCTAAATAAGGAAATTTCTACTATATTTAAAATCTTCCCGGTTTAAATCTTTGATTCTGTCATTCTAAAATCATTGAGAGACAGTGTGTGTGTGTTCATCCTTCATTGTGGAAGAAGACCATGTCATCAGAGAAATGATGATATGACTTGCACTTGACTTTGTTTTGAGTGAGGGAGGGCTGTGCAGGTCACCAGCCTCACTTCTCCTCCAGAGTCATCTGAATCCAGTGACCAGATATTCATCAGGATGACTGGAAATGACCCAGGATGAGGCAATGGGGGTTAAGTGACTTGCCCAGTCACACAGCTAGTGAGTGTCAAGTGTCTGAGGTGAGATTTGAACTCCTGACTCCCGCACTGGTACTCTATCCACTGCGCCACCTAGATGCATTGAGAGGCAGTATGACACAGTGGGCAAGGTAAATCAGTCAAATCAACAATCATATATGCCTATATGAGCCGGTCACTTTACTAAATGATGGGAATACAAAAGGAGCTGAAGTCTAAGGAGGGAGACAATTTGCAAATGACTATATGCAAACCAGACACACACACACATATACATCCACATATGCACACGTCCATATACATATGTGTGTGCATGTTTGTATATACATGTAGATAGATACATAGATGGATAAAAAGAAACAAAGAAAGAGGCAGGGAGGGAGGGAGGAGAGGAAAGGAGAGAGAGAGAGAGAGAGAGAGAGAGAGAGAGAGAGAGAATATCATTTCAGAGGGAAATATTGAATTTGAAAGCCCTCCTCGAACACTAGTTGTGTGACCCTGGGCTGCTTAACTAAGCCTCATTTTCCTCAAGTATAAAGCAAAGGATGGAGAGGAAGTCCCTTCCAGCTATAAATCTATGGCTCTAGACCTTCTCTGTGACTTCCTCCCATGTTCCTAGCCCTGCTCTCTAGGCTCAAGCAGAATCAGTTCCAACTTAATTCCTCATGACAGAGGACCTGAGCTCAAATTCCACCTCTGATATTTACTACCTGCATAAACTTGGGGCAAGTCACCTAAACCTCCTAGTTCTCAACTTCCTCATCTGTAAAATGAAAGTTGGAGGAAGGATAGCCTTCTCCCTCAGTCCTAGATCTGTGATTCTCTGATTCATTACACTTCCTCTGTTTTCTAATCAGGAAAGCCATCATCTCTCATTTGGCTTATTAAAAATTCCTGTTCAAGGGATGAGTACATTCAGAACCCACGCTGATCCAACTGAACCCACAGTGAATAGCCAAATCATCCTCTATTTCAATGTTCCTGATGAGTATCCTTCTCCATAAATCTCTGATTCATTATTCAAAGGATCAAGTCCAAGATCCCCACCCTGTGGGCACTTCTCTTATCCTCTTCTGTGTGGCCAGCTGTTTTCCCTCTATGTCTTCTTTCATTGTTACTCCAAACTATCTCCCCTTTCTTCTACCTTCTCCTAAATATTGTAGAAAATGCAGTAAATAACTTTCCCTAAGGGATCCCTTTCATATATTTATATAATGTCCCAAAAGTCTTTTGTTTCTTTTAAAGTTTAAAATCGCACCAAAATTTTTGGGACATTCTACACTTATTTTATTAAAGCTCTCTATATTTATGCCTATCCCTCTATGAAGGCAGAGATCATGTCTTATCTAAACATTACAAGAGTACTTACCACATTCAGTAAACTAATACCTATTATCTTGGATAAGTCATTTAATATCTATCTGCCTCCATTTTCCCATTTGTAAAATAAGGATAACAGTGGCCCCTATTTCCCAGGGTTTTCATAAGGATCAAACAAGAAAACATTTATGAAGATCTTCACAAAGCTTAAAGCACTGTGGAAATGCTTGTCATTGAATTTCAAATGAGAGCCAACATGATAAAATAGATGTCTCATATTAGAAAAACCTAGATTCAAGCCTTATTTCAAGTAGATATTCCCTATGTGACTTTGAGTTTCTCACTTAACTTCTTATTGCCTCTAAGTAACTCCCTAAAACTAGAAGTTGTGGAATAGGTGATGACCTTCATTAGAAGAGAAAATTCCCTTACCAGGCACACCATGTTCTGATGAAATCCCAGGTCCAGTCGAAAAAAAAAAAATTGAATGAAAGAATTAATGAATGGAAACTATGACATCTGCTGGCTGGTTCTCTCTCTCATTCACTCAGACCAAGTCACAACTCCTCCTAAGCATTACAGTGAGGACCTCAAAGGGGAATTCAAGTAGCTACTGAATTCCTTCCTGGGTTATCAGGAAAACTGATCCAACCACCATTATGCAGGTTGCCTATATTGTGTCAATTTCTCTTCATGCCACCACTGCCCCTGCTCCCACCACCCTAACCTTATTCTCCTCCAGCAAAAGACCTCATGCCCACCACTCCCAAGACAATGCATTCTAACATCTCAAACCCTTTCAGTAAAATTGTTTTTAATAAGATATATCTTACTAAAATTTAATAGTTTTCTTTAATGCACAAGAGAAATTAAAAACATATTCTCCATTAGTGCTTAGTCTACACCTAAAGACAAAAGAATGATTATACCCATACATTATGTGGATATTTCAGATATGAATAAAGAAAAATCTAAAGGTCACCTGAACAATTAAAAATGATGCAATGAAGGAATTGGTGAATAGTTCTGATATAAAGGTTACAGAAAGATAGCACCATTTTTTAGCTGTATTATATGTGATACTTCTAGGATCCAATGTAAAGCCTCTGTTAAGCATTCAAAGCCTTTGATAATTTGCCCCCCCTCACCTTTCTAGTCTTCTTATACCTTCCACTTCTATCCTGTGATCCAATGACACTAACTTGCTTTTCTGTTCTTTAAGTAGGACCCTCCACCTTTCATCTCTAAACATTTTTCTAACTACCCCTCCCACCTCACCTTCATTCCCTATAACTGAATATTCTGTCTTCTCATCTCTGCTTTGTGGCTTCCCTGGATTCCTTCAAGTGCCAACTAAAGTCCAATCTTCTACAAAAAGCCTTTCCTGCTCTCCTTTCATTGCAGTTCCTTCCTTCTGTTGGTTATCTCCAAATTATATACATTGTTTATACATAGTTTTTTGCATCTTGTCTCCCCAATTAGAGCTTGAGTTCCTTTCGATTACAGACTGTCTATTACATTTTTGGGGTACCTGGAATTTAGCACAGTACCAGGCAAATAGTAGGTGTTCAGTAAATGTTTACTGACTTATTGAGTATATGTTCACATACATGTGTCTATCTATATATATACATACATATATAGAGAGATACATCTATGTAATAGCTAGTATTTATATAGAACTTTAAGATTTACAAAATATTCCACAAATATAATCTCATCTAACCCTCACAGAAGTCTTTGGAGTTAGATGCTATAATTAAACTCATTTTACAGACTAAGAAACTGAAGCAAACTGGTTAAGTGACTTGCCCAGGTGCATACACCTAGTAAATCTGTGAGGCAGAGCTTCAAGCTACCCTAAGACTTTTTGTGACATCTTATATTTATAAGAATAAGTATGGGAATAGACATAGACATAGACAGGTATAATTATACCCTAAGTATCTTTACACATTTCAATATCTTGTCTTCTTAATAGGCTCTCTTGAATGTTACTATTGCTAACTCTCTTAAGGAGTTTCAAGGAAATCATTAACAGTTTTTAATTTTTTAATACAATATTTTATTTTTCTCCAATTGCATGCTAAAACAATTTTTAAACATTTTTTTAAAAAAAAGTTTTGAGTTGCAAATTTTGTCTATCTCTCCTCTCTTTCCTTCTGTCCTCTATGAGGACATATGTGCATGTACATACATATTTACACACATATGTGTGCATGTATATTTATTGTATTACATGTGTGTGCACATGTGTACATTGCATTCTTGGTTTAAATAATGATACGCACTTTCCAGAATTAATAGAGATGTCTTTTCTGGATGCTGTTAAAATTTAAACCCCATCAAACTATCATGGAGACATTGGGCTATTTATTGTGGTGCCTTCAAATAATGTGAAACTGAGGTTACTTCATCTCCAAAGTCTATTAAAAGACCAATAAAATCTCTCTATTGCATTACCCCTCACTTCTGGGTCTCTAGATGGTGGCTGTAAAATATGTCTGCCTTTGGATGAATAAATGGTTCACAAGATTTTATGGGAAGTACTTTTCACATAGGAAACTGTGGGTCAAGTGCAGTTTTTTGCAAGAGGGCTCACATGGTAAAGATGTGGAAGGGGCTGTTATCTGTGGCAAAGGAATGTCAGGATCCACACCAAAAGAATAGAAGCATGAGAAACCAGACGTTTACATAGAGTAAGTCAGCTATCCGTTTCTGCTCTGGGGGAAAGGGGGGGAATGGTGTAGGAAGAAAAAGGGGAGGAAGAGAGAGAAAAAAAGATGCTCTGCACCTTAACAAGTGCAAGAACTAAAGCATCTCTAGGAAAGTTACACCCTGCCCCGACTGATGAGACTGATGGGTTATGTATGAAACTAAAGAGCATCAAAAATTTCATCCAAATATTTGCACTACATACATAAAATATCTCAAAATACTATATGTACATATGTCATGTAATGTAATGAATCTGAGTTCCATTCCTAAATCCATGCAAGAAATCAAAACCTTATTTATCCACGTACTAGGCAACATCTCAATATGTAAGAATTTTTTCATATACAGTAGCCGAGAATTTCCCGTCCAATTTGATTCAATCCACCAGAAATTTGACAAGTGCCTACTGTGCACCAAGCACTGACAGGAGATGGGAATACAATGACAGATACAATAGAGAAATTTACAAAGTATGACATTATAATAACTTGGAAGAATATTAAAACATATAGTTATTATAAAAATTGTAGAAGTGGTTAATTGGTACAACTAATTCATTATGCTTTGTCACTTGACTCGTTGGGCAATTTTGCCCTAAGTCACTTTAAACATTTTCAATATCTGATCTTCTGTATAAGCTCTCCTGAATGCTACTATTACTGACTCTCTTAAGAAGTTTTAAAGAAATCATTAACATTTAAAAAACTTTTAACACAGTATTTTATTTTCCCCCAATAGTATGTTAAAACAATTTTTAAATATTTTTTAAAAGAGCTCCGGAGGAGCCAAGATTGCAGAGTAGAAATATTCACATATGCTAGCTCTGAACCCACAGCCCATATAATCTCTGTAAAGAGGAACTCCCAACAAATTCTGGAGCAGTGGAAGCTGCACAATAACAGAGTGCAGGAGATTTCTGTTCCAGAGAGCCCTGAAAAACTGACATCAAAGGTTCATCATGCAGCAGACCCAGAGCAGAGCTCAGCCCTGCCCTGGCCATGAGATCCCGAGAGGAGCAGATCCGAGCAGGCTACAGGGACGGAATCTCCAGTGGCCACGAAGGTCCCTCAACCCACAGGCACTACAGGTCAGTGAGAGAGCCTTCTAGGTAGGCTAAGAGGGGAGCTGACTCCCTCAGGAGGCAGGCAGCAGAGGCTGCAGAGGACAGGGGCTCCCGAAGCAGATGAGAGCTCAGATCCATTGTTGAAGGTCTCTGTATAAACCCCCTGAGGGAACTGAGCCCCTTGTGGCAGCCCTGCAACCCCCTGAGTATCTAAACTTAATCTCACACTGAATAGCAGCCCCACCCCTCGCTGAAAGCCCTGAGGCTAGGGAGCAGCATTTGAATCTCAGACCCAAAGCACTAGCTGGGAAGATCTGGAGGCGAGGCAGGGGTGGAGAGGAATCTCAGAACTCAAGGAACTGGCTGGAAAAGGCCCAGAAAAGGGGAAAACAAATAAGACCATGGAAGGTTACTTTCTTGGTGACAGATATTTCCTCCTTTCCTTTCTGATGAGGAAGAACAATGCTTACCATCAGGTAAAGACATAGAAGTCAAGGACTCTGTATCCCAAATATCTGAAATAGATATTCAATGGGTTCAGGCCATGAAAGAGCTCAAAAAGGATTTTGAAAATCAAGTTAGA
>CM053774.1:91090373-91112944 GCA_028658325.1 Potorous gilbertii | reverse complement strand
CATGGCCTGAGCCCATTGGATATCTATTTCAGATGTTTGGGATACAGAGGCCTTGACTCCTATGTCTTTACCTGATGGTAAGCATTGGTCTTCTTCATCAGAGAGGAATGGTGCAATCATTTGTTCCCCAAGAAAATAACCTTCTATGGTCTTATTTTTTTCCCCTTTTCTAGGCATTTTCCCAGCCAGTTGACTTCTGAGAGTCCTCTCCACCCCTGCCTAGGTTGGCCCAGCTAGTGCTTGGGGTCTGAGATTCAAATGCTGCTCCCCAGCCTCAGGGCTTATGGTGGCAGGCCTGGCTGCTCTTCAATGGGAGCTTAATTTCTGATGCTCAGGTAGGGGCAGGGCCGCCTCCCAGGCTCAGTTCCCTCAGGGGGTTTATAAAGAGATCTTTTGCAATGGAGCTCCTGCTGAGCTCCTGCCTGCTCTGGGAGCCTCTGGCCACTTGCTGCCTCTGCTGCTGCCTCTGCTGCTGCCTCCCGAGGGGGCCTGAGTCCCAGACACCCCGCTCCCCTCTCAGCCCCTCTCTCTCACTGACCTGTGAGTCTGTGGGTGGAGGGAACTTCGTGGCCACTGGAGATTCCGTCCCTGAAGCCTGCTCAGATCTGCTCGCTCCTCTCAGTGCCACATGGTCAGTGCAGGGCAGGGCTCCACTCCCGTCTTGTGTGCGATGGACCTTTGGGCTCGGTTTTTCAGGGCTCTCCGGAACAAAAATCTCCTTCACTGTGTTGCTGCGTGACTTCCACTGTTCCAGAATTTGTTGGGAGTTCTTTTTAGAGGAAATCTATGGGCTGTGGGTTCGGAGCTGGTATATGTGAGTCTTTCTACTCCGCCCCCAAGTTCAAAACTTATTAGGGTCAGGTAACTTGCTCTATATTGCATACAGGCAGCTTCCATTTATGCATATAAAGTTACTTTTAAGTACCCATACCTTTTAAACGGTTTAATGCTTATTCTTGATCCAACTGTAATCCTATATCTTGTGGATAAATTTGCAAAGTGCTAATAAAAAACAATAGTAAAATAAAAATCAGTAGTAAAAAAGAGTAAACCATTTCCTATCAATGTCATCTTCACTGAAATATTTTGCCTTTAAGACCACATAATCTGATGATGGCCAGAGGTTGTGAAACGAAAAGAGCACGAAATATTCCCACTGAGCTTGGAGTCATGAGAAGTAAGATCTGATCTCCATTCTGCCACCTACTCCTAGAGGTCCATGGGGCAAGTAACATAATCTCCTTTAGATCTATCTAGGGATAGGGAACCACTGAGCAGAATAGTGACCAAGAACAGTAAAATATAACAAGAACAAAATAAAACATCCCCATAAAGAATATTATAGAATCAGATCTACAGAAGAGATTTCTTAGGGCTGGTTCTTCAATTCAGAAACCAAAATACCCTATAAAGATAAGCAACATGGATTATAGGCAACTCTTTTTCTTTCAAGAGAGTTGCAAGGATTAGGGGAAAATAACAGCATTCAATTTGCTACTCTGTCTTTAATGGAATAGCAGAGGAAATTTTCACCACACAGTTCTTTCTATGAATTAGTGGAGAGAGGAACCATTTAAGGGTGCGGGGGCGGGGTGCAACAGAAAAATGGATCAGACAATGAACCAAAAAATAAACTTATTAACAAAAGAAAATTTAAGGAGGAAAATGAATGGGACTCTGAAACATAAAAATAAACTTACAAAAGAAAAATTAAGAAAGTATAAAGAAGCTTACTAAGTATAGGGACCTAGAAAGGTTGCTCTATAATCTACTACTTGGAAACATCATATGCTCCCATGGGTTCAATTTTCATCTCAATTCAGATATGAGAGAGAGAGAGAGAAAGACAGAGACAGAGAACAAGAACAAAAGAGAAGAAAAAAGAGGATAAACTAAGAAGAAAAAAGAAGAGAGAGCAGAGGAAGAGAAGAAATAGAAGAGAGAAGAAACAGAAAGGGAAAAGGAGAGAGAACACATTCATATAAAAATGTGAACGTATGTGCCTCTCTCTCTCTCTCTCTCTCTCTCTTTCTGTGTGTGTGTGTGTCTCTCTCTTGCTCTCTCTCTGTCTCTCTCTCTGTCTCTCTCTCTCTCTCTCTCTCTCTCTCTCTCTCTCTCTCACACACACACACACACACACACACACATACACACACACACACACACACACATCTCCAACCCCAGTTTCTCCACTGAGCTTCAGTTCTACATAACTTATTGCCTATTAAATATTTTAACTGGGTGTCCTGAAGATATCTCAAAAAAAATATTCTAAACTGAATTCATATTTCTGCTTAAATTCTTCCCTCTTTCAAATCCTGTATTTCCTTAGAAGTCACCACTATCCTAATCTCCCTCCCATGTTTGTAACTTTGAAATTGTCCTGGACTCCTCACTCTCACCCCACATATCCAATCAGTTTCCAAATTTTGCTATTTCTTTCACATCTGACACATACTCTCTTCCCATACATCTACCTACACCTTTCACTTGGATGATTTCAATAGGTTCCTATTTAGATTCCTGACTCGTCTTTCCCCATTTCAGTATATCTTACATACTGCTGCCCAGTTGACTTTCCTTGATTCTGTTCGTGTGACTCTCCAAGTTAGACAAACTCCAGCAGTTTTCTATTGCCTCTAGGATAAAATACAGACTCCTTTGCTTAGGCTTTAAAACACTTCCCACCTTCCCACCAACTTATCTTTCTGACCTCTTTGGATGTTACTCTCCATCCTTGATTCTGTGATCCAGCCAACTTGTTCTTCTCCATCAATGTATTTTCTCCTGACTTTTGCCTCAGAGTCTCTTACTTTAAGATGTAGCCTAAATATTTCATTATCTTCTTCATGAAGCCTTTCCTGATACCCCCTCCAACTCCTAGTGTTCTCCTTCCCAAGCTACCTAACTTTGTACATGTATTTATTCACATTCTATTTATGACATGTATATTTATTTTACATGTCTTTATTGCTTAGAATGAAAGTTCATTTCAAGTAGAATTTACTTCCTTTCTCATCTTTGAATCCCCTAGAACCTAGAACTGTAACTGCTAATTAATAAATGCTTGCTTTAATTGTCTGGCCATGGCAGAATTCTGCCTATGACCTTAATATTACTATACTGAGAAAGGTCCCACCTAAAATGTGACAAAAGAGACAATGAGCACAGGAAGAACAGGAAATCATTTCGTAGGTATTTGATTTTATTCTTATTAAGTTATGTTTTTGTCCCTCACTTCTACATCACAAGAACTTCTAGATATACCTCCAACAGCAACAGTAGCATTGGACCCTGCCCTGAAATAAAAGTTTAGTAGCTATGTGTAGATATAGATATGCATCAAACTTTATACACATATGTAAAATTATCAGTATATATACATATATATTATCAGTATGCACATATATACATACACATATAAAACAGTAAGTTTGCATATATTTATGTATACATATATGTATAGATACCTATATACAGATGTATAAATATCACATCTGAAAGTGTAATGAAGCATTCTCTTCCCAGGGCCCCTCACCTCTTTTGAGAAGACAGAACTCTGTTTCGTTATTTGTTTCTTGGGGCCAAAATAGGGCATTACAGCTACTCAGCATTCAGCTTTCTTTCATCAATCTCCTATTTCAACAGAAAAAAATTCAAAATAATCCCTTTAGCCACATACCATTACAACCACACCACATTAAGTTTAGGATTTGCAGTTACCATTAATTGAACTTTAAGATATTTCTAAAGAGATATGCTACTTTCTTAAGGATGGGGATTTCATGGGACTTTGAAAGGAGTGGGCATCAGTAAAGTTTATCCTAAGAAATCTGCAAAACTTCTTTTTATTCACTTACAAAGAGTTAGAGGAGAAAAAAATACTAAAGGTTATTGACTAACAAGTTGGTAAATTGTAATCCTGCCAACAGCTGTTTCTCATGGAATTGCATTGTTATGAACTGACAGAAGCAAAAAGGCTGTGGTTTGGTTAAATGGAGTGAGCATCTCATATGGTATAGAATTACAAAAAGTAATGTTGCCTTCCCATAAAAAAAAAAACCTATTCCAATCACTTTGTGCATCTAATTAAACATGCTGGCTTAATCAGGTGTAATCTGATGGCAGCCATATCACCTGGATGATGTCCCTGGAAGGGAAGATAAAACTCTCAAACTTTGGACTGCCAGGTCAACTATAGTACAGTATCTTGGAAGGGCATGATAGGAAAGTACAAGGAACCTGTTCCAATACTCATTCTTCATAAACGGATATTAAGAGCCAAGGATTTCGTTGTTGTATTGCCAGGGACTTGTTCTCCCTAAAGGAGGGGCTTTCACAGTGGAATTTCAAGAGATGACAACTAAACTCTAGTAGTCTCAAAGCAAAGGAAATCTTATCAAGAGGAAGACTGATCCCTTCACCCAATATATTAATTCCTTTTTTCCAACTGTTTTCTGTTGAATACATTCATTCACACCTGGAGGAACAAAAATTTCCTGGGGTGAGAACAGAAGTTTTGAAGCAAAAAGATTATTTCTAAAGTGCAAGTAAGGAACTGGACAACGCAGAGAGTGAGCCAGAGATCTTGATTCTAAATTTGCATCCCAAAGAAGGAAATGAAGTTATCCATAGCAGAGTTCCCAGAACCCCAGTTCTCTTAGGCCACCCCTTTTCCTACCCTCACAGAACAAAACCTCAGGGGACTCCTAGAATAGGACAGGCCATGAGTATTTTCTATAAACTTGACCCACTATTGATACACTGACACTCAGAACCAGGTTTATTAATAGGGGGTTCAAAAGCAGGGATTTAAGTATGTTTGCCATAGAAAAATGATGAGATCTACTTACCTCCTGTTGGGGGAAAGGGAATCAGAAGAGATTTAGGATGTCTAAAGATGAGAAAGAAAAGATGAATTTGTCAGTCTGGGCAGTAGACACAAATGAAAGGGAAACCTGGACCCATGATCCAATAAATAAAAAGAAATCCAAGATCATGGGATTATATTTGAGGTCATCATATTAAAATCTGTATTGGATTATAAATGGGTGAAATTATTTTGATTTAATAATTTTTGTTTAATTGAGATTTTATTTGCCAATAGTAAGACAAAGCCCCAAGTGATTAAATAACCTAAGTCCTGGTTGAAGGAGCCAATGCTCAATGAATTGACCTGTTGGAATTTGTGGGACAATAACAATCTGAAAGTCTTGGCAATGACCTTCTTTCTAAGGCCTGTAGCCATGAATCAATAGTTGTCTTGAAATATGAAACTTCACTCCCTTTCTCTTCACTAATATTCCCAGGGCTAAGTCATATACTATATAACCCCAGAGACTGTCTCTGTACATACCAAAAGATGGGGATGAGAAAGGTCATAAATCTAGTGCTGGATGGAACTTTGGAAGTCATCTCATCCATGTCTTTTATTTTACAGATGGAAAACTGAGGCCCAAGGAGGTTAAGTGACTTGCCCAAGGTCATTTAAATGTAAGAGAAAGTATTTTAACGCAGAGCTCAAGCTCCTTACACTGAATTATATTACCTTCTGAATTTGTTTCTCATTGAGGTGAAACTTTTATTATAGAAACAAGGTCTTTGTGAATAAAATCACTTAATGAAGCAGAATTGCACTCATTAAAGGAAAATTACCATCCTTTTCCCCCTTAAGAAAATTCTTGGATATTCAGAAAGCTAGTATGTTTTCTTTGGGTCAACTCTAAAGGATCACTTAAATTAGCAATACCCAGACCAAAAAATAAATCTGGCTGGTGCTACAGCAGGATCATTTGTTTTAGACGAGGAATTTAGAGATCATCTTGTACAATCAGCTCCTTTTGCAAATGAGGAAACAATCCCAGAAAGGTGAGGTGGATTGTCCATGGTAACATGGGTCATAAGTCATGATTTGAACCCATGTTCTGTAGCTGCTAAAATAGTCCTCTTTTCACTCTGCATACTTTCTTCTACCCATCAAGTGGACAGACTTTTTTGTTTATTTTCATAAGTTTATTTTTATGGTTTTCTATAGTTTTCGAGTTCTAAGTGTATTTATTTCAGGTATACACTTCTTTCTCTTCACGAATAGAGTCCATTCCATTTTAGAAAAATCTAGAAAAACTCAGAGTTCAGAAAAACCTGAAAAGACTTACTTGAACTGATGCTGAGTAAAGTGAGCAGAACCAGGAGAACGTTGTACATACAGCATTGTGCAGCAGCATTGTACAGTAACTCACTTTGATAGACTTAGCTCGTCTCAGGTATGCAATGATCTAAGACAACTCCAAAAGACTCATGACTAAAAATAAAAAGAACTATGCAGTCTGAAGCATACTATTTTCTCTCTTTTTTTCTTTCTCATGGCTTTTCCATTTTGTTCTGATACTTCTTTCACCATATAACTAATGTGGAATATGAAAAAAAGTGAATAAAGCCATTCAGAAAGTAAAACAAATAGATATGATTAGTTAGGATAGAAAGGTATGTTTATCTAGTTTATTTTGTTAACCTGTTTATGGGGTGATCAGGGAATACTAACACCTTTGGTGTGAGGGCCTGTTGAGTCCTTTTCAGGGCTACTCATCCAGTTTTGGTGTCCACCTACCACCTAATTCTCAGCTCTGAATCCAAGAAGCTGTATCATGTCCAATGACCTCACCCTAGTAAACCTTCTCAGTGGATAGGCTAAACAAGGTTGAGGATAACCGACAGGCCTCAAACCCATCAATGATTTATTGAGAAGCCTACCCCAAATATGTGAAGATATCCTCCAGCAAAATAAGTGGATGAGAACAATATGTTCTGCTACCCATGAAAGTACCTAAAGCAGACACTATAAAACACTTGGAGCTTGGTCAGACGTCAAAGATGCCAAGGTCATGTCATCTTGACTCTTGTCTTGTCACTGGACTTTAAAGACTCTGAAAGAGAGAGTGAAACTGACAATTTTATGCAACTCTGTGTCACTTAAATCCAATTCATGAACAAGTCTATACATTACCCTGTGATATCATTGGTCATCTTCAAAAAAATAAAGAATAAACAGTCTATTAAATGTCAAAGTCACTCTGAAATTACATTGTAAAGTTCTGATTTCTACTTAAGTCAAACTGACACAAAAAAATTTTGCCTTCATATGGTAAAGAATTCCAAAAAACTGAAGTTCATCCATTGAAATTGGGAACTCCCAGTCTGTTTTCCCTTAGTTTGGGGCTAAAACGCCTACATAGACATCCAAAGGCCTTGGGTGCACAAATCTTGCAGGTATTCTAAGGGGAATCTTCTCAAGGGCTGACAATATATAAGGAAATAATAAAATGACCAAGATTTATTCAGAAATTTAGCAGCAGATGTGTTTTCTCCAAGTGATCCCACTAGGGTGTAGGCTTCTTAGCCACAGGAAATCTGTTTTCTAATTCCTTTGTAAATCCCCTGACTTACCTGACACAGATGTCTGCAAGAGGTAGGGAGGGGAAGCTGAATTTGCATTGTTGATTGACTGATTGCAGTGTCTGATATGATATTATGGTACATGAGAATGTACTAGCAGTTAAACTAAATTGCAACTAAAGACAATTTGTAAAGTTGTCACTATGTAAGGGCCAAGAACTATGCTAAGTGCTTCAGATACAGATAGACAAAAACAGCTCTTGCTCCCAAGGACACTCACATTCTAAGGTGGAGACAAAATGTGTGTGAATAGGTACATGCAAAATGCATACAAAGTAGATACCATGTAGCATGAATGGGATTCTATGAGATGAAGAGACCAGGAATTGCCTTTGAGCTAAGTCTGGAAGGAAAACAAGAGATTCTAAGACACAGGTAAAGTTCAAAGAAGGAGTCAATAGTAAGCTTTGGACTTATGTCCAGATAGATCAAATCAGTAATACCCCCCACACACCCTATGTGTTGAATCAATCAACAATCAATTGATAATTTATTAAGTGCCTAGTGTGTACTAAGTGCTTGGGTCTACAAAGACAAAAATGAAAAAAGCCTTGCTTCCAGGAACCTTACATTCTTTTCTGGTTGATGATGCCCATGTGTACATTAAGTACAGGCAAACATTTTTATAAAAATAAAAACAAAGTCATTTCAGCCTTAAGACTCCTTCCACACGACTTTCTTTATCTTCCTAAAATCATAGGATGACAGATTTAGAGCTGGAAGAGACCTCAGAAGTCATGGAGTCTAACCCTATCATTTAACAGATGAACAAACTAAGACACAGAGAAACTGAGTGGCTTGTCCAGGGTCACAGTTCATTTAAATGTATGAAACGCATTTAGAATCTAAGTCTTCCTAACTCCAAGTCCAGCACTCTTTCCATTACATGGCATATCAATTAGATCATAAATTCCCCAAAGGTGGAGACACCATTTCTTGGCCCGTCCAAATCCATTGGGCTCAAAGCCACACACTTGATTTTCTGTGGCACCATGTCTCAAGTAGCAGCATCTTAGGGGATGTTGAGCCAAGACATGGGTTGCTCCTATTCCCAAAGGCTGAAAGCTTTTTTTTTCCTTTTCCTATACTACTTTCTTAGGGGAATTCAATTTCTTGTTGAGAGTAAATCCTACTTGATGGATGGCCCTGAACAGGAGTTATGTGATCTCTGGCCTTTGTGTGATAGAAAACATTTTTTGGAAAAACTCTGTCTTGAATAATCCATCATGAAACAATCTTCCAATTTATCTGTTGTGACTCGAGTCTTCCAGCACCAACATAAATATGCTTCAGATAATGTTAGCCCTAGCTCAGATGAAATTCTGTATTTGGCAGTCCACCCAGGACTTGCCAGCTGGAACCCGGCCCCTTTGAACTAACAACACATATTGGAAATCGAGGTCCAAATAAGGGACGAACTATTCAATGAACATTGAGCATGTGTAGGGATGCAACAGATGTGGAAAGGCTGCTGTGGCCAGATTCATCTCGTAAGTGGGGGGGGGAGGGGGAGAGGAAATTGAGAGTGATTCAAATGGCCCTGACTATGCAAAGGGATCTAGAGGGATCTGGCCCCCTCAGCGCAAGCATCAGCTCAGCACAGGTAGAATTTTGTTTTCCCCTCATCAAGTGGCCACATCATTCACCACACTGCTTGGTTTCCAGAAATGCTTTTTGCAGGTGAAAACCAACAGTAGGGACCAATCTTACTTGCTTAGAAAACCACTGATTTTTACTTGAATAATATTTGGCATGTTGGATACCATACTTTAATTTTGGCTACCACTTCACCAAATTAGAGGAGCCAAACTGTGGGTGTGCAAGTTATTTGATAACTTAAAATCCAGTTTTTGAAAGCTCTCTCTCTCTCTTGTCCTTCAAACCACCTACATCAAACAATCTGTTTGCAATAATAATAGGCATAAAGCCTCTCCACTCTCTCCCAGCAAAATGATACTTCAGAATTGCTCTATTTACTTTGCACCTGAATTCCACATTTCTGAGTACTTGAAGTACTCATATTCCCAGGGAAATATCCAACTGACACTGGCAGATGGCAAAGAATACAAATGTCATTCATTCTCCCATTAGCTTATGTACTCAGTTTCCTGGGCTTCTTAATTTTTTTCAGGAATATCTAAAATCTCATCCAAGAAAGATATATCCGAATAAAGCCAAAACCAGGAGCTAGAAGCAAATACTGTAAACTCACAAAGAATGCCACAAACTACAAAGGAAACAATAAAGCCTTCAATGACTCAAAGCCTTTGATGCTAATGGGCCAATTAACTAATTAGAGATTGCAAGTGTTTTGGAAATATCAAGCTTCCTACAAAGGGTAGTATTCTGA
Source organism: Potorous gilbertii (assembly GCA_028658325.1). NCBI lineage: Eukaryota > Metazoa > Chordata > Mammalia > Diprotodontia > Potoroidae > Potorous > Potorous gilbertii. The sequence continues at coordinate 91,103,142 of CM053774.1, read as the reverse complement.
GCTTTGGGATTGTGAGTCAGATGGAGATGCTTTTCCCAGTCTGTTTTCTCCAGATTGTAACCATAAGGGATAATTCCAACCCAGCCAGCTGATCATATTAACTAGGATGGTTCATAGGGCAGAAGTTTTTATTTATTATGTGATTTATTAATACATGCCTGAAGTTTATTGCATACAAGTGACTTCGTAAAATAACGCAACCACATATCTTTCATTTTCCTATGTAAAAATAAATAAATAAGCACCTCCACCCCTGACAAAGTTAGGAGAAAACTTTTAAAAAGGTGGAGTTATAGGAGAGCATAAGACATCAAACTTGGGCTACCGGAAGAAGAGAGGTAGTTTGATGGGGTACAAAGGACCCCAGATTGGGAATCAGAAGCCCAGAGTTCTAATCCCAACACTAACACTGACTTGCTACATGACCTTGCAAATTATTTAAATTATTGGGCCTTAGTTTTCTCATCTGTAAAATTAGGAAGCCACACCAACTGGCCCCCAAGGATTTTTAAAACTGCAAAATTCTATTACTATGAAATAATTCAGAATCTATCACAGAGGAGGATCTGATTAGGCAAAGAATCACCTGTGTCATCGTAGGGGTGGGGGTGGGAATGGATGGAGGGGAGGAATTTCGTCAGTCTGGATTTAGGCTTTCTCTTCTAAGTAATGTTCAGTTAATTTGCACAAGGCTCTTAATAACTGTAAGTAAAAGGGATCGATTGAGGCTTTGTCCCAGGGTGCTGACATGAAGGAGGGGAATTCTTTGCCCCTCCAAGGGCACTAATTTCTGGAAGGAAGGAAAAGAAATACAAAAAAGGCAAGGAAAGAATCATTTATCAAGCATGCACTATGTGCCTAGCACTGTGTTGTGCTTCACAGATATTCTGTCATTTGATCCTTTCAAGTCTGAAAGAAGCTGCTATCATTGTCCTCATTTTTTGATTGAGGAAACTGAGATGGAGGTTAAATGATTTGCCCAGGGTCCCCCAGCTGGACGATGTTTGAAATAATATTTGAACTCAGGTGTCCCTGACCCAAAATCTAGGTCTTCCTTCTTATGGGTCTTGATGGTGGTATTAGCTGATGGAAGACTGTGAGGGTAGGAAAACAGTGTTGGGTAAGAAAATCACCTTACTTATATTGGATCCCTCAGGGAAGAATCATCCCCTCTCCACCCAATTCCAAAATTAACCATCCCCCGGTTTCATGGTCATACTCCTCTCTTGGTGGCTCCACTACCATGCTTACGTTCTTATTTCTGACCTAGGGGATTAACCTGATGCTGGCTCATACTTACTATGTATAGCATACCCAAGGTTTCTGTCTCTCCAGTCTCTTCAAATGAATATGCTCAAAGACCACAACTCTCAGTTACAACTCCAGACTTAGCTGAGGCACTATCTCTAGACATATCTATCAGTCACAAAAGGGAAAATTAGTTATGTCTGTTACCATGATGGGAATCCTCCAGTGTCAGTACAAATAGCACTAATAGATTTGGTCAAGGTGAAAATGAAATGATTTGGGGACTTCATAAAAAGTAAAAAAAATACATTCTTTTGTAAATTTATAGACAGACAAAGGCAAGCTTAGAATCTTATAATATGTCCTCAGTTTATAGATGAAGGATCTAGAACATTTTCCAATCAAATTTTAGGTGTTATTTAGTTCAATTCAAGAAGTATTTATTATTTAGACATAGTATGAGCCAGAGTTTAAAATGGAACAGATGGAAAGATCCTAAATTACTAACTACTTTTTAGGCACAGTTCTTGTTTTTCTTCCTTTTTATTTCCTTTTGAAATCTGATGACTGGGGTGTCCTTCAGTTTTATGATCTTAATTTCTGCTGCAGTGTAGCAGAACAAGATGTAACTTGCATTGGAAGGTAATGAACCGGACAACAACTATTCATATCTGTTTTCTCCTTTACTACTTTCAGTTTTTACAAAGGTCCTTTAGGAAACCTCTGAAGGACAGTCTGCTTGTTTCAAGGATGGCATCCTAAACAAGAAGTTGGAAGGAAAAGAGGAATTCTAATCGAAAAGAACAAGTTGTGGCAATGGAAAAAGAAATAGGAAGACTCATATGTGGGATCTGCTTAAAAGGGAAAAGGGGGTGATTGGTGGAAATTGGACTAAGTAGTATTCTAAGAAGTTTAAAATGGCAAGAGAATCCACAGTTCCTCACTCCTTGATACTGAAAGTTCCATTCCTACCTCTCCCTAACCGCTGACCCTCAAATAAAATGATGTAAGTGAAAAGTGCTATGTAAATATCATTTGTCATTTCAGGGAGCTAGTATGGCACAGTAGATGATCTCTTTGGGGTCTACTTCATATATATGAAATGACCAGATTTTATTTAAAATCTTTGCCATATCTAATTATTCTTTGGTTCTCTTTCTTGCAGTGGGTACTATGGTATTAGAACAGAAATGGGGGTGTGCTGGTAAATATTTAACAACTAGCTCTTTGAAGGTTTTTCTCACCTTTGCATTTATAGCCTGAGTGTAATGCCTAGCACACAATAGATGATTAAAAAATATTGATTATTTGATTAAGGTTAGGAATGGTGACAAGTTCCTTTGAATATCAGGTTAAAACTCAAAATGACCTGCACAAATTGGAGAAGTGATTGGAAAAAAGAAGTTCAATTGCAATCAGACAAATAATACAAAAAACAGACAAGGATTGATGAGACAGGAGAAAATGACCTAGGCACTGTTATGAATCATTAGCTCAATTCAGGCGAGCAGCACACGGCTGTTATTCCAAAGGCCAACAAGATACAGGAATGCATTAACAAGGACAGAACATGCAAAAACCATGAAGTCATTCTCCCACCAGGGACTGGTCAGGCACTTATTAAAGCATTGTATCCAGCTTGGGGCCTTGTAATTTAAGAGGGCTGAGAAGACTTGGAGCAGGACGAGAGAAAAAAAGAATCAGAATCATTAAAGATTTGGGGGGAAAACTCTAGGAGGAATTGGGATTCATGAAGAGGACAGTACTGAAGTTCTTAAAAGTGTTCAAATGAAAATTGGCAACTTTCTCCACATATCTGCATATACATATATATATATATATATATATATATATATATATATATATATATATACACACACACACACATGTGTGTATGTATTTATGTGTGTATAGGCATACTCCCAAGTAAGTTTATAGCCTTTTAATAGTGTTCAGTCTTTTCAGTCACATCTGACTCTTTGTGACCCTATTTGGGGTTTTCTCGGCAAAGACACTGGTTTTCTTCCCTAGCTCATTTTACAGATGAAGAAACTGAGTCAAACAGGATTAAGTTCCTTGCCTAGGGTCACACAGCCTGTAAATATCTGAGGCTGAATTTGAACTTCTGAAGTCAAGTCTTTCTGATTTCAAGTCTCATGTTCTAGCCCCTGAACCCCCTAGCTACCCATTTGTAGCAGTAACAACAGCTTAATACAAATTTTGAATTTCCAGGGGTAGAGATTTATTAAAAGGTGAACTAATACAGCACTTTTGAGAGACTTCATATTTTATATCAAGATTTGATTCATCAATAGTCAAAATCATATTTAAATTACTTGCCCTTATTTCAGTTTGGCTTAACAAATATTATAGCAAGGGCTTACAACATATAAGACAGTGCTAATCTCTCAAGATATAAATACAGAACTTCAAAGCGGGACAGTGTCCCTGATTAAATTTTAATTGCAGGGGCACATCAAATATACAGATAGCTGTTATACAATCACAAAATCAATCAATAAGCATTTATTCTACACCTACTATGAGCCGGATATGTACTAAGTGCTACCAGAGGTAGGAAACCGTCAGCCTGAGGTCACATGTGGTCTTCTAGGTCTTTGGGTTCAGCCTTCTGAGTCCAGGTTTTAAAGAACAAATCCTTTTATTAAGGGGATTTGTTCTGGGAAATTTGGATTCAATCAAAGGGCTGCACTTGAGGACCTAGAGAGCCAGATGTAGCCTTGAGGCCACAGGTTCCCCACCCTTCTACACAAATAGAAAGAATGACAAAATCTCTACATTCAAAGATTTTACATTCTAAGAAGGCAGACAACAAGTCTTAGTTGATCTTGATTCACTTCCTATGAATAACTCTTCCTTGGGTAAATAATTCATTTATTGCTTATACAACCACATTCTACTTAGGCTGCCCAGCCTCTCAGAAAGATGGTAAACCTTTTTCACTTATATTCTTGGAATCCAGCTTTGCAAAATTGTCATCTGTTCAGTCACATCTGTGTAACTGGCAAAGGTTATAATTTTTTAAAAAATTACAACATAAAATGTATATGATGTTTTCCTTACTTAAAAAAAATCTTTTATCAGTTGTAGATCAGCATTGGCAATAGTAATAGATCAGCCTGCCAGCTAAAGCTAGGAAATTTGGAATCTTTCTTTTAAAATCCCACAAACTCATTTATAGAAAGATAAATGCTTAGTCTTACTGAATTTGCTTACATGTAACTGAAAAGTACTTCTTCCAGCAATTAATTCATCCGTAAGAAGAAAACACATATATTAAGTATGAATAAATGTCAAAATGAATGTTCCCCATCCAAGAAAACTAAACTTCAACTAAACATTGGGGATGTTTTTCCCCCTAAATATAATGACTAAATTGTTTGACCTCGGTGAACTAGCTTCACTCCTAAAATTGGGGATTAGTTTAAAAAGAAACTGAAAACATGAACAAAGGCCTAATTTGTGGATCCCACAAAGTTGGCAGTGAATTGGCAAATAAATAACAAAAGAAAAGGGAAATCTATTTGCATGCTTTTCCTACACCTTTATCTCCTCACTTTCAAAGACAGTTTAGTCCAAGTAATGAAAAGAATTGCTTCATTTGTCATTCCTTTCATCTCTACTTTTTCTATTTCCTGTGTAACTTCTGTGGGAAAGCATAAGTTGGTTAAAAAAAAATTGTTGTGAGCAAGTAATTACGTGTACTTTTCTGCTGATCAGGCATAAACTGAATTTGAATATAGATAACTTTGCACTCAGCAATTTCACCAAATGTCTTAACGGATGGCAGGTGCATTTGAAATGTGCAATTAAATGACTCCCCAAATCATCATTCCACTTTGCATTCAAATTGAATTCCCATTTATTGCTTTTTAATGAGTTCATTGACACCCACCCACTTCTCCACTAGCTCATTGAAAAAAAGTGTTGCATTTTGGAGCACGGATACAAAACATTAATTGGCATTAAAATGACTCAAAATGCTTCTCAGTCTGAAAAAAATCCTTTTAAAAAGTCCAACTTCACAAAAGTATCAAATAGTGTTGAGAACAATATGAAAATAATAAGGATGATGATTGATAACTAAAGTTTCAAACCACAAGGGAGGGTGGTGGTGAAACACCAGACGCTTCTCACCCTTAATGCCCAGATTACTGATAAAATAATTTGGTGACAACAAAAGAGAGAAAAGCAATGCATAATTTGAGAAATTCTCCTAGTCTTAAGAAAAGAGATTTTGCTAGGTTGAGAGAAACGATAAGATCCTGGGACTACATTCTGAAGTCTTCAAGAGTTAAATTCTATAGGCACAAAGGAAAACAGTTTCCATTCATAGCAAAGGAGAGTTGTCTAACAAAGGGATGTGGATGCACAAAGATATTACTGACTGATTTAGAGTTTCAAAAGACACCATAAACAAACAAATGATTAAATAAATAGACAAAAAGGAATAAATAAACCAAGAAATGGACAAAAGACAGTTAGATGAATATATATATATATATATATATATATATATATATATATATATATATACATATATGTAGTAAGACAGAAGCAAGAGCTATCACCATAAGATGAATACGAAAGCATTTACAATCCCTAAAGAAAGGTGTTAGAATTGCTGAAGCTTATATGGAGCAGAGGCTGATCAATAATTCTAAACCAAAACAAAGGATTTTATTAATGTATATTGAAGGAAAAAAAGACAGGTTTTTTAAAAAAGGATAGGAGAACTGCTTGAGATAGATAAAATGAAGATTACAGAACATAGAAAGAAAGCGGAACTACTCAACTTCTATTTTTCCTACCTGTTCTCCTCCAAAGGGTGGAGAGAGGCAATTCTCTTTGAGAAAATATGGGTTGAAAGAGAAGTAAAAATCCAATATAAGTAGGGAGACAATGTGAGCATCAGTATATGCCCTTGATGAATCTGCTCCCAAATCCAGAAAAAAAGAATTGTCAGAAACTATTATTAAAGCACTGCGAATTAAATGACTATGAGTGAACTAAAAGAATTAAGAATAGGAAGGCTAAAGGGATGAAGAAGGATCAAAGGGGTAATTTTTGAAAGGAGAAGAGAGAGAATGGAATTTGCAGAATTTAGGCCAATGGTCTTCACTTTGCTTCTTGGCAAAATTCTAGATTATCTTATTAAAGCAATGATTAATGAACATTTAGAAAAGGAAGTGGTGATCACGAAGAGCCAACATAATTTCATCAAGAACAGGTCATGCCAAACTACATCATTTCCTTTTTTGACTAGGTTTCTCCAATTCTAGATGTGGGATACACTATAAACACTGTTCATCAGGATTCTTAAAAACCTTTGGTGAAATTTTTCATCATATTCTTGTGCACAATGTGGAGAGATGTGGGTTAGACAAAATTATAGCTAGTTAGATTTGAAAGTAAGCATCTTCACTGGAGTTGAAGGGGAAATGGTGAGGGTTTGATCTGTCTGTTACATTCCATGCCCTGTCTCTCCCTCAGGATACCTTGTTGGCTCATCTAGACTAGATTACTTGCCCATTTAATAAAATTGGTGAGCTCATGGTGGTGATGGTAGAATGTCAGGACCCTTCCTTCACTGGGTTTGCTCTCCTGCATGTTGATTATGGGGACTGGGCTGTTGGTGTAGGAGCACTGCTATTGTTAGAACTCTTTAATGAAAGCAAACTTCATAAAAGAAAGGAAACATCAAAGAAAACCAACAGTCTAAGATGGGAAAATAGTAATATTTAATTATAGACCATAAATTTATGGAGCAGAGTCTAAATAAGTGAATAAATGCCAAAAGAAAGAAGACTTTGATCTTGCTGTAAAAGATTTTCTCTCGGAGTTTGATTGTAGCTATCGCAATTATCTCATTTCCCAAGTGGCCATAAATGAATAAGTCAAAAATGGAGAATAACTCTTTAATGAATGTGTGTATACACATAACCCATACATATACACATAAACACATTGCATACATGGATGCACACACGTATATATATATATATATATATATATATATATATATATATATATATAAATAATATATATGTATTATATATGTGTATATATATATATATATATATATATATATATATATATATTTCTATAGTTATGCCTGGAAAAATCCTCTGGATGCTCCTCTTTGTAGATGATACTGCTCTGAATGTGTTAATCCAGGAACATTGCAGAGTTTCCTAAGTGAGGTCCATAAATCACCTGAATAACATATTATATAGGAAAAATCAAGTTGATGAAGGGAGTCTATTGTCCAGACTACGGTTGGATAGACAACCTATGAAACTCTCTGCAAATGGATGATAAAGGGCCCAAAATTGAACAGAGAAATTTGAAAAATGAATTTTTAAAAATTGTCTTAATCTCCTTGAAACCAAGTCCCATCTTTGTAATATCAGTACCCTTCTATTGTGGCTATATGACCATGAGTCAAGTAATTATTACAGTTTCAGAAAAATTAGCATTAAGCAAAATCCAAAAGGCAACAGAAAGGCACAAGGGCAACAGAAGCAAGTTGTACTATGCTCCCAACCAGAAATTTCAAAAAAGAAGCAGTATGAAAGACGTCAGCAAAGAAATTAGGAAAGAAAAAGAAGTGGACTGGTCATGTGGAAAGAGTGAGAGACAAATGACAAAATGGTAAAGAATTCTATTTCAATCCTTGTAATGTGGAGAGAAAATGAGAAGCTCCTTAACCAGCTGGGTGATCCTCCAATGATGAACTTCTGGGAGCTCATTAGTAAGAGACACACAACTATAGGTGAGTTGCGAACAATTATTAGAAAGAACACTCCCAGCATTTATTTGAGCATTTGCATATATGTGTATAGAGTCATATATGCGTGTATATTTATATATATAATATACATACACACACATATATATATAGCATAGACCTCTATGTACATACATGCTTAGGGAAGTTTAACTGATAAAAAAGCACACCGGAAACCTTAACTCTTTTGCTAAATGAAGAAATTTAGAAGCCAAAAGTAACAGTTATTTAGAGCTCAAGATTAATTGCAAAATATTCTAGAGTAAGATAATGAAAGATAATGAGAAGTTATCATCTCAAAGAACAGTGAAAGTAGTGGAGGGGGAAAGAAGTCTATAGAAAGCTTGGATTTTTTTTTAGATTTTTTTTTTTTAAGAAAGTCATTCTCACAAGAAAGACCATAGTGCCATTATGTCTGAAGAATCATTCTCCCCATTCTTGGGAATAGTAGTCCTCATGTTTCTGAAGGAAAATAAATCAGAAACACTGTTTGCTAATCTTAATGTGTGTGAGAGTGTGTCTATTCAGGAGACTCATCTCTATAACCAGAAATTCTAAAAAAAAAATTCACTTGGTGAAGTTCAACAAAAAGAAAGAAAAAATTAATTTAGGTTTGTTTCTTAGCTCACTTCTCAGGTCTTTCCCTATTTGAATGTGTATGCCAAAAATGAAGTTTTATAAGATTTTGAGCTAGAAGGGACCTTAACTGTCATCTAGTGGGGAGACATGTCAATTTCAAGGCCTACTGCCCCCATGTAGTCAGCCATAACTGCCCAATGTAACTTGAACCAGACTAAAATATAATGAGAAGATGTTTAACAAAATTGCAGTACAACATGTTAAAAAATACGACAAGGAAAACTTCTATTAAGATCTGGCTAAATCAGATTATTCCAAGCATATTTACAGATTAAACTGAATGGACATTTATGAATCATCTCAAATTAGGCTGGTTTGATGATGTTTCTATAATTATCTCTTCTCGTCATTAATAACAGTGAAATCATCATATTTTGAATCTAATATTTCAGTACCTTCTGTAATGAGATGCTGTCAACGACACTTGGGAAGATAAAATAGGGAGGGATGACTGGACTTGACTAAATTTACCCAAGAGAAATCTTTTCTGCAGGTTTTACAACTTGAAAAGCGCCCAGGAATCTATTTTAAAACTTCTTAAAGAAGAAAAAGGATACAAACTGTTGTTTTAGTTATTGTTGGTCAGTCGTGTCTGACTTTGTGACCCTATTTGGGATTTTCTCAGCAAAGATACTGGAGTACTTTGCATTTCCTTCTCCAGCTCATTTTAAAGAGGAGGAAACTGAGGCACAGGGGATTAAGTGACTTCCCCAAGATCAGACAGCTAATAAGTGTCTGTTATTGTTTCTTCCCTCTCAAAGAGGACCACATAAGTGTTTGAGGACAGATTTGAACTCATGGAGATGAGTCTTCCTGATTCCAGGTCCAGCATTCTATCCATCTCACCACAGAGTTGTCACCTAAACAATAGTAAAACACAAATGTGTATGAAAAATACTGTGTTTGTGGGAAAGATTTATCAGTTTTGATAGAAATAAAAGATAAAAATAAAGAGAATTAATTAAGGGAAATTTTTATAAAACTCTTAGCACCAATTATACCTACATTTTTCCCATATCCCATACCCTTGTCCCCTTTTATCAGAGCTCATTATATAAATGAGCAACCCATTTTGTACTCATATACAAACTCACATACAAAATACAAACTCCTATTTCTCTGTTTATTTAGTACTCTATGTCCCAATTCAGAGAGGCTTTTATTTCTGGTAGCCCTATTTGGATTATCATTTCCCCCGTCAAGGTAATGATGCAAAGAAATGATTAAAATCACTCTCCTGGCTTATGATCCTTCTCTGTACTACCTTTTTGGCCTTTTTTTATCTCTTCAAGAATATGATGACCAGATTTACACTGCACACAAGTATAATAGTTTAGAAAATATAGAAGGAATCTAATTCCATTTGGGCGCTACTCTAGAGTTCCTTAGATTGGCCCACTTTACGACCTCATTAAACATTCTTTAGTTTAGGCAGCTAGGTAGATAATATAGTGACTAGGGTTATGGGACTGGAATCTCAATGTAGAAACATATATCCTTAGACAAGTTATTTAATTTCAATTTCACCAACTGTAAAAAAAAAAAATAGGGGGGAAGAGTTTAGTTGACACAGTAGATAGAGCACTGGGTTTGGAATCAACGATTCGTCCTTATGAGTTCAAATCTAACCTCAGACACTTACTAGCTAGGACTGGGCAAGTCCCTTAACATTGTTTGCCTCGGTTTCTTTATCCATAAAGTCAGCTGAAGAAGGAAATGGTAAACCATTTCAAAGAAAACCCAAAATAGAGTCATGAAGAGTTGAACAATGACTCAAACAACAAAAAAATAGGCATACAAATAAGATAATATTTGTGAAGTGTTTATCACAGCACCAGGAACATAGTAGGTGCTATAGAAATGCTAATTATAATTTTCCTTGAAGGCAGCAGGTGGCACTCATGAGCAAGAAAAAAACTAAGCTGCTTCTTAAACCAAGCAAATAGGAAGTTTTGTTTTTTTTTCTTTTATGAACTTCAGTCCTTCTTTGGAGGAATAGCTTGCCCTCATGTGGGAAAACTGGAACACTAACACACTGGTGGTGGAGTTGTGAACTGATGCAACCATTCTGGAGCATAATCTGAAACTATGCCTAACCCTTTGACCCAGCAATACCATTAACGAGTCTGTATCCCAAAGAGATCAAAGAAGGGGAAATGGTAGATTTGGACAAAAATACTTATAGCAACTCTTTTTTTTTTTGTTGGCAAAGAAATAGACATCAAAGGATGTCCATCAACTGGAGAACAGTTAAACCAGTTGTAGTATGTAATTGTGTATGATATGTGACTTTTCTGCTAGAAGAAATGACAAGCAGGGTTTTTTGGCTCTTTTGCAAGATGGATAATATGGAATGATGTTTTACATGACTGCACATGCATACTCTATATCAAATCACTTGCCTTCTTAAGGAGGGGAAGGGAGGGAAGAGATAATTTGGAACACAAAACTTTTTGAGTTCAGAAGACCTGAGTTCAAATCTGTCCTCAGATTCTTGCTAGCTGTGTGATTCTAGGCAAGTCACATAACTTCTGTTAGTTTCAATTGCTTCTATTATAAAATGTGAGTAATAATGGTACTTACCTCCCATAGTTGATATGAAAATCAAATGAGAAAATATTTATAAACCTCCTTTGCAAAGTGCTTGACTTTATAGTAGGCACTATACAAGTATTTATTCCCTCTCACTCCCCTTGGTCAGACATGAGAGAAGACACAGCACCCTGAACAACCATTAGTTGTCTTGACTTTTGTCTTGCCATTGGACTTCAATAACTCTGGAAGAGAGCGTGAAACTGATGACTTCATGCAACTCTACCTCACTTAGGTCCAAACACACACACGTCAGGACATCACCCATGTAATGATGTCATTGACCCTTTTAGAAAAAACTGATGAACAACAACTCAATAGGTTGATTAGTAGTAGTAGTAGTAGTAGTAGTAGTAGTAGTAGTAGTAGTAATCCTACTGAATATACTAAATAAATTAGTAGTAGTAGTATTTATTCTTTAAGATATCTTGATGTTGCCTGGATTCCAATGGAGCAAAAGGGCTATGATCTCTCCTACAATATAATCTAGTTAAATCAAGTCAACCAAAACTTAGTAATTGCTGACTACATGCCACACACTGCTACATGCTAGAAATATAAAAACAAGCAGAAAGAAAGTCCCTGCCTTTAGGGAGATAACTAATGGATGAAGACAACTTATAAAAGAGGAGTGGAAGAATGACAGCATGACTGGCCTGGTATCTTCCTTAAAGTAGAGGTTTTGAGAGGAACCAGTCAATCAGAGGAATAAGCCACAAAGATGGAGGGTATTTACAATGTGAAAAGGCCAAGGGTGGAGTGAGCTTACAAGGTGAAAGGACCTCTATAGAATGGTAGAGAAAGTCCAGAGAGTCAGGGGAGCAACCTGGAGAGAACATCTCCTTTTCTCAGCATTGACCGCTCTGTAATATCCTTTATGCTATTTCTCCATTTTGCCTCTCCATTCTCTGTTAGTAACATCTTGAAATTTCCAAGTATTATGTATTTCCATGACTCACAACCATAAAATAATACCAGAAGAATATTGTTGCAAAATATATAGGCCTTTGCTTAACATATAGCAGAGAAGCATGGAAAGACTTGCACGAACTGATGCAAAGTAAACTAAACAGAACCAAAAAAACAACATGCACAATGACAGCAACAATGTAAATGCAAAGAACAACCACAAAACAATTTAAAGTGGATGTTGAAAAATATTTAAAAGAAAAGAAGAAGAAATTTGATGCCAAAGAAGAAATGGGACTCTTGATCATTTCTTTGGAGATCTGGTGAATCCACCGATATGGAACATTGCATATAACATCAGTGTGACTTTTTCCTTTAATTTTTTTCATTGATTGTTTTTTTAATTTTTTTATTTTTTTAATTTGTTTTGTTTTGTTTTGTTTTTAATATAAATTTATTTATTTAACTTTTTACATTCATTTTCACAAGACTTTGGGTTCCAAAATTTTCTCCCCATTTGTCCCCTCCCCCACCCCAGTACACTGAGCATTCTAATTTCCCCTATCACCA